>JAWDGP010001353.1:75000-85000 GCA_033675545.1 Elysia crispata
GTAGTAGTAGTAGTAGTAGTAGTAGTAGTAGTAGTAGTAGTAGTAGTAGTAGTAGTAGTATATATATAGTAGTAGTAGTAGTAGTAGTAGTAGTAGTAGTAGTAGTAGTAGTAGTAGTAGTAGTAGTAGTAGTAGTAGTAGTAGTAGTAGTAGTAGTAGTAGTAGTAGTAGTAGTAGTAGTAGTAGTAGTAGTAGTAGTAGTAGTAGTAGTAGTAGTAGTAGTAGTATTTGTAGTAGTAGTAGTAGTAGTAGTAGTAGTAGTAGTAGTAGTAGTAGTAGTAGTAGTAGTAGTAGTAGTAGTAGTAGTAGTAGTAGTAGTAAAGCACCGTAAAAAATAAAAATAGGTAGAGTGCAGCTCCAAGTTGTACAAAACAAAACAAAATACGTGAGCTTTCGTACGAAAAGGTGATACAAAAAGATGGTGGAAGACACAATCAAATGCAAAGATAGTCTGATATATATATTTATATATATATATATATATATATATATATATATATATATATCAGACTATCTATATATATATATATATATATATATATATATATATATATATAAAATAGCCTTTGTAGTAAAGTAGTTGTGAATTATGGTATTTTTCAATCTATTAAATCCTTTAGGGCAAAAATCAATACACAGAGGTGAACATATAATTAAAGCAAATCAACACTGCTGATGTCATACATAATGAGGGTAGGGTGGCGGAGGCTGAGGTAAACAATTTATTAACCAATTAACATACCTAAATCCTATGCGCTACTGGAATGACTGGGATGGTACGCATTGGACAAGTGACTAAGGAAGACCAAGCTGAGCTCGCCCTGTAGTTTCCTGGTCCAGGACTCAGATAGTTAATACAAGTAACCCACTACAATTATTACTGTATCTAGAGGGCACGCACCAAACATTCTGTGAATTACTGTATCTAGAAGACACGCACCAAATATTCTGGGAATGTTCTAACTGTGTTTAGCTATGATCTTTCCATGTCTTCCTCGATAATAGCAGATTCTGATCTCAGATTTGCTTTTAACAATTTTTGACTCGACTTTACTGTCCGCTCACTGCAAAGTGTAGACCAATTCGAACTGATATCACGTTGATTACCAACCTTATATTTAATTTTGTGTACTATATGTGACGCGCATATCTCTCTCTCTCTCTCTCTCTCTCTCTCTCTCTCTCTCTCTCTCTCTCTCTCTCTCTCTCTCTCTCTCTCTCTCTCTCTCTCTCTCTCTCTCTCTCTCTCTCTCTCTCTCTTTCTCTCTCTCTCTCTCTCTCTCTCTCTCTCTCTCTCCTCCCTATCTCTCTCACTCACTTGACCTCTCTCCCCCTCTCTCTTTCCATATTTCTTTCTCTCTCTATCCCCTTTCCTTCTCTTCCTCTCCCTCCTTTCCCTCTCACTGCCTTTGTATACCTCGTCAGAATTCTTTCACTCTTTCTCTTTCTTTTTTCATAATGACTAAAAATTCATTAACAAAAGTGGAAAGATGATGCAGTGTTTTCGAGTCATTGTTAAAGTAACGATAATGCAAAATCTTATTGAAACTCTTTGAATCTTCTATGACTAAAATTTTACGTCAAGCATATGTTGTATATTATAAAGACTGCAGCTGCAAACATTGAGAAAGATGGGTTCTACTTTACGATCTAGTTGACCTGAAGGCGATCAATATTATCTTTCACTCTGAAGAAAAGACTAATAAATGCGGCATTCAGAGTAAACTGTACATTGTTTCTACCTTCCCCCATTTCATCTCCGCCGTGCTGATCTGTGAAGGAAATTCAGTGGAACTACTTAGTGTAAGTGTTAAAGCTGTACATTTGTGTAAGACGCAAAACACGCCTCGAAACCTTTGCTCGAAAAGGAGAAAGAGGAGATGGGGGAAGCTGCATGCTTTCCCATCGGTACAGTGAATGATGATTTCAAGAAATGAAGCATGAGAGAAAGAGAGAGAGAGAGAGAGAGAGAGAGAGAGAGAGAGAGAGAGAGAGAGAGCGGTAGAGGAGGGAGAGAAAAAATATCCAAAGAGAAAAGAGTGATATTATATTAAAGAGTTGACAGGCAAAATATTCAACGGAGACACCCAGATCTAGAGAGACCAAGTCGCTTAAAAATAAGATATTCGAGTTTTATTACATCGATTGTTCTTATAACTTTTAAGGAACTGCCAAGGCTGGAGGGTTTGGAAACCAGATACCAGCGAGCGCTTGTTCTATCTTGATATCTAGATGTCGACCTAGCTTTAAGGAAACGCTGCTTATTAACCTCTTACTTTCATAGCGGGAAAACAAGACAATGCTTTAATTTGTGTAACACCCACAGCTGGCGCCGACACCAACTGGTGTACACAATAGATTCTCTTTGCCTTGTTTGGTTAACACATTAACAAAAAAGTGGCATACTGCAATATGACGAAAATATAAAATCCAAAGATGATAATACTTTGGCTCGAGATAAAAATAATAGGCATAGACTCTCTCTCTCTCTCTCTCTCTCTCTCTCTCTCTCTCTCTCTCTATATATATATATATATATATATATATATATATATATATATATATATAATTGCCTAGCATACAGAAATTCTTGATATGTTAGTGTTGTTTTATATTGTTGTTGTTGTTGTTGTTGCTATTTTGCTTTTTGGTTTGGTTTTTTTGTTTTGTTTTGTTTTGTTCTTTGTTTACTCCCCTCCCCCTTCCCTATACTTTTCAATATCTAGCTTTAACGCTTACTAGGAACCAGCCTACACACTCGAACCAGAGAAAAAATAAACCTTACTCCGACAGGCAGAGAAACAGGTACAAGACTGCACGCCCGCCCATTGCGCACATTGCACACCTCGCTAAAAACCTAAGTTTCGCACTTACCGACTGAATAGACAGAGGAGTGCTGAAGTCGATCCCACCTTGAAGACGAAATCCCCACGGAAACTTAGAATCGGGTCGAGAAAGTTGAATCTGCAGTTTTTCTGCTGGTTTATATTCAATGTTGCTCATGTCTAATTCATAAAATTGTCAGGCTTGCAAACTTTCTACCACTTTCTAAATTGTGCAAGGAAGTATCTGTTCCAAGTGTGTTAAATCTTTTTATTCAGCACGCGAACTAAACTTTCGGGCCGACTGTGCGTGGATCTGGAAAAAAAGAAACACAAGAGAGAAGTTCCCAGCACGCACCAACGATCACCAAAGCGAGATGAAGAATTTCCTTTCGCATGGCAAGAACGCAGGGAGAGGGCAGTTCTATTATTAGTTGTATTTTTATACTACTGGGAGAGGGAGGAAGAAGGAACACTTTGCGATCGGCAAATCGCACCGAATGTTTTTGCACACGACCCTAAGTCTTCCTCAACCGTGGGGTAAAGTGGGCGAGAGAACGAGTGGTAGGATTGTCCGCTCTTGAGGGCACTTAATGTGCTGTTCTAGGCAGTAACGCTCGACAAATTCCATGCTCTTCAGAATAAACGATTTGTAAAGAAAGGTAAGCGCAGTTATGTTATTTCTCCAACTTTTAAGTCCTGGGTGACGGTAGTTTCCCTTGCAACAGATATGAAGCATTAATAACAGTTTTCTTACTGTTGGCATTCATTTCCAGCCTGCCCAAAATCTTACTTTAAAAATATTACATTCAAAATCAAAACCTGAATTTAAACACATTCCAGTCACGATAAATGAACATGTGTGGTTACAATTCAGAAGAGAGAGAGAGAGGGGGGGGAGAGAGAGAGAGAGAGAGAGAGAGAGAGAGAGAGAGAGGAGGAGGAGGAGGAGGAGAGAGAGAGAGAGAGAGAGAGAGAGAGTGAGTGAGTTTGCTCAAATAAAGCATAATATCGCAACAATAAAAAAAAAAAAAAAGTGAAAACAAAAAAAAAAAAATGTGGGAAGAGGGGGGAAATAGAAAAAGGGAAAACGAAAGACAGAAAGACAGTGAGGAATTAACATGGAAAAAGAGGGAATTGATGTTTTGGCCTTTGTTTGATCGGAAAATATTTCTGGAAGTTTAAAGCAAAGATGTAAAAACGTTGAAATAAAATGGAGCTAGTTTTATTTGCACCACGAAGTCCGTTCTGAAAGCATGTTGTCACCAGAAACTCAGGAAAGTTTCTGCTGTTGGTAAAAGGGGAAAAAAACTTCAATTTTTTTAAAACTTTTACGCTGTTTATAAGTACATTCCCCTGCTACAGTGATCTTATAATTTACTCCTTGGTTCATTAACTGTTGCACCATGGCGACCGGATCTGAATCACATGGCTTGCTACAGTGACAGATAAGTGAATAAATAAATAAATAAATAAATAATAATATTTATAATAATAATAATAATAATAATAATAATAATAATAATAATAATAATAATAATAATAATAATAATAATAATAGAATCAATAGATAACTCTATCAAGATGTCAGACTTCTAGGACAATAGATAACTGAGTTATCGCCCTGGAAAACATTCCCGTATCCGCGAGTCCCATTTTAAATGGCATGCAACACTCCTGTGCAAGCCATTACAAGAATGATGCATTACGAAATTGAAAATTATAGTGCTGCAAACCTGTATAATTATTGTGGGATACAGGGTTGTTGAACTACGCAAGTATGTTAAATTAATCAAATTATTACGGTTTTTGTGTTGACACACAGGAATGTAACATTAAACGAAGCGCCAACCTCCATAGAATAAAGACACAAGGAAACCATTCTTTGGGATTGCTTTCCCTTTGTAGTAGTTTCGTTTTCAATTTAAGCTTAAAAAAAAACAGCATGGCAATAGAAGAGTAAACTGAAATAGTGGATATGAATCATCAACCTATGCAGGATTCAGATGGGGTAAGTGTTGCATGGTTAATTGTAAATTAGTTTATTGAACAAGTCAACACCATCTTCAATCCAAGACTACCAGAGTGGATGATGTAAACAACATGGTTGTAGAAAATGAGCAATCTCCCGCGAAGAGAAAAAGCTCAGTAGAAGCCAGCACAGTACATATGGAAGGTGTCAGAAAAAGACGAGCTTCGCCCTGAATGCTGGTCCGATTTATCCCCAGATGACAGCGACTCAGATCCCGATTTCATCCCTCATTTGAAGAAGAAAAGAAAGACAACATTTTATCTCAACCTTACAGATGCAGACAGCACTTCACCCACCAATCTCTCAAACAGTACACTCGCCGAGATCATTTAACAACACCACACAGCCAAGTACGAGCTTTAATTCTACCCAAGTCATCGAGACGGCGAAAGAAAGAAGTTCTGAGCCGACAAAACCAAAGCGCAAGAAGAGAAACCCAAGTGGGTGCGCAGGGAACGCGAGGAAGCAGCTGCGTTATAGTGGACAAGCCAGTACGACATCACGAGGTAAAAAAGCAAAAACCAGGCAAATGACGGACGGCTGTAGCACGAGCTGCAGATTATGTGTCCTGCCAACGTTGGGCTTGCGGACAGAAATCGGGTCGGAACATTGATCTTCAAAGGCAGTTCATTCATAGAAATGTGGCAAAGACGAAAGTAAAATGGTCGACACGGACAAAAAAAAAAAAAAGGAGCGTCGGTCAAATACCTTTTGTATTTCCTTTCTGCAGGTGGGAAAGGTCAGCCAATTTGCAAGAAATTTTATCTCGCTACGTTGGGCATTTAACAAGACGTTGTGTTCGGTGCAATGCGCAAATTGACTGATACAAGCGCAGTGGTGGCAGATATGAGAGGAACGCACAAAAACCATCCCACGTTCGATGAAAATATATCGAACAGGACATCAGGGACCATATATGGAAAGTTTTTCAACCGTTCCCTTTCACTATTGCCAAAAGTCATCGAGCAAGCAATACTTAAACATGATCTGTCTCTAGCAGCAATGAACCGCCTTTACAAAGAACATTGCGACAAGTAGAGCACACCCAATGCTAAAGAAGCGACATACAAAGCTGTATTTTACAGGGACTTTAACATAGCCTTTATCAAGCCCAAGAAGCACCTGTGTGACGAATGTCAAGCTTTTGAAAATATGCAAGACCCAACTGATGAGCAAAAAGAAAAACAAGCAGCTCACCTGAAACGCAAGGACAAAGTCGCAACTACAAATAATGAGTTCAAATCTAAAGCCAAGGGCATACCATACGTTTCATCTTCTTGCTTTGATCTACAGCAAGCTTTACCTTGCCCTCATGGACAAGTTCCAACTTCTTTTATAAACGCAACCTAAGCGTGTATAATTTATCAATTTATGAGCTATCCACCAGTGACGTTGTCTTCAACATCTGGCCAGAGGCAATTTCTGCAAAAGGTGCAAAACAGATAGCACGTTGCATACTCCACTTTATTGATGAACAGGTTGAGAAAGGAGTCTAAGAAATACACCTTGTTTCGGACAACTGCACTGGTCAGAACCGGAATCGCTTTATGGCGATAATGCTCTGGCATGCTATGAACAAGGACTCTTTTCCTCAAGAAATAGAGTACTGTTTTTTGGAGAGGGAGCCACACAGAATGAAAATGATTCTGTTCACTCTGGGATTTCAAGGGCAGAAAAAAATATTCCCATATTCACTCCACAACAATGGGCAACAGTTTTTCGAGGAGCACGCAGTGGTAAGCCCCCCCCCCTCCCCCCAAGGGTTGACACCGTCTGACTTCTTTGACTTCAAGCAACATTCATTTGCTCTCAAACACTTTGAGAGATGAAAACGCTAATAAGGTTGAATGGATGGAAATCAAAAATCTCCGCATCACCGGAGAAGAACCTGACATTCTTCAAGTCAGGTATGACTTCGATCAAAATTGTGTGAAGGTGGATCTTTTCCTTGGCCACAGAAAATCAGAGCAGACTGTAGCTCAGCTGCAGATCCTAAGAGACAAAACAGGCGTCTCAAGCGTGAAAAATAATTAAAAAAAAAAAAAAGCTGACTTAATGTCCTTGTGCAATGCCCTGCTCATTTCCAAACAGCACCATCATTTTTTTTTTTTTAACAATTGTCAACGTCGGCACAGACTAGCAACCAAACACGGTACAACGCAAGATTGTTAAGCGCTAATATATTAAGCTCCTTTTCAACAAAATACACTCGGATCATTATTTTATCAATCAGCTTTAGATTCAAAGTCTATAGCTAGGCGGTGTAAAATTACCATTGGATTTTGTTCACAGTATTAATTTTGCTTAAAAGTGAAGTGAAAATAAACACATATTTACATTACTCATTTCATTTTTAATATTAGTTACATACCATTCATAATATGAATTGAAAAACATACTTTTTGACAAAATATCATCATTGAGAGTTTTTCATTCAATATTATGATGGTATAATTAGTTCCAGGCCTTCAATCTTTAAAAAAAATCGTTTATGGTATCTTAACATCATAATATGCTACCAGTACCGTAAGTGTAATTAAAAGTATAAAATACTTGAGTTGGTTATTTTTCTATCTAACATTCAAATTGAAGCTTTAATTTCTATTTGACTTCTATTCATATGTGTAAATTACTCTGCATAGCATACGTGCATTCTTTAGCTTCGAATCGACGTAAGATTAATATTTTTATTTCCTTGCATTTTAGTAGATTCTTTTGTAAAGAATACATACGTTCTTTTTCTTTGTCAAATACCTAGAATGATTTTCTTTCTTTTTTTTTTGGCTCAATGTGAATGAGAGCTTATTTAACTATGTTTTGATCCCACCATGTGGCTTTTGATTACATAACGGTAAATTATATCTTCTTGTATCTGATCCATGTGGTTTTCTAATAATACATTGGATAACAAACTACATCTTCATCTCATCATTACGTTCCTGATTGAATGCTGCAACAATATTGTTACTTTCTATGTGATCATAGAGGATTGATACTTTCATTTACTCTTTCAAAACTCACGGGTTTATTAGAGAAAAAGAGTGAAACATTCTGCAAGACGTTACTGAGTTTACTTTGAGTTTTAGCCTTGTTTCAAGTAAAATAAAAGAATATAAAAATAATTATTTTTTCCATACATTCAGGTGATTTTTTTTGTAAGGATATTACATTAAAAGTCTTTTTGATAATACATTAGGCTTCGTCTCTCTCTGTATGTGAACGCTGTTCATTTGGTAGAGTTGGTTTTCTGTGCACCATTCCTGTATCAAACAACATAATGTGTGGTTTTCACAAGATCCTTTAAGTTTTTGTGGAGCAGCAATCCTGTATCCAACACATACAGGAATGTTGCACAAGTCTCAGAAATGCAACACCTCTGTATGCCACACACACACACACACAGGTATGTTGCACCGGAATTAGCCATGCAACATTCCTGTACACCACATTCTGGGTTAACCGTTGGTAAAAGAAAAACGTAACTAATATCAGCACGTGTATGGTGTGCTTAAATGTTTATACTTTAAGTTTTGTCTGGATCGGACGATTTAAACAAAAATGGTTAAGTTTTTTCGTTCTCTTGTAAAATTTTGGATTTGTGGGTTGAAGGAGTGTTGCATAAAACCGACGAACTAACGCACAGCTTCTTGTTTTATTTGTTCGTTCAATTGTTTTCATTTCTTGGTGTCTTTTTTTCTTATTTTGCTTTTTTTTAGTTTGTATTGTAATTTTGTTGCTTTTTTTTAATTCTTGTTTGTTTGTTTTTTTTTTTTTTTTTTGTTGTTTTGGTTTTTTTCTTTGCTATTCTTTTTGCTTGCTATTCGCTTGGTTTATTGGTGGGTTGTTGCTTTTTTTTTTTTATTGATTGTTGATTGTTGTTGTTTTTGTTTTGCTTTTTTGCTACAAGCAAGTCAATATCTTTTGTAAATAATTTTAATCTTTTTTTTTTAATATAAGAGAAAGAGGAAGTGAGAGAAGAGAGAGAGAGAGAGAGAGAGAGAGAGAGAGAGAGAGAGAGAGGGGGGGGGGAGGGGGGTTTCTAGAGCAATGACTGATCTGTTCAGTCCAAGCATGCTCAGCACTATGGGCAGTAACTCCCCACGTTTCATCATTTCCCCCGGCTGGTTACACAGCACGTCAAATGTTCACTCTTTCCCCCAGCTCCTCTGAGTTTACAGTTTCGCCAGACTTATGTCTCCAAGTGAAAAACTGAAAAGAAAGCCTCGTTTTGCACCATCGATCACTTGGCAAAAGTTTGAATGGTTCTAGGTGTTACGACAGGTTCAGCACCCCGCACGACTGTGGTTCTCGGCCGAGTACTAGAGGCCTAAACCAGTCCCGTGGGCTCGTGGCTGATTGGCTGGGTGGACCGGTACCCACCACAGGTTTACTTGGGCCTGTGAGCTTAGCAGACGATCGGTGAAAGATCCAGCATGTCAAAAGGTATCGTTTCTAAAGAACACGCTGGATTTCAAATGGCGTCAGTTCTCTAAGGTGTGCACTTTTCCGTGACAAACCGGCACGCATAGACTTGATAAAGAATTCAGTAACGTTACCACTTCCCTGATTTCTTGAGTACCAGTAGGTACAATAAATCCCATCGGCCTCGGGATAGATTTGTATGTCTTGATTCAAAATAATTATTTCACCACATTGCTGATTTTTTTAATCAACCTAAGGACGTTACGGGAGCTTTTTTTTTTTTTTTTTTTTTTTTTAGTAATAAAAAACCATTTAGCCAATAATTAACTCCAGGCTGTAAGCAGAGTTACGTTCTATCATTATTGCGATAACCGAATTCGGCCTCTTAGTCAAAATGATATAATTCTATAATTCAATAGCTTTTCAAATAGAAGAGACTGACAAGTTCTTCAAGGTAAAAATCCAAATAAATCTTCACAGAAATAACTTTTTCGTTGACAACAAGTAAAAAAAAAGGCCTGAAAGCTGATCAAGGAAGTGTAAGTATGAAAATTTCGGACATTCAATCTCAGGAAGAAGAAACAGCAAATCAAAGCAAGGTCATCAGAGATTTCCTGCAAGTATCGCTCATGTCCCAGATACAACCATTAGGACTTCTCGCTAAGACCTGCCGTTAGGACCTCTCGCTAGGACCTCAAACTCCAGTTTCAAGCTTGGAGAAATC
>JAWDGP010001353.1:87500-110000 GCA_033675545.1 Elysia crispata
AGGTTCTCCTCGCCAGTAATTACAACTTGATGTCCTAACCCCAGGCAAGTAGGTTTGTTCTGTCTGGGTAGATCCAGGGCCATTAACATCTAATCATGTAGCTTCATTATCGTTCTGGACTTACAGGTCAGTTAAGCGACTAGTGGTGGCTACAGTAGAGCCTTGCTGGTCAGCGAGAAGTTCTACAAAAGAGAGAACAACTAGTTTGAATGTTTAACCACTGTCCCTTCTCGCCTTTCTTTTTTCAAACATAGTTATTTACCCCCACCCCTACCCCTACCTATATTTCTGTATCGTTGATCCCCAGTCAGAGTGGTCAACTCGTACACATAACGAGCGAAGTTCAGCGTGATTAAATTTAAAGTTATGATGTGTTACAGGCTAAATGATTTCACACTGTGTTTACGAGTAAGAAATGAGGCAGTTTTTTAACAGCTGCCATGCATGTCCCTTAACTTAATATGAAGCCTTTTCGTACGTATGTGTTTTGCAGCAAGCCATTCGACTTGAATGTTAGCCAATCTCCTTCAACCGTTGCTTTCAGCTACCAGTACAGACTTAGCGGGACCGTTCAGTCGTGTAGTAAGAAAGAAAAAGAAAATAATGATGACAAATTTTGGTCACGTGACTAAACAACCACTGGATTGACCACACAGGGCTGAGGGAGATGGACTGAGGGCGCAGGCTAAACTTAACTGAGAAGCTGCATTTGCATAATTGTATTTTGCTATCTTCATTTTACATCTCGAATTTTGCTTTTCAACTTTGATTGAAGTGTTGCTATGACTGTGATGGTTGGGAAGCGCTCAATATCTGAAAATTATGTCTATTTGGAGGGTTTAAGTTCATGTGTAAGAGAACTCTCCAACGAGAAATGATCAAAAGTTGCCACCAGTTAATCAAGAAGAAAAAAAACGCATTGTATAACAAAAATTGGCGGTAGAAATATACGATCGTAGATTTGCTTGGTGGACATCTATATCATAAAAGGCAACTTTCATTTCTTTCCCCGCTATCTCCTCCAACCACTCAATGTACAGTCATGAAGTTAACTCAATTTTAATAAGTTGCGATCAGTGTCCCTCGCGGTACAAAAATAAAATATTATAGAAAAATAAATCCGTTAACAGGTCTGCTCTGACGTGATCAAACACAAAATAAACCAAGACTTTACTAATCTTATTGGCGTTTTTAAAACAAATTATACTTATTTTCTAAAATTATTAATTAAAAAAAACATAAATATGTATTAATTTCCTTTAATGGAGAGAAAAATTGGAAAAATTAATAAAAATTAAATGAAATATGACCTCCTCCAGCGTAAAGACAAAAGCGTCTTGGAAACACCGTATTTATAAAAGGACTTAGGCCCAAAAATCTGAAAATTAAACTTAGTCCTACGACCTATTTCTTAGTACTAAAATTTAGCGAAAAGTTACACCTGACTCGAAGCTGGACTAAGTACTAAATTTTAGATGTAAGTCTATTTGTTCCTTACAAAAAATAAATAATGCTTAATTCTGTGTTGATCTTGTAATCGTGGGATGGCTTAATAGTCTAAATTGACCATTTCAGCTGAAGAAATGATGTTTCCAAGCCGTTTTTTTTATGTTTTTATAATTTAGATCTACAATCCTAATTCGGGGGCAAATGAAACATTTCACCCACCAATCTATAGGATCTTGATTATGGTTTTTAATTTCCAAGATTTTAAAACCATTTCCTTAAAATGTCAATATGGCTTCCTATTTTAGAGACTGTCCCTCCTTTTTTTTTCTGATGTAGCTAGTCTACGTGCGAAACCTGCCATGAATACCGACTAATCTAATAAAAAAAATAGACTAGCTACGTCGATTTTTCAAAGTTTACACCTTCACATAAATACGGCTCTGGCGTCGGTTGCGAATGTAAACACGACTTCTGCTTCTTTGACAAGTATTTCGCTCTTCTATATTGTTTAATATCTAAGATATCAACCAGATCCACTATTTGTGAATAACGAACCATAGAAACATTCATTACTTATTACTTGTCTTGCATGAGTTAAACATTGTGACTAGATCTAGAATAATTATGGCTTTAGCAGTTCAGGATAACACAATCAAATTTAAAAAATCAGGGCCTTGAATTTTTTTTATTTAATAATTTTTTATTATTGTCTGAGCAGCTGTGCGTATTTGCTTTGTTTTGAAGAAGACTTTTCCCGCACATGAGGCCGAGCACTACATTGTATCAGCAATGGATCACCAGCACCACATTGTATCAGCAATGGATCATCAGCACCACATTGTATCAGCAATGGATCACCAGCACCACATTGTATCAGCAATGGATCATCAGCACTACATTGTGGTCTCGGTGGAGAGAAACTGAAGAGAGGGCTGCGGAAAAGACTGCGCCAGTTTATTTTGTTTTCTTGAGGTCTCTCCTTTCTTTAAAGAACGTCTTCATGACAGGAGAATTCCAATACTTCAATATTTTATATAATTTTATAACTTTACCATGAGTGGCTCTGGGGGAGATTAATATTTGTTATTGTTGTAAAGGTTGCTCTTCTTTAATCTAGTTGTATGACACTCGAGGATTATATATGTCTGGGGGGGGGGGGGGGGGGAGGGGGGGTATTTTTGTTTTTTTTCGTGAAGTTAGCATTTCTTATAAATGTAGTTGTATTTCCCACCTGTTCATTAGAACGGGTAACCATGCTTGTAATGTCATAGCTTATGCAGCGTCCTCCATTGTAAAGAACTAAAGTGAAGTCTTGCTTTTTTTGTGTTTGGTCACGTCAGAGCAGACCTGTTAACGGAATTATTGTCCGATCATGTCCACATTGATGTTAGAGTCCAGTGAGAGCGCGCTCGCCCTGAGGGCTGCTGGACAAGTTCATCTGTTCTTCATTTTTTTTTTATATAAATGTTAATGAGGATCTCATCCACGCCCGCTCGCTCTCAGCTTGAAGTACACACATATCATAGGTAACCTGTGTATTTTATTATTATTATTATTATTATTATTATTATTATTATTATTATTATTATTATTATTATTATTATTATTATTAGTATTAGTATTAGTATTAGTAGTATTATTATTATTAGTATTATTATTATTATTATCATCATCATCATCATCATCATCAGCATTATTATTATTTACTGAGGATCCGATCCACGGCCGCTCACTGTCCAAACTACTCGACGTTAAGCTGGCACGTCTCAAAGTTTGGCCGCACTGGTCTCCCATCGTAGAATCCTAAAATGTGAACTTTTTGCGAGCAAGGTTGGCAGCGATGGCTTCGATTTCATAACTCAATTGTGAAATAAATAGTGGAAGAGCATTATGAACAATGGTATTCAATTTCAGAGGTAACATCATGTGCCAAAAACAAAATAATAAAGAACTGAAATATTTATTTCAATATGAAAAATGATTTGAAATAGGTAAACTAACAAAGCAACAGTTTCATTTTGAATGATTAATCTAAAGCCTATGTATGCTTAGACAGAATCCTTCACCTAAAGATTCAAAGATTAGATTCAGCGAAAGAATTAGACTAGAAACCAAAATTCAATCAGTTGGGTCGAGTCCATCATAGACTAGTCGATTTTTTTTTTTTTTTGCTGTTGTTGTAAAGGTCTTTCACTGTAAAGAGTTTAACTACTGAAAGGTTTTCTTTCAATAACTACCAACTTTGGTCCACATTATTAAATGTGTGCTTCTAATAAAGTGGACTACCGGTACTAATGGTCCTTGGTAGGAGTTATTAAAACCGCGCCTAGTGCACAAGTGGCGGGAAGGGGCAGCAGTAAGCTTAGGGCATTCCCTTACAATGCGGAGCTCATATCTTTTTTCCTAACAATAATACAAACTTGAAGAAGTGGAGTCAATCAAGCGGCTGTCATGCGCAGGTTTTCATTTGTATGAGGCTTACGCGATCTAATGACGTCGTCTAATGCTTTAATGACGGTCGCTCCACTCCAAGACTGAAACGTTTTGAAAGACAAACGAGTCCATTTTGTTTCAAGTTGTGTACGCGCCACCTCAATAATAAAAGTTACCGCACACAAAACATTCAATGCTAAAGAGCAGAATGTTTCGAGTAAATCAATTTGTACGGACAGACTAAAAAAATAACAACCAAGAATAAAACTTCTAATGTTGTTTCTAATTATACCAACAGTCCAATAACAAGTTGTTTTAACAAACCAAGTCTAGACTACATTTAAGGCCTGCAAGAGCGTAAGCTAGTGACGTTTTAGGTCTAGACAAGACGTGTAATGTGGAGCTGCCACTCGCTTAGATCCGGCTCTAAAATAGCACGATCGGTTAGAATGTCACGTGTTTCCATAAAATCTTTAAAAATCAATTTTAAGTTATATTTTTTATGACGTATTTCATGTTAGCGCACATTTAGCCCTTGTTTAGTCCTGAATAAAAGTGGGCTGTTTTTTTCGCTTAGAACTAGGCCTAATGAGCCTGTAGCATACGCTTAAACCTCATAAATTACGTTATTTCTCTGATAATCGTTGTTGTCGGATCCTAATGACATGCACTCCGCAACATCGAGTACCGTGACATGCACATTTCTCACTGCTGGCTTATATCTTCATTATAGTTTGATCCTGTGCACCAGTAGTATAAAGCTTGACACCGTCTTGTCTGTCGTGCTTATACTCCCATAGTAACGATACTGCTTAAAACTGTCTCGTCTGTAGTACTTATATACCCATAGTATCGATACTGCTTAAAACTGTCTCGTCTGTAGTTCTTATACTCCCATAGTATCGATACTGCGTAAAACTGTCTCGACTGTAGTGCTTATATCATTATAAAAGTATCGATGCTGATTGACACCGTCTCATCTGTCGAAATTTTATTCCAATAGAATCGATACTGTTTGACATCATCTTGTCTGTTGTGCTTATACTCCAATAGTATCGAAACGTCTTGCCTATAATGCTTTTATTCCACAATCTCAATATTGCTTGACACGAAATTCATCCTATTTGGTGCATGCACCAAAGTCATCTTATCTTATAGCACATGCATCAAAATCATCATATCTCATAGCGCATGCATCAGAGTCATCTTATTTTATTGCACATGCATCAAAAATTATTATCTTATAGCACATGCAACAAAGCCATCTTGTCTTGTAGCACATGCGGCAAAGTTATCTTACAGCACATGCAGCCAAATTAGCTCATCTTACAACACTTGCACCTAGTTCATCTTATTTTACAGTACATGTAAAAAGATCATCTTAATTGGTAACACATGCACAAATTTGTTTTATTTTACAGTTGTGCTAAATAATTGGCCCTTATTATCTAGACTTCTACAGCTTGAAAAAGAAAGCATGCTAAGCGGCCTTGACCGATGATCTCATTGTAAAGTTTTGTGTCGCTAATTTGCCGATTTATGCTTCGTCTAATCATTGATCATTAGGTTAGGGCCAGAGAGAGTGTATTGTAAACTGCCTAGAATCTCTTGATAATTACCAACTGGCCTTACACCAAGGAACATTATGCATGGCCTCATTAGTATTGCGGCCACTAGCATTGAGAGACATGCAAAAAGACTTATTAAGTGAAGTCTTATTGCATTGTGTAAAAATGATCACACCGCTGCAAATGATGTGGCTGATCTGACATCAACAAATTACAACTTTGAATGACGGGAGGGCGTTTGCTGCACCGGCCTCCCCTTTCTTCTTCTTTTGTTTAGATTCAGGAGACAGTATTTACTCAAAAGGGACGGTAGGGAAAGGGAAAGAAAAGGGGTAGGGCAAGTATGAGAAAGTAAATGCAGATAGGTGGGGGACAAACAATACCAACACCAGAGTCACCACCAACAGTTATTGTATACATCAACAGAAATATCAGTTCAAAGTACTGCAAGAACTGAAATAACACCTACAATAAATATAATATTAATAAAAACAGAAACAATCATTTAAAATTCCTCAAAAAAGATAGCTTAAAATTGAAAGATAATAAGTACAGAAAAAAATGGTAAATAGAAAATAGGATGCAACTCCTCCATACAAAATCAATCACATGCAAACGGAACAGATTTTATACCTGAGAATCAAAGTCCAGGACTTTGCTCGCTAGTTTATCTATTAATGTCATCTCTGGCAAAAAAAAAAAAAAAATTAAATAAATAGTTATGGTTACGAATGAAGCGAGATAAGATAAGATACACTGCATCTTTGTCCGTTATTACAATTTTGTTTGCGGTCACAGCGTGAATGTAAACCATGCGAACAAATGCTGTTAACTGTAATAATGTGTAGTAAACACAAAAAAAAAAGCCACAGGGGTTCAAAAGGTCATCGGAAACAATTCAGGAACTTTCAAACCTCGTGACTGTTTTGTAAAATTAAAGTACCACATCCTAAAATTGCAGAGACAATGTGTTAGATGAAAGGAGCCGTGCAATTAAAAAAAAAATGTTCGGAGAAAGAGCACCTAAATGAAGTTTGTAAGTTTATTTTGCTGATTTGAAAGACATCTTTTTCAGTTTAACACCAAGGATGTAGGCTTCAGTTGGCAGACTGTAGGCGCCTTAACCTCAGACCTAAATGGCAGGCTATGGCGCAAGATAACCCGACCTCTCAAATAGAAATTGATTTTCTTTTACTACTTTAGACATTGTTTGAATTCCCGATTGATGAATTACATGCAGAACTCAAAAGAGTAACACAAATGAAACTGACGTCAGCTCTACGTAGGACGCTTGAATCCTGGAACAACTTTTTAAATCACACTGTAAGTTTATGTAAATTATGATCTCTAAGAGTGCCCGTTACGCAAGTGGTGAAAAATGGGCCAAAATTTTTATCTTAAAGAATAAAGTGACTGAATGTGTCGCTGACCTTTGCATTTTGCTTTTACTTTTATTTATTTATTTATTTATTGATTTTTGCCCGCTCGTAGTGAGTGATCTACCCAGGTTAATCTCTCGCTGTATATTATTTTCCATGTTTGCTCCATTTTTGTGTGGAATGAATCATCTGATCGTGATAATAAACTTTAAGCAAAGCTGGACCAGGAAGCCCTTATGATGGTATTCAGCAGGTGCACACACAAGTCAGTCTGAAACGAATAAGCATGATTTATAATCTCAGAGTAGCAATTAGATGACATGTCAATGTTTAATCAACCAGAGTCTTTTCATCACAAAGCATAACTTTTGTACATAGAATTACAGAAAAAAGCTGTCAAAGTCACGGATTTAAAAAATATTGGCTGTACAATTCTCTATGAATGAATAACGTATCAGTTATAATATCCATTGCTCATTATGATGGGTGTGATGGTGATACAAATGAACGCCTTTTGAAACGCTCCGCTTAGGACTTAAAACTCTTTATCATATTTGCGCCAGATCAACTCTTATGGCAAACTGAATTGACCATTGTAAACTCATCGAAGTTAACAAATCGATATCTAGAATGGTTCCATTGCGAGGCCTCACGCTCAAGGGTTTCGGTTCAATGGTACTCGATAGGATAAACCGATGTAATGATATATTATTAAAATTTCGATTTAACTTAAGGATCTATTGTACTATAAGTTTGAATTAATAAATACACATACACACACATATACATTTCATATAGGAACGAAATATTGTGATGTTAAAAAGTTAGTTTATATAAATAATGTTGCAGAACAATCATCAGAAATAACAAAAATGGAAGCAATAGTAGTTGTAGTAGTAGTAGTAGTAGTAGTAGTAGTAGTAGTAGTAGTAGTAGTAGTAGTAGTAGTAGTTGTTGTTGTTGTTGTAGTAGTAGTAGTAGTAGTAGTAGTAGTAGTAGTAGTAGTAGTAGTAGTAGTAGTAGTAGTAGTAGTAGTAGTAGCAGCAGCAGCAGTAGTAGTAGTTGTAGTAGTAGTAGTAGCAGCAGCAGCAGCAGCAGCAGCAGTAGTAGTAGTAGTAGTAGTAGTAGTAGTAGTAGTAGTAGTAGTAGTAGTAGTAGTAGTAGTAGTAGAAGTAGTAGTAGTAGTAGTAGTAGTAGTAGAAGTAGTAGTAGTAGTAGTAGCAGCAGCAGCAGCAGCAGCAGCAGTAGTATTAGAACTTGTAGTGATGGTGCTACGAGGAGGAGAGGCATCCGCGGCAGTAGCAAAAGTGGGACTAGTGCAGCTAAAACTAAACGGAGTACAAGGCAGAAGCAGAGCCTATTGAATGGTTCAACATACGCTTTGGATTTTGTACCTCAAGGTTTCCTTATCCAGCGACGCCTGATAATTTTGAGAGCCTAACATCATATCACTGTTAGTTCTTCAAAAGATTTTTATAGTGGAGGCAGTTATTAGTTCGCCTGCTCTTTTGTTTTTAATTTTTGTCATGGAGTCCCCTTGTTGTTTTGATCTTACTGCAAATCCTTTCTCAGCTCACTTATTCTTTCTCTCAAAGTTTAGATCTGGATAATTATTTTTTTAAACTTTTTTGATTTATCATAATGCAACTTGTGAAGAACGATGAAGTCAAAACGTTCGATTCTTCACAATTTTTTTTTTACAATATCTATAATCAGACAAAGAATCCTCTTATAAAAACACCATTAGTTAGTTACCACCAACCAGTAGTAGTAGTAGTAGTATATGTAGTATTAGTAGAATATGTAGTAGTAGTAGTAGTAGTAGTAGTAGTAGTAGTAGTAGTAGTAGTAGTAGTAGTAGTAGTAGTAGAAGTAGTAGTAGTAGTAGTAGCAGCAACAGCAGCAGCAGCAGCAGTAGTATTAGTACTTGTAGTGATGGTGCTACGAGGAGGAGAGGCATCCGCGGCAGTAGCAAAAGTGGGACTAGTGCAGCTAAAACTAAACGGAGTACAAGGCAGAAGCAGAGCCTATTGAATGGTTCAACATACGCTTTGGATTTTGTACCTCAAGGTTTCCTTATCCAGCGACGCCTGATAATTTTGAGAGGCTAACATCATATCACTGTTAGTTCTTCAAAAGATTTTTATAGTGGAGGCAGTTATTAGTTCGCCTGCTCTTTTGTTTTTAATTTTTGTCATGTAGTCCCCTTGTTGTTTTGATCTTACTGCAAATCCTTTCTCAGCTCACTTATTCCTTCTCTCAAAGTTTAGATCTGGATAATTATTTTTTAAAACTATTTTGATTTATTATAATGCAACTTGTGAAGAACGATGAAGTCAAAACGTTCGATTTTTCACAATTTTTTTACTTTACAATATCTATAATCAGACAAAGAATCCTCTTATAAAAACACCATTAGTTAGTTACTACCAACATCACAGAGAAGATGTGTGTGTGTGTGGGGAGGGGGTGGGGGGGGGGGGGGGTTGAAACGATTGGAAATGATTTAAACAAAGCAGGACCTTTCCTCGGGTGCACAAATTTCAGACAGAAAACACAATCCAGGTCCAAGTCAAGTTATTTAGACTCATCGTTTAAGCTAGATAAAGCCCGCAAACGGCGAGTATCCATGGTGGTCTTGGTTGTAACTGTCTGCACATTGCTGCAATGCGCAACACTTCAGAACGTTGAAGTAAACAACTCTTCATCACTGGCCCCTTGACCTGCAGCCTTTCTTTTTAAGCTTCGTCTCTCAAGCACTGATAGCTGGAGGGCGGAGATTTCAAACATTGCCCAACCCTGCGTCCATGCATTCACTGCAAGTAGGACAAAGTTAGGTTTTGTTCTGCTTTAACTTAATTTGCAACACCATGCTTGCACGGGTATTCGTTGAAAGCAATTTTTGCAAGCAGCTATAATAATCTTTGTACGGAACATTTGGTATAAGTGGGCTTTTTATTTATTCCTTTCTCTCCAAACTATTGGATATGATAGATTAACTTAATCTATTTTTATTGAACCAATACAAGAATCGGAGATGCTCAGTTTGAGTGCCGTCCTCCGAAAGTCAATTAGTGACGAACTTGTTGCTTCAATCTGTAATTGAAAAATAGCAAGGAAAAATTGATGAGACCAATGTAGGTGAGCCACGAAATAAATAGAAGGAAGGGATGTTCAACATTGACCACAAACAGGTAAAACATGTACCATTTCGACCAATCTTTAAAGCTTGCTCCGCACGATACTGTTTATCGTACAAGTGACCGACTCTTCACGCCATTTCTGTCCTTTATCGTACAAGTGACCGACTCTTCACGCCATTTCTGTCCTTTATCGTACAAGCGACCGACTCTTCACGCCAGTTATGTCCTTTATCGTACAAGTGACCGACTCTTCAAGCCAGTTCAGTCCTTTATCGTACAAGTGACCGACTCTTCACGCCAGTTCTGTCCTTTAAGCTTGCTCCGCACGATACTGTTTATCGTACAAGTGACCGACTCTTCACGCCAGTTCAGTCCGTTATCGTACAAGTGACCGACTCTTCACGCCAGGTCTGTCCTTTATCGTACAAGTGACCGACTCTTCACGCCAGTTCAGTCCTTTAAGCTTGCTCCGCACGATACTGTTTATCGTACAAGTGACCGACTCTTCACGCCAGTTCAGTCCTTTATCGTACAAGTGACCGACTCTTCACGCCAGTTCTGTCCTTTAAGCTTGCTCAGCACGATACTGTTTATCGTACAAGTGACCGACTCTTCACGCCAGTTCTGTCCTTTAAGCTTGCTCCGCACGATACTGTTTATCGTACAAGTGACCGACTCTTCACGCCAGTTCTGTCCTTTCGAGCGCTAGAAAAAAAATTCCCAAATCAGTAAACAAAAAATTAACATCTTTAAAGAAAAATCTATGATCAGACATGATTTTTACAGAATGTAGTCTCGGTAGAGACCAAGAGGTCATCTCGATCTGTAAAACATCCGAGTTACTCAAACTTGAGAACAAAAAACAAAAAAGTGAAGGCGTAGTGCTTTTTCCTCCATGTTCTGTTAAAGTATCCACGGCGAAGAATTTCACTACCCAACGATTGTGTATCAGCTTTGGAGCTTTCTAATAACAATAGGACTGAAACCTCTACATGTATTACAAGGAAAGCTCCATATATTAGAAAATGGGAAGTGTGCCCTTTTTTACTTCATTCATATAAATTTGTATAATCTTAACACTAGTCTCTGCCTTTAAAAAAAAACCAAAACACCAAACCAAACATAGCCTAAGTCATCCATACAACCTTCTAGGTAAATGCTAACGTTTCGTTACTGAACACGCCCGAAGAGCTGTCTCAGGAACACTGGATTCTCAGACAAAGCTGAAAACACGGGATCTTTTATTTCTTACAGTAAAACTCCTAAAAAGCATTGCCTGTAATAAAAACTAGTCCAACTTTATGAGATCCCCTCCCCCTCCCCCTCCTCCTCCTCCTCCTCTCTCTCTCTCTCTCTCTCTCTCTCTCTCTCTCTCTCTCTCTCTCTCTCTCTCTATTTTTCTATGTCTATCGCCCACTCCCAGGTGTCTCTTTGTCTCGCTGTCTTATTTTTACTCACCTCTCTGTCTGTCAGTCTGTCTGTCTGTCTCTCACTCACTCTCTCTCTCTCTCTCTCTCTCTCTCTCTCTCTCTCTCTCTCTCTCTCTCTTCTATCTATCTATCTATCTTTTTTCTTTTTCTTCTCTATGTGCTTGCAATTTTTTGTTCTAACATCAAGTGTGGAATAATTTGAAACAAGTTCTTAATTTTCCACGAATTCAAGACAGGAAGGGTTGGGGAAGATAAAAGATTGAAAAATTGGAGAAAATGAGGAAATGTAAAGCAAATGTATTAATACTTGATAGTTTTTTTTTGTCGATCTCAATAATGTAGAAATCCCACACGAGTCGAGCACATCTCTCGGAGTGTGTATGCTTCTGGCGACCATATCAGCTCTTCGAGAATATATGGAGTAGGAGACCAAGGTTGATATAAATCAGCTCAACGGGAAAGTACTGCTCTCATCGTGTGTACTTTACAGCTTTTACAAAATCCTTGGAAAGCATTTTTGTTGGAGAGTATTACGCCGCTGATTGTCCTCCGTACCATCTAAAGCCTGGCTAGGCCATAGGCGAGGCTTCGGCCTGACTTTCCAAACCTGTCAGTCAACTTCACCTGGGCCTGCCCAAAAAAATCAGTCTGCCTGAGTGTTAATCCTGCCATGTTTTTATGCCAATGTTCAAACAGCCATTTAATTAAGTTGAATAAAGAAAATGCGTCCGTTAGAAATGACATTCAAAAGAGACATGTGTCCGCTATTCTCTAAGCTTTTTGAAGCGGTTAAAAAAAAAAAAAAAACTCCAATGACATCGTTTATTTCAAGCCGGCAACTCCAGAAGTTCAAAAGAAATGCTTCACGTCATGATTTTATGAGACTTGCTCATTTTCCTAGTCCTAAAAGTGTGACAGCCTTGTTCTGTGACCTTCAGTCATCAGGTCGGCATCGGTCGGCTCGGACGAGCGGAATAGAGAGCAACAATCTGTATCATCAGTTTTCCTTTTGTTGTTTTTTTTTTTTGTTTTTTGTTGTTGTCTGTTTCTTAATTTGTTAGCTTTCTCTGATTTGTTTTGGTTTGTTGGTGATTGAAGCATGCTTAAAAAACCCGCGCTGGTTTTAATTGTCGTGAAGAGAACCACCTCAAGGCCGGGCTGGCTGAGGCTCTAACAGGTCGAAAGATCTATGCACTCTGGGGTCAAGGTCAAACGATTGAGCACAGTGGGTAGTGGACTGGTGCGGAGCGATCACTTATCTCGGGTGAGTTGATTGGTCAAACCAGCCAGTGTCAGGCAGGGCCGCTAGATTGGAAGTCGCGCTCTGTGGGCAAACCGTGACAGAGACAAACTAGTCCCCTATTTCGATTGATTGATTACCGGTAGAGACATTCAGCGTTTTTTAAGCCCAGCACACAATATACGCCAAACACTGTAAACGTTGTGGGGTAGAACTTCAACATGTATTGATAAAAATACAGAAAGTCACAGTGATGATGTCACTTCTCCTTAGCAACAGTTACCGGCTTTCCCCTTCCCACCCAATAACAAAACAAAACAAAACAAGCCAAAAAACAACCCAAAACCATTTTGGATTCTACTCCATAATTCTTCAGCCGCTGTCCTGGAGTCTTCCATTTACTGTTCATCCTTTCAATTATTCTCTATTGATATTGGGAGATGAAATTTTAGAGAGATAACACAAAGTTGATGTCAGAGATAACTAACTGTGGTGCGCCTTTTAATTTTTTTTTTTTTTTGGTTTTTTTTTTTGGTGTTTTTGTTTTTGTTTTGTTTTTTGGAAGCTGACATAGAAGAAGAAGAAGAAGAAGAAGAAGAAGAAGAAGAAGAAGAAGAAGAAGAAGAAGAAGAAGAAGAAGAAGAAGAAGAAGAAGAAGAAGAAGAAGAAGAAGGAGGAGGAGGAGGAGGAGGAGGAGGAGGAGGAGGAGGAGAAGAAGAAGAAGAAGAAGAAGAAGAAGAAGAAGAAGAAGAAGAAGAAGAAGAAGAAGAAGAAGAAGAAGAAGAAGAAGAAGAAGAAGAAGAAGAAACTAGAGATCATGATCATGATGACTCTGAATAAGAGCCGTAGTGAGGCTAAATATAGGATGTTCAATGTCAGCCATAGTAAGTCTAAGTTCGGAATGTTGAATGTGAATTAGACTGAGGCTACGTGTAGAATATTAAATGTGAATTAAAGCAAGGCTAAGTTTGAGATGTTGAGTGTGAAATAGTGTAAGGCTAAATTTGTAATGTTAAGTGCGAAAGGCTATGTATAGGATGTTACGTCTGAATTAAAACAGGTCTTATATTAGGATTGAGTGTGAATTAAAATAGGACCTATATTAGAATGTTGAGTATGAATTAAAATAGGGCCTATATTGAGATATGAGTGTGAATTAAAATAGGGCCTATGTTAGTTTGTTTAGTGTATGGCTATGATCAATAGTAAGGATATTTTGTGTGAATTTAAAAAAAGACTAAATTCGGGATAGTAAGTGAGAAACAAAATAAAGCTAAGTTTAGGATGTTGAGTGTGAGTTAAAAAATAACGATGACATTAAAGTGGTGAAGATAAGCAATAGTAAGGCTGAGTTTAGGATTTTGAATGTGGATAAAAAATAAGGCAAATATTTGGATGAGTGTGAGCCATAGTAAGGCTAAATTTAGGATTTTGAATGTGAATAAAAAATAAGGCAAATATTTGGATGAGTGTGAGCCATAGTAAGGCTAAGTTTAGTAGTTTGAGTATGAATTAAAATAAAGAAAATATTAGAATTTCGAGTGTGAGCCATAGTAAGGCTAAGTTTAGGATTTTGAGTGTGAATTAAAGTAAGGCAAATATTAGAATGGGTGTGAGCCATAATCAGGGTAAGTTAAGGATTCTCAGTGTGAGCCATAGTCAGGCTGAGCTGAGGTTGTTGAATCCGAGCGCGCCATGGGTTTTATGAGTTTCGGAGTTTGATTGTAAGCGTGGTGCAGCTGAACTAAGAAAATAGAGCGTGAGCCAAGTTAGGCTAAATTTAGGGCTTCACCTGGTTTAATAAGAGCAATATATCTTTGTGATGGTCATTCTGACTGGCACGGGCTCAAAATATTTGCTCAGGCTTTGACCATAGGTGCAACACTTGCTCTACATGCAGCCAACATGACGTCGGATAAGATCTACTGGCAGGATTTTCCTCAGACCATAGACGTTCACTTGAAGGCCAATGACTTCGATTTGTATCACGTTCGGGTTGACTGCAGCTACAGGCTTTAGTTGAAGCTGGAGTGACCTCGCGCCACTAATCATGGTCTGATCCAGCCGCACTCTGTGACGACAAATTTAATATCTGAAGGTAGAACCGAAGTGGACGAATGCCTCTTAGGCCTGCTGTCTAGAGTCGCCTGTTTGTAAGGCCACTACCCAGTCGCCCCATTCTGTGTGGAATGTGGTTGCTTGTGTCGGTACTCAGTGCATGACTCATGATCGCAAGGTCTTCCAGGCTGGGCAGAGAAGTGGGTATAACACGAACAGCAAGGAGATAATGCAGATTACTGGGACTAGGTGTCAAGAGAGGAAAACGAATGAAAGCGCCTTGGTTAAAAAGACTCATTTTATGGCTGCTTTTGATTATTAAATTTATAAACGTTTAATTTTAGTGAGTGGGGTTTTATATAACGTGTAGTTTGTATGCCCTTCAACTAGCCCGAACACAGGTTGATATAGTTAGATGAAAACACTTCAGGTCCATGGTTCCAGGGCAGGCACGCGGGAGGTATAATATTAGTCCAAGCAGTCGGTCAAGAATCTTTGTTGAATTGAGGGCAAGCGCTCTAACTCGCGACCAGTGGCTCTCATAGTCATACCCTCATCTTCTCACTTGAGAATTCAAGAGTGCTCATGATAGCACGCGGTCGCGGTGTGTCCTTCAGTCATGATTATTTGACTTGCTGCAGCATGTTCGTATAGCCTTTATATTATGTTTACAACATGCTTGGGTTTTCTCCACTCACGTGAGACATGAGGGTCTTTCAGCGAAACAACCTCAGGGCCACAGCTCTGAGCCTTTACGGCTTTTAGCCATCCTTGCTTTGTTTCATACGAGGGCAGGTCAGCAAGATAAGTTAAGTGTCAGGCTAACCCGAATAGACCAAGGCGACACACCATCTTACGTCCAAGTTGCCTCGTCAAACAAGATTTGAGGGGCGTATTTCAGTCATTTGTCCATCTCCTACTGAATATAGGGGTTATAGATTCACCAGAGAGTGTATCTACACTCTATACATTCACTGTGAAAGTCCCTGGCGCAGTGTTTGCTATTCCACTACCCCACTTGTATATCACCCTAAAACAAGAGAGCTGTATTGGCAAAACATTTTGGATCTTCTTAGCATGTTTTGAGCTGTTCTTTGACCCACATACTGATTGTAACCGCACAGTGGTCAAAATGAAAGCAGGCTTGGTTATGGTCCAGTCATGCAAAAGCAAGCGGGAAATTCAACAGGGAAGCCAGGTAACACCTTGAACTCACTAAAAATATCGCAATCCCTCCTTCCCCTAAATGGATTGAATTCTCACAAGGTAACTAGAATTACATGAGTGGCATTATCTCGGCGAAGTTGGTCTTAACTTTTGTTTATCTGCTTTGACGTGCACCACACCAAGGCTCATGTGATGCAGCGTTATGTCACATGCAGGTTATTTTCTCTGATAATGCATAAAAAAAGCACTGTGTTATCTGTGTTATCTTTAAGAGAGTAACCAAGCTCTTGCCAAGAATGTCAAAGATCCATGGTTCTGTTTAGAAAAAAAAATCACTGGAAATGTTTTCTCTACCACCGCCAACAGCGTGAAAGAAGTTATTGTGACACTGGGTAAAAAAAATCATTTTTGATTGCTTTTTTTTTTTAATTTCAGGATTGAGAGAGCTAGTGGTT
Source organism: Elysia crispata (assembly GCA_033675545.1). NCBI lineage: Eukaryota > Metazoa > Mollusca > Gastropoda > Plakobranchidae > Elysia > Elysia crispata. The sequence goes on from JAWDGP010001353.1 coordinate 103,823, forward strand.
GCCGCGTTATACACATACCCGAAACAGGTTCAAATCTTTCCTGTTCCTTTCCTCAGTTCTCTGAGATAAACAACTGTCTTGTTCCTCTCCCCGGGTTCATATGATTGAGATAAACAACTTTCCTGTTCCTTTCCTCATCTCCACAAAAATGACATAAACAACTTTACTGTTCCTTTCCTCATCTACACAAGAATGAGATAAACAACTTTCCTGTTCCTTTCCTCATCTCCACAAGAATGAGATAAACAACTTTCCTGTTCCTTTCCTCATCTCCACAAGAATGAGATAAACAACTTTCCTGTTCCTTTCCTCATCTCCACAAGAATGAGATAAACAACTTTCCTGTTCCTTTCCTCATCTCCACAAAAATGACATAAACAACTTTCCTGTTCCTTTCCTCATCTCCACAAAAATGAGATAAACAACTTTCCTATTCCTTTCCTCATAAACAACTTTCCTGTTCCTTTCCTCATCTCCACAAAAATGACATAAACAACTTTCCTGTTCCTTTCCTCATCTCCACAAAAATGACATAAACAACTTTCCTGTTCCTTTCCTCATCTCCACAAAAATGAGATAAACAACTTTCCTATTCCTTTCCTCATCTCCACAAAAATGAGATAAACAACTTTCCTGTTCCTTTCCTCATCTCCACAAAAATGACATAAACAACTTTCCTGTTCCTTTCCTCATCTCCACAAAAATGACATAAACAACTTTCCTGTTCCTTTCCTCATCTCCACAAAAATGACATAAACAACTTTCCTGTTCCTTTCCTCATCTCCACAAAAATGAGATAAACAACTTTCCTGTTCCTTTCCTCATCTCCACAAAAATGACATAAACAACTTTCCTGTTCCTTTCCTCATCTCCACAAAAATGACATAAACAACTTTCCTGTTCCTTTCCTCGGATCTATATGAAGAGGTAAACAACTTCGGAGGACGAAACAGTCACTGGTTAGTTACCGTTGACAGTTTGTGAAGTACTGCCTTCCGGCAAACTGTTTTGAGGACCTCAGTCTCTATATTGAGGAGTTCCACACGCACAAAAACAAAAGAAAATTCGAATGCCTGTGTGAGGTTTTTTCTGTCGCAAGCTTGTCTGTTTGTTTCAGCTGACTTCATATTCTGAAACACGACTTAAAAGCAGTTAGGAGCAAACACGAACTGTTTCAGCATTTTTCTCTAAACTTGCTTGGTGCAGGAAAGTGGTGGACTTTATGTCGCGATCAAAACACACAGGCGACCAGCGCTGCTTCGTCCTATGTTCTAATAATCATTTCTCCAGTGGGTGTGTCGCTGACTCGTCCTGTGTTCTAATAATCATTTCTCCAGTGGGTGTGTCGCTGCTTCGTCCTGTGTTCTAATAATCATTTCTTCAGTGGGTGTGTCGCTTGGGTGTGTCGCTGCTTCGTCCTGTGTTCTAATAATCATTTCTCCAGTGGGTGTGTCGCTGCTTCGTCCTGTGTTCTAATAGGCATTTCTCCAGTGGGGGTGTCGCTGCTTCGCCCTGTGTTCTAATAGACATTTCTCCAGTGAGTGTGTCGCTGCCTCGTCCTGTGTTCTAATAATCATTTCTCCAGTGGGTGTGTCGCTGCTTCGTCCTGTGTTCTAATAATCATTTCTCCAGTGGGTGTGTCGCTGACTCGTCCTGTGTTCTAATAATCATTTCTCCAGTGGGTGTGTCGCTGCTTCGTCCTGAGTTCTAATAATCATTTCTCCAGTGGGTGTGTCGCTTGGGTGTGTCGCTGCTTCGTCCTGTGTTCTAATAATCATTTCTCCAGTGGGTGTGTCGCTTGGGTGTGTCGCTGCTTCGTCCTGTGTTCTAATAGTCATTTCTCCAGTGGGTGTGTCGCTGCTTCGTCCTGTGTTCTAATAATCATTTCTCCAGTGGGTGTGTCGCTGCTTCGTCCTGTGTTCTAATAATCATTTCTCCAGTGGGTGTGTCGCTGCTTCGTCCTGTGTTCTAATAATCATTTCTCCAGTGGGTGTGTCGCTGCTTCGTCCTGTGTTCTAATAGTCATTTCTCCAGTGGGTGTGTCGCTTGGGTGTGTCGCTGCTTCGTCCTGTGTTCTAATAATCATTTCTCCAGTGGGTGTGTCGCTGCTTCGTCCTGTGTTCTAATAGTCATTTCTCCAGTGGGTGTGTCGCTGCTTCGTCCTGTGTTCTAATAGTCATTTCTCCAGTGGGTGTGTCGCTGCTTCGTCCTGTGTTCTAATAGTCATTTCTCCAGTGGGTGTGTCGCTGCTTCGTCCTGTGTTCTAATAGTCATTTCTCCAGTGGGTGTGTCGCTGCTTCGTCCTGTGTTCTAATAATCATTTCTCCAGTGGGTGTGTCGCTGACTCGTCCTGTGTTCTAATAATCATTTCTCCAGTGGGTGTGTCGCTGCTTCGTCCTGTGTTCTAATAGTCATTTCTCCAGTGGGTGTGTCGCTGCTTCGTCCTGTGTTCTAATAGTCATTTCTCCAGTGGGTGTGTCGCTGCTTCGTCCTGTGTTCTAATAGTCATTTCTCCAGTGGGTGTGTCGCTGACTCGTCCTGTGTTCTAATAATCATTTCTCCAGTGGGTGTGTCGCTGCTTCGTCCTGTGTTCTAATAATCATTTCTCCAGTGAGTGTGTCGCTCGGGTGTGTCGCTGCTTCGTCCTGTGTTCTAATAATCCTTTCTCTAGTGGGTGTGTCGCTGCTTCGTCCTGTGTTCTAATAGTCATTTCTCCAGTGGGTGTGTCGCTGCTTCGTCCTGTGTTCTAATAATCATTTCTCCAGTGGGTGTGTCGCTGCTTCGTCCTGTGTTCTAATAGTCATTTCTCCAGTGGGTGTGTCGCTGACTCGTCCTGTGTTCTAATAATCATTTCTCCAGTGGGTGTGTCGCTGCTTCGTCCTGTGTTCTAATAATCATTTCTCCAGTGGGTGTGTCGCTGCTTCGTCCTGTGTTCTAATAATCATTTCTCCAGTGGGTGTGTCGCTGCTTCGTCCTGTGTTCTAATAATCATTTCTCCAGTGGGTGTGTCGCTGATTCGTCCTGCTGCCCAAAGGTTTAAAGCCATCGCTCGTCGTTTATAGTCACCTCTTTTGTATGTTTCTATAAGTTCACAGTAATCACTGTTATATATTGCCGGTTTGTCAGTATAGAGACACGTACTTTGTATGATTCTGTCAGAGATTTGTTGCTACTAACAATGTATATGGGAGCTCAGGTTTCCTGTTTATCTCAATTCAAAGTTTTCAGGCTCTCTGTTTATCTCAAATCCAGGTTTTCACACTCTCTGTGTATCTCAAGTCCAGGCTTTCAGGCTCTTTGTATATCGCAAGTCTTGGTTCATAGACTCTCAGTGTATTTTAAGTCCAGGTTTTCAGACTCTCTGTATATCTCAAGTCCAAGTTTTCAGACTCCCTGTGTTTCTCAAGTCCAGGTTTCTTGGCTCATGGTGTATCTCAAGCTCTCTGAGAATTTCAAATCCAACTGCTCATACTCTTTGTATATCTTAAAATTATATATTGAGGGTTCTTGCTCCTTATGAATTATTTAAAGGCTCTCTGCCTTTCCCAAGTCCACTGTTTCAGACTCTCTAACTGTCTCAAATCTAGGGTTTCAGAACTTCTAACTGCCTCAAGTCCAGGGTTTCAGACTATCTACCTGTCTCAAGTCCAGAGTTTCAGATTAGCCGCCTGTCTCAGGTCAAGGATTTCAGACTATTTACCTGTCTCAAGTCCTGGGTTTCAGACTCTCTGCCTGTCTCAAGTCAAGGATTTCAGATGTTCTACTTGTCTCAAGTCCAGGGTTTCAGACTCACTGCCTGCGTCAAGCCCAGGGTTTCAGACTTGCTACCTGTCTCAAGTCCAGGGTTTCAGACTCACTGCGTGCGTCAAGCCCAGGGTTTCAGACCCGCTACCTGTCTCAAGGCCAGGGTTTCAGACTCATTGCCTGCGTCAAGCCCAGGGTTTCAGACGTGCTACCTGTCTCAAGTCCAGGATTTCAGACTCACTGCTTATCTCAAGTCCAGGGTTTCAGACTTTCTACCCGTCTCAAGTCCAGGGTTTTAGACACTCTACCTGTCTCAAGTCCAGGGTTTTAGACTCTCTACCTGTCTCATGTCCAGGGTTTTAGATTATCTACCTGTCTCAAGTTAAGGGATTTAGACTCACTGCTTATCTCAAGTCCAGGGTTTCAGACTTTCTACCCGTCTCAAGTTCAGGGTTTTAGACTCTCTGCCTGTCTAAAGTCCAGGGTTTTAAACTCTCTGCCTGTCTCAAGTCCAGGGTTTCAGACTCTCTGCCTGTCTCAAGTCCAGGGTTTCAGACTCTGTAACTTTTACAAGTCCAGGGTTTTAGACTCTCTTCCTGTGTCAAGTCCAGGGTTTCAGACTCTCTTCCTGTGTCAAGTCCAGGGTTTTAGACACTCTGTCTGTCCCAGGCCCAGGGTTTTAGACTCTCTAGCTGTCTCAAGTCCAGGGTTTCTGACTCTCTGCCTGTCCCAGGTCCAGGGTTTTAGACTCTCTAACTGTGTCAAGTCCAGGGTTTCAGACTCTCTAACTGTCTCAGGTCAAGGAATTCAGACTATTTACCTTTCTCAAGTCCAGGGTTTGAGATGTTCTACTTGTCTCGAGTCAAGGGTTTCAGACTTGCTACCTGTCTCAAGTCCAGGGTTCCAGACTAGCCGCCTGTCTCAGGTCAAGGATTTCAGACTATTTACCTGTCTCAAGTCCTGAGTTTCAAACTCTCTGCCTGTCTCAAGTCCAGGTTTTCGACTCACTACCTGTCTCAAGTCCAGGGTTTCAGACTCTCTGCCTGTCTCAAGTCCAGGGTTTCAGACTCTCTTCCTGTGTCAAGCCCAGAGTTTCAGACTCTCTTCCTGTGTCAAGTCCAGAGTTTCAGACTCTCTGCCTGTCTCAATCCCAGAGTTTCAGACTCTCTTCCTCTGTCAAGTCCAGGGTTTCAGACTCTCTGCCTGTCTCAAGCCCAGATTTTCAGACTCTCTTCCTGTGTCAAGTCCAGAGTTTCAGACTCTCTTCCTGTGTCAAGTCCAGGGTTTCAGACTCTCTTCCTGTGTCAAGTCCAGAGTTTCAGACTCTCTTCCTCTGTCAAGTCCAGGGTTTCAGATTCTCTTCCTGTGTCAAGTCCAGGGTTTCAGACTCTCTTCCTGTGTCAAGTCCAGGATTTCAGACGCTCTTCCTGTGTCAAGTCCAGGGTTTCAGACTCTCTTCCTGTGTCAAGTCCAGAGTTTCAGACTCTCTTCCTGTGTCAAGTCCAGGGTTTCAGACTCTCTGCCTGTCTCAAGTCCAGAGTTTCAGACTCTCTTCCTGTGTCAAGTCCAGGGTTTCAGACCTTCTACTTGTCTCAAGTCCAGAGTTTCAGACTCTCTTCCTGTGTCAAGTCCAGGGTTTCAGACTCTCTTCCTGTCTCAAGTCCAGGATTTCAGACTCTCTAACTGTCTCAAGTCCAGGGTTTCAGGCTCCCTGCCTTTGTCATGTCCAGGATTTCAGACTTTCTACCTATCTCAAGTCGAGGTCTCAGACCTTTTACCTGTCTAAAGTCTACGATTCCAGACCTTCTGTCTCAAGTCCAGGATTTCAGACCTTCTACCTGTATCAAGACCACTATTTCAGACTCTTCCTGTCTGAAGTCCAGGGCTTCAGGCTCTCTGTGTGCTTCCATCTTTGCTGTTTTTTTTTTGTTGTTGTTGCTTTCACATGTATTTTACCAGTGAAAATTATGTCGCTTTAAGTATCCCATATTTTTTGGATTATTATCATTTCTATCCCTAATGTTTTAATCAACCTTCCTTTTTTTTTTTTTTGTAAAAACAAACAACTCTTTTGGTTCCGTGCCGCTTCGTTGATTCAGATATGTTTGTGACTGTTCAGTATTCCAAATCTCACAGAAAAAACGGCTACACAGACTTGTTTCGATACTCGTTTTATCACAGTATTCACCCTTATAATAATTATGTTCATATCCTTCATGAACGTTTTCCACACCATTCAGTCCGACATCCTTCGCCCCATGCCAATTAGATGTATAGTCTGGTGTGAACAAACAGTTCAATTAAAACTATTTAGTATCCGCTGTATAGTAGATAGTACACGTCTATATTTTCCTCCTTGTCCAGTTGCATGATGGGACGTCAACTCCGTTATAGCGTCTATGGTTTGCTTTCCCACTTCTCTCATTATGTCAAT
>JAWDGP010001353.1:112500-210000 GCA_033675545.1 Elysia crispata
CGATTTTCGAACACACGAGAAGGGTTCGCTACCCTGCTGGCAATGTTGCTTACCGTCCGCCTATCACCCAGCCCAAATGATCTAAATTAAGTTTTAAGGGATTGACTCTTGACAATGCAGTAAAGACCATTATTCGTAGACCGTTTAAAGGTGAATTGCAAACGACTGTTCAAAAAAAAATATAAAAACCTAAGAGCATATTAAAATTAAGTAAATAACAATTAATTTTACTTCTCAATCAAAGCTTTGACCTAGATGCTTCCCCGTGATTTCTTAAAACTCCTTTCCCCTTATATAATTATAAACTTGGCATGAGAAAGTCGCGTGATTCGAAGAAACGGTCACTCTCTATCGGTATCGATACTGCAAGCGGGCCCAATGTTTTGGGCAAGTAAAAAAAATCCTTCCAGCGGTGACGCGTTCTAGCTATTTTCAGGGCGAGGACATTTCATTGGCTGCTTTTGGGTGATCCCATATCTGCCGATGCGATGAGTTCAGTGAATCGACTGTGCCGTTGCGGCTTGTTGAGTGTGCCCGTCTGCTACGAATTTCACGTAAAAGTGGCTGTGGAAGCAAGGGAAATTGAAATTTTCGCCTAACGTTGTCAGAGATCGTTTGGACATTTTCATTTCTAATTCTACAAGTAAGTACATGTAAATTTTTATTAAACTTGCATATGCTTTAATAATTTCGCACCCAAAATCTACTCTAGATTTATTTTATCTAACCTCAGATATAAATCTAATCTAGATCTACATCTAGAAATAGAATCTTGATCAAATCTATATAATGCAAATTTCATGATAATCTATTATGCAGTTTTGTTGTCTAGATTTCTGAGTTAAAATAACAAACCTCAATCTTAATTTTTCTCTTGTCAATTATTTTGCTCAACTAGATCTAAATCTAGTGCTAGTCTAGATTAAATCTAGCCAGTCGGCTAGCGGCAAGACGTGTAGGGCTAGAACTAGGCCAGCCTAGCACCGGCCGGTATCAGATACGCAAAAAAGCCGACGCAACCCACAATCGCACCAAGTAAAGCTTCTGGTAAAGATAGACCTTGATTTATTGAGATCAATTATCATCAACAGTTGTATAGTAGATCTAGATCTAGGTCTAGATTAGTTGAGATCACATTTTATTTAACTTTTGCTTTCATTAAAATACTTTTTACTTACCGTGATCCCTGCTATGTTTTCACCCATAAAGCCAGTGCAATGTATGACCTTCGGCTCTTCATGCGTGCTACGACCGTCAGATTATTTTGTTCTGCCCAGCCTAAAAAAAGTAGGCCAAGTATAAAGTTTGTTAGACCTCAAGTTAGATCCACTGTAGACCAAGGCTATTTCTCGTATTTTTTTCTCATATCCTTTTTAATCATAAAGACTTGTGGTCTACATCAAATTTATTTGTCGATTATGCATCATAGGTATAGACAATGCTTTGAGTCTAGAAGTAGAAACTCCATCATCGGAGATAGATTCAAATCGAGTTATTATTTTTTAGAGAAGAGCATCAATTATATAGATACATATATGGATTTAGGTAAATCTAGAGGTGTAGGTCAAGAATTAAGATTGGATCTACAATGGATAGGCCAGAAAACATGATGTTGAGTCAACCTTTACTAAAAGATAAATCACATTTGTATGCATGGACAAAAAAGAAAGGTATACCAAAAGAGGTGCGTTATTACAAAATGAGACGAAATCTACTCTTAGAAGTAAAAAAACAGCATTTATTAGGCCCTAGTTCAAAGACTAGAGTCTAAGTCTAGATATTTATCTAGATCTAAATTTAAAATGGGGTAAGCAGCAATTGTCGGAACCATGAATTGTCCAGAGCTAGTGCAGCCTTACAGTCAACCCAGTGAGGACATCCCATAAAAACTAGGTCAAATTGGTCCACCTTTTTATATTATTTATTTATTTATTTTTTGTTGATATAGTAAATAAAGATTTAAGGACAGGCGGACTTCTGAATGAGCTCATAGGTGCAGGCCTACAATTAGAACCTAAAGGTGCCAAACATGCCATTACAAAGGTCTTATATGTATAATTTTTCTCTTGTGTTGCAAAAATTCTTGCAAGTTAAATTACGTTCAAATATTTATTTCTGCATTCATGACTAGATTATAAGTTAGATCAAATGCAACTTCCATTGAATGCAAATTGATTTTGCTTTTGCTTTCGCTGCTACTACTATTGAACTGCTGCTGCTACAGAGAGTCTGATTCCATAGAGACCTTTAAAAGGCAGCTTAAACGCCATTTATTCACCACAACGTATTCCCGGCAGTAGATGATGTTTTACTTGTATCATATTCTTAAGCAAATGTATGTTATGCATGTTATTTTTTATATAATATGTATGTTATTCTTTATGCTATGTACGTCATTCTGTGTGTTATGTATGCATGTTCAGGCCTTCTAGCCTGCTTCTATCTTATTCTTTTTCTTGTAAAGCGCATAGAGCATTTTAATCATTTGGATAGACGCTATATAAATGCACTTTATTATTATTACTACTACTGCTGCTGGTGCTGCTGCTGCTGCTACTACTACTACTACTACTACTACTACTACTACTACTACTACTACTACTACTACTACAACTACTACTACCAATACCACTACCACCACTACCACTACCATTACCACCACCACCACCACCACCACCATTGCTACTACTGCTACCATGCACAGAAGTTGAGCAGCTTTCTGTGTGTTCCACCACCATAATGTAAGTTTTAAGTCACTCTTGTTTCTGCTGCTTGTCTGTCATGGTTGCAATAGCATCGCTAACGCACTTTCATCTGACCTTGAGAATGCAAAATCTTATTGTGGGTCGAATCACGCCGTCAGCGGGTGGCCTCAGAATGGGGACACCATGTCATATCGTGTTGTCTGGACAGAGATCGCAAACCTAATGCATTATCTAACATGTCATAACGGCAGATTACTGGGCACTGACCAGAAGGTTTATTTTATGGAAAAATATGAGGATTACGTGCTATTACAATTTGGGCGCTTTTTAATCTTTTTTCAAACCAAGACATGCCGTTTACTGTGTGTCAGTATTGTTACAGTGGTAAGGACTATCGTGGAAAGGTTTTGAAGAACTTATGCACTTTACTTGGATTATGCTTGGCTTCGCAATCAGTCAGTACATTAAGTGGACCAAGAGTAAGTTGAGAGACCTGGCCAGCGAGTTCAACACTCCACCACAAGGCCCTGTTATAATTTGCCTTACTTTATCACACGACCTTGCTTAAAGCTTTGCAGACCTTAGGGTGCCTGTGTGGTTGCAGCGAACAGAGGAAAGGGAAGAATACACACTGGAACCGGGAAAGCTTCACCTAGTATTGTTCACACACAATATTACTGTCTGGAAATTTCCTTTTCAAGAAGGGGGGTTTGGGAGGGGGTGGAATGAGAAGAACAATATATATATATATATATATATATATATATATATATATATATATATATATATATATATATATATTCTTCATGGCAAGAGCATCCAAGCAAAACTTTCAGTTCTATTTTTAATGCAAGAAAATGATGGACTTGTTTCACTTTCTCACCCCCCCCCCACACACACACACGCACTTTCTCTCTCACTCAGTACTCTCTCTCTCGCCCAATATACACTTTAGCATGCCCTTTCAGTGAATCGATTAGCTTCCTAGTGCACCAAATTGTCACCTGTTTTAGAAATGCCAGTAGTTGGGAACAGCACCGCACCGGGAGAGACCACCAGTGTATACTGCATTGTTAGACCCAAGTTGATGCACCACTGTGTTGATAAATTTAGAACTGTCCCATGGTGTGTAACTATAAGCCTTGCAATGTTTGATAACTTAAAACAAATCCTACCGTGTGTTGTAATGTGGACCAAAGTAAAAATGATGTTAGCACTCAAGCACACATCATGCCTTTTTCCTGTTACACCTGTTATCACGGCAAGATTTCATTTGGTTGGATTCTCATGGAGACCCATCGCTCTCGACAAGAGAAGTGACACAAAACTGTCATTAGGATTTTCCCTATGTCCTGGTGACCTTCCTAAGCTTCCTAGGTAAAATAACCACGCCAAAGAAGCATGTGTCAATCGATAGAGAGGCGTGCTGCTGTGAAATATTGTTCTATATAACGTTTTAATAAATCTGCATCGGAAACTATGTAGTTTAAAGATTGGTTCATCTTCTAGCCAACTGATGTTTATTTTCTTGATTTAAATGCGGATTCCACAGTGAGTTGATACTCGCAACAATGCTTGCTTTTCTGAATGTTTCGACATTTTAGCGGATACATGTATAACTTGCTGTTGGTTTAGGCGGACGATAAAAAACGAGTAATATTGATTTCCACGTCGCATTCATCCCGATCTCCCCCTTTCCCACTTTATTATTTAATTAGACTTGGACCACGACTCGCCCGATTTATTTCTACTTCGGTGCGTCTTTATAAAAATAGCATATCAAAGGACATTTTTTTTTCTTCTTTTCATTGAATTCAAAGCAATGATGGATGAGATCAGTGAAGCATCCAATGACAGGCTGAAGCTTGAAAGAAAAGGCAGTAGCGCTAGCACTGAACGCATTGGTTGGAAGGTTTCTATATATTTGTTTCATCGGAGGATGTTTTTCATAGATTTGCAAGCGCCAAACGCATGAGGCCCAAAATAGCAGCCATTATGTAAACGTAACCCTGAATCCCAATGGCTTCTTGAAGTTGTACAGTGTAGACTGTTGTCACAGTGCTAGATCTATGTTTGTATCGGGCAGTGGCATTTCTCATCTTGGGCATTCGATATAGCTGACCGAATTTTCCAAGAACGGCGTTTATGGGCAATTTGACTATAAGATATCAACGAAAAATTTCACTCTAAAAATATTAGCTTTTCACGCAGAATAAATAAGCCTTAAGGTCAACCACATAACAGGTGAAAGCATACGCATGGAACTTATGTCTATGAAATGTGTTCGATATAAACACAATGTTCATTACTCTTTTTTTTATTTAGGGGGGGGGGAGGGGCAGAACCAGTTTAACTTATAAGATGCAATTGTGTCAATCAATCAGGTGCCGTGCCCTTTAGGGTAGGCGATCATGACCTTCGACGCATCTATATCCTTCGTCCTTTTCAGTGCTTCTGTCATTGGTCCTACTTTAAGCTACTTTGTCCATCCAACATTTTTTCACGCTTTTCTCGCCAGCTTCGTTTTCCTTCGATCATTCCAGTTGTCACAAGATGTTCTAGTTTCTGTCTTCTCATCACATGGCAAAAAAAAAAAAAAAGGTTGCTGGCGTTTACGTATTCTGTTCATGATTGATCTTGTGTCGGCTTCTCGTAACTCTCTTTCGTCCGATTTCTTTGCAGTCCATGAGATTCATAGCATTCGCCAAAGGAAACATTATTTCGTTTGCCTCCATCAGAATGGGTTGTTCTTCTTGTGAGAATCGAGATATGGTTATGAACATGAAGTGCAGGACGAAAGAATCACAACTTGATAGCGAAACTATCTAATTCAAAGTGTAATATTAACGTCTTTAAGTTTAGGACAAACACTCAAATGGAAACCCAAACTGTAAGGACAAGCCCAGTGAACTGGTCGATCTGGAATCTCGGTGTTCCATGCCGCAGACTCCGTGGACTGGTGGAGTGCTCCGTGCTAAGATGTGTATATCCTCGGTGCTTCCCTTCCCTGCTTTCTGGGTGAATGCCCCAAAGATTCGGAAAGACTAAAACTTAACTGAATGGGATCTCTGTCAACCAAAACTACTCCCACTAAGCTCTTAGATAGGCGAAACTTGCATGAATTACGCAGTTGAAATTAATGCTGCATTGCAAATACTTCACAGGCGAGATAAGCATGCAGGTCAAGGCCCCCCCGCCCTGTTTTTTACCCCACTGATAAGTTCAAATTATGTCCGCGATTATTTAATATCCAGTAGGCCCTACATATGGTACGCCTGTGAACTGGTATCACCTCGGCTCTGTTTGTTACTCTGTTAAAGTATCCTAATGCACACATTTTGAGTGGCCAGGGAAAAATGTGGATTACATGTTATTCGGGTTTTGCAAAGATTGATATATATATATATATATATATATATATATATATATATATATCTATGGGTGTGGTCCGGCCCCCTTAGAGTGTCAAGAGGTTCAGGGCTGAAACACTTGCTACAAGGAGGGTTTCTTCTCTGAAGACTCCCTGTTATCTAGCTCCCCAATGAGTTTCTACCACATATATATATATAGATATAGATATAGATATATATATGTATAATTTTTTTCATATTTTTAAAATTTAAGTCCACCATTAGCGGTAGTCTCCGATGAAGTGCTGTAGCAAATTTATTTGTTCACGTTGTTTGTCCTGTACTAGTCAGAAAGGAAAGGGTAGAACTAGGATTTCTATCTTTGGAGCAGCCATACTTTCCGCACAATTAACAGTTTCAATTTTTATCTACTTAATTTTGCGGGCAAGAAAATCAACACGGCTCGGCGTGTAGAAGGTACAAGTAGTGAACTCCTTTAATTTGTTCCCTTTATATATATATATATGTATATATATATATGTATTTTTTTTAATTGCCTCCGGTTTATAGATGACCTTGTGCACAGGGCTTAGCTAAGTAGTGTCAACCAACAGTACCAAGTTAAATATGCATTATGCATTCACAAGTCTACAGCTAGGAGAGAACTCTCAGATTTTAAAACTAACCCAGAGCCCTTCGGTTGTTCAAAGTTTATCATTATGCACCATTCAGAGCATAGAAATCATGAGGTGATCACGGAGTGGACAATCCTATCTCTTCGAATATCTATCCCATTATCAAACATCAAACAATCATGGTACTTTTGTATCTTTAAATGTTGCATCAATGATAATAATTTTGGTTCCTCTCTATTATACGAACGATGCCACTACATTACTGATCTTTACTGTAAGAACTTGAATCCTAGCACCAACAGGCCTCTGCCAAGAAAATGCTCCCTCAAATAACATAAATCTAGCTTTTATAGTACATGACACTTTTTTTAATATTATGACTATAACTACAGGTATGGCAGGAATCATTTCTCGTGGTTCATGACGTTATAATCAGAGGGCTTCGTCTGATTTATACACCCACATAGTCTCACGCAACAACAAAGAAAACCTTTTCTTTCTTTTGGCGTTATTTTTGCTTCTCATGATGACACTTGAGCACATTTGCATGATGGCTAAATCTACCGTAAAGGTTTAAGGAAAATATAAAATTACTTCAACATTAATTTTACTTACCTTTCATATTTGTCAAGGTTTTTTTTTTTTTTTATTATCGCTTTAAGTCCTATTTGGTGATGTTTTTTTTTCTTTTATTTTAAACTTTGTTGGCTATTGTTTGCACATAACTTCGTTTTGTTTCTTTCGTCTGGAACTAGATCTAGATAATCCATTAAATGTTTCACTCTTATTTATGAAAATATCTTTAGTTTATCCCTGCCCCCCCAAACTTATTTTTTACTTTGAGATATGTGAAGAGTCGGTGAGCTTTTTTCTTCTTTGTGAAAGTTTTCGCTTTTTGAATAAGTAAACTGAATTATCATATACCATTCAGATTGACGTAATAGATAAGAACTAATTAAAAAAAAAACCCAACAAAACAAGGGAATCTATTCCATGCTATAGAACCTGGCCTTGTTTCAACAACTCACATGACTGAATGTTGATCGTGCCTTGTCAGGAAGTGAAAGGCAAATATTGATTTGAGCCTTTTTTTTCATACTAACATAGTGTCAAAGATCAACACAGTAAACTAAAGTTAAGTTAACAGAAGTCAAGTTTTGATTGGAACATAACTGATTAAAAAAAAAATATTTTTGGAATGTATAGGCGAAAAAAAGAAGAAAAACAAGCAAAAACCAGCTTCTAATGATCTTTACACCTAATAGTGTATGGACAATGTGCCTGATAAGTATTAATTAATTAAAAATAGCACTTCAAGAAATAACATAATATTCCAGTACCACTAGCCCTCATACTATACATCTCTACATCAAACACCCATGTATTTTTATTTCCCCACAGTTTTTCTTTTGGCTGCCTTTTTGTTATCTCACATCTTTCAAAGGATCCGTAAGACAGATTAATAACATGACAGCTGTGTTGGCTTGGATTTGTCCCTTCCGAGAGAATAAAGATATTTTGCTAGTGATCAGCCTCCTCCATGTGTTCTGTGATCATTAATTTCACTCTTGTTTTAAATACTCTTAGGAGAACTTTTAATTTTTTTCCCTAGTATGCAAACTAAGGGAGACGCCAAGGTTAGTGAAGCCTACAATACCTTAGAGATCAATTTGTTGCAATGAATCATCAAGGAAGAGCTGAATCTGGTGACAAACTCTCCAGTTTTAAAATATAATTTTATGCCATTGTAAAAAAAAGCCTGTAGCCTTCAAAAGATATGCATATTACATGTAAATCAAGAACACATTAATTTTAAGGAATTTGAAAGAGCCTTTGCAAAATTTGTTTTATTTTAATATATCTCATGGAAAATACTCTTCTGAAAACAGATTGAAATAAAAAAAAAGTTACCAAATAAATGCCGGCGCGTGAAATGTCGGACAATCCCGTGTGCAATGGGAGTGCACATGGGAATGTGGAGCAGAAAGCTACACGTGGGAAGCTGCCAAACTTCGTCTATGATGGAGAAGTGGCCATCACTGGTATCTCTGGCCGCCTGCCAGAGTCAAACAACATTCAAGAGTTCAGGGATCACTTAATGAACAAAGAGGACATGGTCACTGCAGATGACAGGAGATGGGCAGTTGGTATGTGGATTTTTACCTCTCTCAACTTTTCCGTCGTTGCCAAAGATTTAATGGCCGGCTGGTATCCAGTGAAAAGCTTTTCAAGTTTTTATTTCAAACTTCCGTTATACATGTATTAAAATACTTTTGAGTAGTTCTCTCTTTGCAACTCTTGTCTTCCCTTTATTTTTTTAACCTCATGTAGTGTCCCTTCATAAAAACATATTCAGCACATAGATATGCATGCATTACCATTTCTGTTTTCAGCATTTAATGGCCCAAAGCATGCATCAGTTGAAACATCAATCTGATTTTTTGAATAGTTGGAACATTTGTGGCATGAAGGCTGGGTGGAAAAAAAAAATTCTTTAGATGTAAAAAATTAACTGACTAAAAATTTCAAATTTATATACCAAACCTTGGTTTCTATAAACCAAGCCTATTTATGGTCCGTTGAAAAGGAAAGAAAAAACGTGAAAGACTTTACCATCAGATTTTTTTTTCTATGTTAACTTGACATATGATGAAGCATATTCTGAACTTTGAATATTATTTTATTCTAGGTTTGCATGGTTGTCCACCCAGAAATGGAAAAGTTCCAGAAATAACAAAATTTGATGCAGGATTCTTTGGTGTCCACCCTAAGCAAACAGACTGTATGGATCCTCAGCTTAGAATGTTGCTAGAGGCATCATATGAAGCTATCATAGATTCTGGTGAGGTCCCATTCAAGGGGCATATCTTAGCAAATACATATTGAAACAGATCATTCAATAAAACATTTCTTTCATTTCTGATGTAAATGAAATAGAATGAATGTTCAGAAAGTTTGAATGAAATCAAAACAGAATTATATTAGAGAAATTATTTTTGCACTAAAATTCAAAAATGTTCGAATGAATGTTTAGTTTTGTTTTCAACTTATTTTGTTGTAGGGCAAAGCATGGAAAGTGTACGAGGCTCTCGCACAGGTGTTTACATTGGTGTGAGTTTATCAGACTCTTCAGATGCATGGACTATGGAAACAGATGGCATGGTGGGCTATACCATGCCTGGATGTTGCAGGGCGATGTTTGCCAACAGAGTATCCTTCTTTTTTGACTTCAAAGGTAAAGGAAGAAAAAGTTCTTTCAGTTGGATGCTACACTCAACATTCCTATCTCGAAAAGGCTTGACATGCTCTTTGTGTTTTTTTTTTTTTTTTTTTTTTTTTTTTTAATAATTTATTTTAATGTTTCATTCTTTAGGTTTGATATTTTTTTTTATTGAAAAAATCAATTTAAAAAATCAATTTTTTCAATGTCAAGTATGAGGTAGACACACCCAATGCCATTTTTCCCTCAAATTCTTATTCTGATGCATGTAACTTATCCTCTAATTCCTCAGTGAACTTTTGAAGTGATACGAGAATAAAACAAATTTGATTTAACTGTTGCTGAAACTAATTTTCCTTCATGAATGATCACTGAAAAGTTTCAAAAACTGTCGTTCTTCTAGGTCCCAGTTATGCTGTAGATACAGCTTGCTCGTCCAGCATGATGTGTTTGGATCAGGCCCTCATGGGCATCAGAACTGGTTTGATTGATTCGGCTATAGTTGGTGGTAGTAATCTGTGTCTCAAGCCTAACACATCCTTACAATTTGTCAGAATGGGCATGACCTCACCTGATGGATCATGCAAGACCTTTGATGCATCAGGTAAAACGTTGATAATCAATTAATTGTCATCTAAGATTTCTTCAATAACCCTGAGATCACTGCTCTTGGTGGACAAGCTGTATAAAAATATTCAATCAATCAAGCAATTCCTTAAAGGTGAATGGCTGATCTTTATTTTATTACTTATTTCTACAGAATGCTAAGAGTTTCCTGTACCTGGTTCTAAATTTTGGGATTGAAAATTGTACAAAAAATTTCAAAGCTTTATAGATTTTTATTTTCTTATCTCATTAAGATGTCAAAAAATCTCAAATACTTTTACTTTGTACTGAACTCACTTCATGCAAGTTTCAAGATTAAAGGCCCTGAAAAGTGCACACAAATAATGTGTGAATTACCATTGCACCTCATTAAGACTAGAATTGACAAGGAAATTGCATCAAGTAAAAGTGAATTGAAAAGTGCAAAAATTCGAACTCTCTGAATTCCTTTTCATTTGGAAATCTTTTGAAATACAACTTTTTTCCTCATTCCTATCTTGAACTGGTTTTTATGAGCTCTTTTAAATTTCTTCACAGCTAACGGCTATTGTCGCAGTGAAGCTATTATGGCCATATTCCTTCAAAAAGTCCCAGAGAGCAAGCGCATATATGCAACAGTTGTTCACACAAAAGCCAACTGTGATGGCTACAAAGAGCAAGGTAACATCATAAAGAGGGATAGCTAGACTCAATATGTTTTTAAAGGGAAATTTCATTTATAACTTTCTTATTTTTTTCTAATAAGATGGACTCACTCTTAAGTCTCTCCAGCCCAAAGCTCCCCTGAGAGTCATGCATCCCATGCTCAAGGCCTGCCTGAGTCTACATATACCTGTGGCTAAGCCAATTGAGATCACTCTAATTCACTTCAGACTACTTTTTTAAGAGCCTTATTTGCAATGATTTTTTGTTACAAACAAATTAAAAAAAAATTTCAGATAGGAAAATAGATAAGTTTTCAGAAAATATATACTTTTATGAGGTTTTAAAAAAAAATTGAGAGAAAAACAATTTTTTTTGTTACTTGTGTGTGTTTGGTAAGCTAGCAACTCAGAAAGAAGCAGAAATAGTGTAAAAAGCATTGGAAAAGTATTGAGAATAGATATAGAGATAAGTTGAAGTTTTGGGTTTTGGTTAAAACTTTTTGAAATGCAATTCTTAGGGAAGAAGTTGGTAGCCTTGAAGAAGGCCGTTTAGGGAGATTCTTGATGATGAAGTTGGTGCATCAGCTTGTTCAACTCTTCAGACTTTTGTGTTACTTTGAGTAGCACTCGCCGCTGTGAAGGTGAATGTTACAAAGATGGCAGTCAGTAGTAGTCTCATGTGTCTGCCCACTTGCCATCTTCACAGTCTTTTGCACTCCGGTAGCATCCGATCAGGCATCTTGCTGAGCATATGCAGGCCTCACTATTTTCCGTGAAAATCCGCGAATGGAAGAAAACAAATATATTTTCAGAGTTTTCGAAAATGGATAATTTAAAAAAATTGGATGTTTAGCGCAAAGTCGCCTGAAGTCGGCTGTGATTTTTATATCAGAGTAAATATGAACTCCCGAAATGGTAAACTCAGCATATATCAGGTCAAACACTCGGCACTTTCAGTTAGACTTGGTTCGTGATATTGCGAGGTGTCTCCAATGTTTCCGCAAAAGCATTGTAATTTCACTAAACTTTAGAACTGCCTTAACAGTTCCGAACTAGTCTGATAGGCCTATGCAGGCTTTAAGCAGTAGAGTACTAGAATACACATCATCAGATCTACTTCTGGCTCCAGGACTTTGGCTCAAACCCTTTTTTTTTTTTTCATGATTACGACAGGCCCTCATTGTTTTTTTTTTTTTTTTACTTCCGCACTGTCCTACTCTTGCGCAAGGATGTGCTAAACTTTGATAAGACGAGAGGGATTAGCAGAGTCTCTGTCAGTACCATCTGTCTAGTGGTCTCTACATGATTATATGAGAAATCAAGGTGACATTTAACTAATAATTACAGAGATCAGGCTTGGTTGATGCCTTAACATTTTATACAATCATGTTCCAACTGATGACCAAGCAGGTTTTTCAGACCTTGCTTTGGGTCTGACTGTGCTCCCACACGCATTGATTTTCTTGCCGAACTAGATAAAGCACATGTTAAGACAGTGTATGCAGGCGTAGGCCCATGAATGAAATAATCTTAGTAAAAGAGAACTGTTTATGACATGGACAATGCATAGTCATTTTCAAACGAAATATAAATGTTTAAAACGAATTACCTTAATTCCTTTTCTCTGGAATTAGTGTATATTACCAAAATATGTTTGATTTTGTTTTAACTTTAAAGCAATGGAATTGTGCGAGAATTTTTTATATCACCCGGGGCTAATGAATTTCAGTGGTTGGGAACATTGTATGCTGTGACCCCTGCATATGAATGGGGCTGTATGGCTGGCATGTGCCTCTGACAGTTGATGTATCCAGTGGTCTATGCAGTGCAGTGGGTTCCTCTTTCATCTTCACCTCTCCTGGCTTCTACTTTTTATTGTTCCGCGATGGCTACCCCTTCCTGTTAGGCCTAATGGTCCTGCAGCAGGTTGTCTTCTCCTCGAGATCTTGCTATGCACGACTAGCTAGTCCTGGCCATGTTGTGCATTCTGTCGGTTGCTTTTCACTGTGTAGACCTGGAAATTGAGGAAATAATTGGTCTCTGCCTTGGTGCAACACCAGATCTTAAAGCTTCAAGGGTTGGGCTTATTCTTGTTGTATTGCTTAAAGCTGATGCGGCCAGTGTATGCTACCATTGCCTTGTCCACAGACAAATTCTGATCTGCTTCGGTTTGTATACACTTGCGCAGATGGTCCACATATGATCCAGTAAGGGCCTGACCTTGAAGACGGGATTGTAGTTCTCATCTTCCCATCCTGGCTGTTCCAAGTTCACCAAGTGAGAAAATATTGGTGTATCTTCTGTTTACCCCAACACATCAGCAATGGCTTAAACCCTCCAATATGTGTCCTCTGACCAGTACAGGCTGAATTCTGGAAAAGGGTGGTGACCAAAGGTGATGAGGTATAGATGTACTTTCTGGTGTCAAAAAAGGTGGCTGGGTTCCAGTATGAGCAGCGGGCACCTTTCCGCTGTAGGTGCTGTTTAGCATATCGATTGGTTTCTGTAACAAATGTTTCAGCACCAAGTCTGAAAAAAAAAAGTTTGAAGTAATCGAGAGGCTGGCTGTCTGTTGGCGGATTATGAACAGGTTTTGAGAACTCTTAGAATGGCTCAAGTTTATCAGGGACGTCCACCGGTTCAGTCCTTGCTAGGTCTGTCTAGATCTAGATGTAGACTTGGACTGTCCTGTTTGCCGCTTGAACTTATTTCTGGCTCTTCATCATCACACATCTTCCCAACTTCGATATCTGATGCATCATCAGCATCCAGATTTTGCTCTATAGTAAGAGAATGGAAAAACTTAAACGCCATTATGAAGATAGATCTGAAGGTGATCTGATTAAAAAATCTCTGAAACTCGATCTAGAAAAGCGATGTTTGAACCTTCACTGTAAGTGTAACCGAACGAAAGTAGGTAAAAATATGCGGTTTTCTCTAACATAGTTTCACTAATTCCTGATCCCATAAACCAATGCCTGAATCACAGCAACTGCGAGATCTCATTCTTATGGGTGCTTACAAACATGTCCGACAAGGACGCATTGTATTGCATTAGCTTGGAGAGGGCAATGTCGCATGCTGTCGTAATAGCTTGGAGGTGGCTATGTTGCATCAGGTCGCAATAGCATGGAGGTGGCTATGTTGCATCAGGTTGCAATAGTTTGGAAAGACAAGATGCATGGATTTAGTTCACAAAAATTACCAATAAGTGAATCCATATTACGTGTTGAATATTTTTACTGTTACTTTCAGGAATCACATTCCCTTCTGGAGATCTTCAGAAAAGACTGATCCATGAAGTTTATGATGAGATTGGTATTAATCCAGCAGATGTGAGTACCAGATGATAGTGGGAGTATATTTTTTTTAGTGCTAATAAAATGGCAAGGTAACTTGCACTCGTGTATAAAATCATAATTGCTACTTTTCCTCAAAAGTCTTTATTGCCATTTACATGGGAAAATGGGTATTATCACCGATCCCCTTCATAAGTTTACTTATTCAGGTAATCAAAGCGAGGTGTCAAACTTTATTCATGACATGTTTTCCTTCTGTTCAACGAATTTTTCTATGCTGTAAGAACGAAATGAAAGTAAAATTCTCCATCTTCAGAACGTGTTCTTCTGTTGGAGAAACCTTAAAAATAAAACCGCTCAGTTCTGTATTTGAATAGTGAATTGGAAGAGCAATTGTAAGCGGGCGAATAGGTACCGATAATTTAGTTTAAAGAAAACATTTTTAAAATGAGATTGTACAAAGCAATAAATATAACCATTTATTATTACTTAAACTTTCTTCTTTTACTTTAACAGATCAGCTATATAGAAGCCCACGGTACAGGTACAAAAGTTGGAGATCCTCAAGAAGTAAACTCTATCGTAGATGTATTTTGTAAGAACAGAACAGGTCCGCTCCTCATCGGTTCCACCAAAAGTAACATGGGTCATCCAGAGGCTGCTTCAGGTACAGTGTGTGTTCTTGAAAGCATATGAGAATTTTCCCCTGAGGGAGAAGCATGTTGATGAATTTGAAAAGAAGTGAAAAACTATTACTACATATGACTCTGTCTCTAAACATATCACCCTTTCACCCTTTTTCATGACAGTATTGTATTAATGCAGCTCAATATGTCATGTCGATATGAGGCACACCAACACTCCCTCGTGAAATAATTTCTTCAAGATCAGTTTTTACCTTCTTGACAGGCTTTTACGTGAAATATTCAGTTTCATAAAAAGTTTTAGGCAACTTACTCTAACTTTTGTACTAGACTACATTCTTTAAATTTCAAATGTCTCCATGGTGATATTATGAAAGGCATACCAGTACCCACTTAATTAGTCTTGCATTTCTTTGAAGTAAAAAAAAGCAAAAATAGAAAAAAAAGTTAGAGTAAAAACATTCTTCATAGATCAGTCACTCCATAACCTCTGATTGATGTATTTAAAGGTTTGTCTGTATACCTTCTCAGGCTTGACATCCATTGCAAAGATTCTAATATCCATGGAGGAAAAGATTCTTCCACCAAATCTCCACTACAACAATCCCAACCCTGAAATTCCGGGACTCACTGATGGTAGTCTTCAAGTTGTTGATGAATGTACCAAATGGAATGGAGGCCTGGTGGCTATGAATTCATTTGGCTTTGGTGGTGCTAATGTTCATGCCATTTACAAGTTAGTCACAAATTTCAAAAATTCAATATCAATCTTAGTCAGGTATTTAAAGTATAATTGTGTGAGGGAACCCTAGTTATTGATCTAGTATCCTTTTATAATGGCTACTATTCACCACTTAAAGAATAGGTAAAGCGAATATATATGAAAAGAATTGAAACAACGGGATAAATTTTCATTATCTTTTTATTAAAAGACTTATAAAAACATGAGTTTATCATGTCATGTAGATTTAACACATTGAAGAATGAGCCTTTTCTGGTCATCATTCACAAAAGACTGAAGTTTTTGAGAGTATTTATAAAAATATTTGCCAAAAACCTTTTGACACCATGTTTTGTCAAAAAAAAACCCCAAATTAATTATATATCTTGTGCGTTTTATTATTTTTTTGTTTGCTAAGAATTCAAAAGAGAATTCCTGTTCTATTCTACCAGGTTTGGATACAGAGGTAGATCTAGTCTTTTTATTGAATGTCCCCCTTACTGTCACCTTTTGTCTTGTTAGGTTGATGACTTCTTTCAGTTAAATCGAAGTATATGAAACAAAACAAATAGTAACTGCACAATAGGCTCTACAGGACTTTCCCTGCAGCAGTTGTGACCATAGTTATGGTACAAAAAAAATTTGGTCCATGACGTCTCAGGGGAAGTGTGAACCACATCTGCTTGCAAAAGTTGCGTAAAAGGCTATTGGAGATTTATATCAACTGATCAGGTGCCAGGCTCTTTCATGCAAGCAAATATGACCTTCTACACATCTTAATTCTTCTTGGCTTTTAGTGCATGTGTCGCTCTCGACCATTTTATTACTCCTAGAAACTTTTCTTGCCGTTTTGCCCTGCTTTATTTTCCTTTGATCATTTCAGTTGTCACAAGATGATTCAGTAGCTCTCTTCTCATCACATGGCTGATAAAGGTCTCTTGGTGTCTAAATAAAATTATTCAATTTACGAGTCATCTCGTGTCAGATTCTTGTAGTGCTGTTTTTCTTTGCTGGCCATTAGACTTGTAGCATTCTCCTTCAGAACTTTTCCTTTGCCTCCAGTTCTTTTTGCAGCTGTTTTGAAATTGTCCAGGTTTTGTATCTATACATGAGGATGGGTTCAAATAGCACACCATGGGTTCTTTTTGTGTAGATGGAGATGTATTGGTTTGTTAGTATGATTTCATTTTCTGGAAACTCATTTCTGCTTGCTCAGATCTTGATGCAATTTCAGTGTTGTTGCATCCACTGTTTAATATTAAGTACCCAAGTATATGAATTGATCCCTTTGCTTAAGGTTTTTCTTATCTATTAAAATCTGATCTGTCCACACTCATGACTTGGACTGACAACCATTATTTTTGTAATTTTTTGCTTTTCCATTCAAACCCTTTCTTTCTGTTTTCTTCTTCAACAATGTCTAATTAAATTGGTTATGTTGTGCCTTCCTATTTTATTTCCTTGGTATCCTTATGATTTCACATAATCATTTAGCTGGAGAGATAGAAAATACTTTGAGGAAAGAAACTCTAAATACTGTTGTGATAAAAAACTTAACTTGTATCACAGAATTGTGTTGCACATTCTAATCTTTAAGGAGAGGATCTGGACTGCTTGCTTATCATAGCATCATAAATTTGCTCAGATAGGAAGCATAAAAATGAAGTAATGTTTTATTTTGAAAATTCATAGTAATGTCACTGTAATCATTTCAATTAACTTCAGATCAAATGACAAAGAGCTTACAGAACCACATCCAGCAAGTGAAAAACCACGACTGTTCACCTATGCCGGCCGCACAAAGGCTGGTGTAAAAGCTGTTTTGCAAGAAGCACGCAAAAATGCTACCAGTGTTGAGTTTCAAGCTCTGCTAGAAGCCTCTGCAAATATGCCTACTAACTCTATGGCCTACAGAGGATGCACAGTTCTTAATGCATCTTCAGATTTTGAAGAAGTACAGGTAAAGCTGGTTTTATTTAATTTAAAATATTAACTCGCTTGCAACACAGCTCGCACCTGTTGCAGGCAAATGAAAATTCCTGTTGGACAGTGCCAGCAACCTTAGTGTATTTTAGATTAAGTGCTATATAACTCCTATAAAAAGGGCACAAACAATATGCCTCCTCAACATTTTTGTCTTAAACATCTCTTCCCCAATATTTCAAATCACATTCTTATCACAGCAGAACTCTTTTTTTTTTTTTTTTAAACAAAATTAAATACACTTTGCAGAACCAAAAGTGTATATTAGATATAGTGCGATTGTGGTCTTAAATGGACATAGTTTGATTGTTTTAAGACAGGTGGATCTGAAGAAGTTTTCCAGTAATTGTCCAGAGTTTTATGTTTTCTATATCTTTCATAGCTTCAAAATGTTGTTGAAACATAAAATTTGTACCCTTTTTTCCGCAAATCAGAAGATGATTTTAAGATGGCTGAATAAAAATTGTTGCAACTGAAAGTCCTAAAGATAAATTTGATGCATCCAAAGGTATTTTTTTTTTTTCACCTTTTTGGTGGCAATTGAAAGAGCAAAGAGGCTCAGTTGCTAGAGTTAAATACTTTATATAAGGATTATTTTGACTCGTATGGTTCTGTGTGAGTGTAAATCTGAAAGGTTATAAATCAAATATTAATTTCTTTTGAAAGTAAAAAGAAATGTCTTACTCAGACCTCCTAGTCTTTTTTTTTTTAATGAGCAGCCATTGGTTTACCTTAATGCGTAATTAAACTCACTCAGCACTGGGTCCTGGGCCACTGGCTATTTTTTTAGGTTGTTTTAAAAGATCATATTTCAAAAAATGTTGAATTATAGATTTTTATCTAAGCTACAATTATGCGTTAGTTTGAAAATTAAGAAATGATTGGTTCATGTTTTATGAATTTTCTGGTGACACGCCCATTTTGAAAAGAAAAGAAAAAATCCCCCATGGTAGCAATACCGATGTGCATAATGTAGATGAAGAAAAGGAAGGAAAAGAAAAAAAATCTGTTCAAACTTGGTAAATACAGCAATTAGTCAACAGAAAAAGAGAGGTTAGAGAATGCAATCAATAATTTGTATACATTGAAGGCCAGATCTAGATCTATTCTAGAAGCCTAAATCTAGTCTACATCTAAATTGTAATCAATAGCAAAACAAAGGCTCATTTAGATCTTTATATATATGGAAACGAGCAAATGTGAAAAAGTTGTTTCCCTTTCCTATAAACTTGATTTGTACTATTATATGTTGGTTTGGAAAGTAAAATAGACGTTTACAGTTGAGAGTTCTCGTTTTTGTATGCAACAGAAGTAATAGCGCAGCCGAGAATACTTGATACTTTTGCTGATTGAGTTAATGGGATGTATGTTAACTATCTCAGGTTTTACTTCAAACAAAAACATTGCCTAATATGTTAATCATTTTTGTTACTGAATCCTCAAATAACCAGAAATGTGGACCAGATCCTCGTCCTGTGTGGTTTGTTTTTGCTGGTATGGGTACACAATGGCATGGAATGGGCCGTAAGATGATGGAGCTAGATATCTTCCGACAGTCCATCCAAAGGTCATCGAAAACTCTCAGCCAGTATGACATTGACCTCTATGATCTCATCATGAATGGAGATGAGACAACATTTGACCAAACTATTCCCTCTTTCATTGGCATTGCCTCCATCCAAGTATGAAACCTTTTAATAATATATTTATTAAATGTCTGTCCACAACCAAAACAAACTATGAGAATTCATTTTCAGCACCAATAAATTTTTTTTTTTGGTCCCTGCAGACAATATTTTCTCAACAAATTTTGTTTTTCAAATTTTCAACCCATTTTAAATTTTTTTCAATCTTCTATTTGACTCTTAAATAGCTTAATTTTTCTTATTGCATTCTTTAATTTTCTTACCTATCAATTTAACAGAAAAACTGCTTTCAGAGATGTGACGCACCATTTTGAATCAAAAACAGGTCGCTCTTGTTGATTTATTGACTGCCATGGAGATAAAACCAGATGGTATAGTTGGTCACTCTGTAGGAGAGTTGGGCTGTGCTTACGCTGATGGATCCTTGACTGCCGAAGAGACTGTGCTTGCAGCCTATTGGAGAGGGCGCTGCATTTCTGAAGCAACCCTTCCGGCTGGCAAGATGGCTGCTGTAGGTAGGTCTTTACTGTTAAATTATCGGGAGCTTGCACTGATAACCTGTGCCTACAGAATAAATCAGATGGTTTGTTATAAATGTTTCTAGGGTGCTTTTTTTTTAACCATTACATAAATTCACATTATGATCATCCGAGGCAAATAAGTATTACACATGGAAGAAATTTGTGGAACTGTTAAGGTGAATTAATGTAAATTAAGTTGAGCATCCTTGTGTTTTACATTTAAGTCACCTAATACTGATAATATGTAAAACTATGCTTCTTGATTACTTCAGTTGCATACAAAAACCAATATTAGCCGGTCTTAACTTTGAACTTTCCAAAACTACAGTTAGTAGTCCAAATCAAATTCATGGGGAAGGGAAGCCACTCTTCTTTATCACATTTGGTTGGTAGCATATCTAGATCTAAAGAAGCCTTTCTTTCGCTTCGAAAAAAGTTAGAGAGACTATATCTAAGCTTGTAGACTAGATCTAGAATTGACCTTGAATGTGTAAAAAAAGAACTGAGTGGATTCTTCAAACTCTCCGCATTGTTGTCTGACTCTTGTATATAACAAGGACATTTCTTTTTCTTTTTTTATTTAAACTATGTTGATCAGAATTGTTACAGTTTGGGTAATTTTTCTTTCTTTTTCAAGATGGTCTTGCCTCTAGAAAATTCATACAAAGTAAAGAACTGATCAACACTTAATTCCTATACTTACCTGCAGTGCAACTTACATAGATAAATACTAACACAGCAAATTTTATATTTTAACATTAACTTTTTAAATATGAATAAATTAACCTAAAAAAATGCCAGTGAAGCAGAGAATTTTTACAGATAGGCACCAGTGCTGAGTGAGTTACAAAAAAAAACACAAAACAATTGAAATTTAAATGAGGAACCCAATATATTAATTTTGAATCATTACTTCCAATGTGGGGTTTTAAATAGGCCTCTCATGGGAAGAATGCAAGCAGATGTGTCCTCCTGGAGTGGTCCCGGCCTGTCATAATTCTGTTGATACTGTGACAATATCTGGGCCATTTGACACAACCACCAAGTTTGTAGAAGAGCTCAAGGCAAAGGGTATATTTGCCAGAGATGTCAAGTCCTCCAATGTGGCTTATCATTCATATTATATGAATGACATTGCCCCACAACTGAAAGCAGCATTAAGCAAGGTTAGTGCTGTTTGGTGCTTTTCTTTAAGTTAAAGCACACTTTTTTCCAATTAAATTGAACATTTCAGAGTTCTTAAGATTATGAATCTGACAATCTGTAAATATTCAATATATTTTCTCTAGAACAAATATCAAAACCACGCATATATACATAATATATATATATATATATATATATATAAACGAAACAATAGGTTACTTTTTGTATATTTCATCAACAGTGCAATAATAAACATTTTGAGATCAATATTTTTGAAGTCCTGCTTTTAAAATGAATTGTTCTGATCCTTAGTTTATCATGCCAAAGGAGCGCTCATCCAAATGGGTAAGCACCTCAGTGCCAGAGGCTCGTTGGGGAGAAGACTTGGCAAAATACTCATCCGCTGATTACCATGTAAACAACCTTGTGAGCCCTGTGCTCTTCCAAGAGGGTCTTCAGAAACTGCCTTCAAATGCCATAGCCATAGAGATTGCACCACATGGCCTTTTGCAAGCAATCCTAAAGAGATCCTTGAGCACAGAATCTACTTTTGTCAGTGTTATGAAAAGATTTCACGAGAACAACATTGACTTCTTCTTTGCCAGCCTTGGAAAGTGAGTTTTTTTTTTAAATTAATTTTATTTCCATCATTCAAGACTTGAAAGAGCATAAACCTATTATCTTGCAACCATGTTTTTCTTTACATTGCTGTTAAAAGAGAGAAATTGTATTGCTTCCTCTCAGAATTGTGGTAATTTTATGCAATTCCCATTAATTAAAGGCTAAAAAAGTAGTTGTAAAAGAAAAAAAAAAAAAATTAAAGTTCATTGTTTTAATCACCAGCACCCTTGAAAGTAAAATACAGCAATAGATGACTCATTTGGATAGGAGGCAAGGCAAATTAGTTTTATGCAACCTTTTTTTTAAGAAATAAAATGTGTCCATGCCTTAGCCACTGTTTAAAGTATTCAACAATATTTGTAATCCACATTAATAATTTTGTTTAAATTAAATTTAGATTCAAATTAGGATCCTAATTTTTTTTTTCCCTTTTAGCTTGATCATTCAAATTTGTAAGCTGTAAAGATTTCTTTTTAACTCTTCGGAAGATGACATGCTATTTGCAAATTACTCAACATATAATACTTAAATGTGCTCCATTTTTATAATAGATGATTCTCTCTGCAATATTGTGATAAGGTGTTATGTAAACTTTGAAATAGATAGGGCAAAAAATTTGGTTCACAAGTGCTATCTTACATAGTAATTTAGACTAGTTGCAAAGTACATGCATGCTTAAAAAATTTGGAGTTTGCAATTCTGTATTTCAACATCTATTTGAATTATTGATTTGGCATATTATTTGGCCTTCAGGTGTTTCATCAATGGCATGAACTTGAATGCCCTGAAAGTGTACCCAGCTGTGGAGTTTCCTGTACCGAGAGGAACTCCCAATGTGTCCAGTTGTATCTCCAAAATTTGGGACCACTCAGCTGATTGGGAAGCACCTACAGAAGAATCTTTTGTGCCAAAGAGTGGCGGTGCTTCATCTGAAGCTCAGTTTGAAATAGACATATCAGAGGAGTCGGCAGATAATTACATTGTAAGTAGATAAAGCCAATGTCCATTCGAAAATATTTATTTAATTAGATGTTGATAGTTTTTCAATAATTTTCCCTTCCTAAAATTATATTCAGAATGTACAAAGTGTAAATTACATTACTTGAGATAATAATTTAAAAAAATTCAACATTGCTGTGTTGACAGAATGAGCAAAAAACAGTTGTTATTATGTCGCAATGACCAAATTAAATTTTTAATCCTTTTCTGAACTTCCAAATTCAGAAAATGAAATGAAAAACAAAAAGGTAAACCTTGTGGTGGTTTGCTGACCCTTATCTTCATTTTCTGGAGATACTTTTTGGTTTTGATATTTTGCTGGGAATTTTTTACTTTGTCTTGCTTATTTTCAGGTTGGTCATAAAATAGATGGTCGGGTATTGTATCCAGCAACAGGTTACCTAACTCTTGCCTGGAGAGCACTTGCAAGGCTGAAGGGTCAACTGTTTGAGCAAATGCCAGTTGTTTTCCAAAATGTTAGCATCCACAGAGCTACTGTGCTGCCTCCCACAGGTATTTCCCATTAATACACAATATAAAAAAAAACGGGGAAGAAATGTACAAACTAGTATTATGTATGCTATTTTGCCTTAAATAGAAAGAAGACTGATTAAATAATTTAAAATGAAATATATTCCATTTCATCAACACTTATTATTAACTGAACTTCACAACACAGGCAACATAATTTTTAACAAGTATTGCAAAGAAGAAGGGAATAATTTTATTCTGTATTTGACAATTACTTTAAATAAACCACTTTTCTGTTTCATGTGCAGCTTATTTTTACACCTTTTGCTATGTGATATCCATGCAGGCGCTGTTACTCTCAGTGTCAGCATAATGCCAGGCACCGGAGACTTTGAAATCTGTGAGGGGGATTCTCTTGTGGTCAGTGGCATTATCTCTATGCCTGATGGTGCATTCCTTGATAGGGACCAGTACTCGACAGTGAAGAATGTTTTGAACAAAAAAGAATCTACAGAATTTCCACTGACTACTCCAGAAGTCTACAGAGAATTAAGACTTCGTGGTTATGACTATGGCCCAACTTTCCAGGGCATAGCAGGAGCAAGCCAAAGTGGTAAATAAAAATTGAAAAAAAAAACTACATAAAATAATAAATATGATTGATTTTTTTATGACTCCTGTAACTACATAAGCCCTATTAGTTCAAAATGAAAATCGGATAGCAGCTTCACTCCTCACCCTTGGTTTTTTTTAACCTTCAAATTTAGATAATTATTTATATAGATAGAGAGATAGATTAAATTACTTAACACCTTGTCATACAAAGGACATGCATTTTAACATCTTTTCATTGAGTTTAAATATGCTTGCAGGAGAAACTGGTCAGTTGGTTTGGAATGGGCGATGGATCTCCTTCCTGGATACATTAATGCAGATACAAATCCTCTCAATGCCTGGACGCTCACTGCGGCTGCCTACAAGAATCAAATCTGTTAAGATTGACCCTAAGGCTCATCCACCGATGCCTATTGAAGATGAGGAATCCTCAAGTAAGTTTCTCGCATTTGTTTTCAAATGCATTGGCATTAAAGGAGGTTACCTTTTTTAATGCAAATTTTCCAAAAGGCATTTTGTACAGCAGTCTTAATTTTTTTTTCCGTAAGTCTCTATCTCTTTGAAATCACTCTGTTCTTTTATGGTAATTTGTAAAATGTTTGTACATTTTATGTATTTAATAATCTTAAACAAAATTGTCATGTCTTAAATACATTTAACGCTTACCTATGTAACTTACCTGATTATAATAGAGCCATCCAGTGAATTCATGTTATACTTATGTTTTAGTTGCTATAAAGATCTCATTATTCCTTTTGCAGATATTCCTGTATATGTTGATAACACCTTGGACATAACAGTGAGCGGTGGAGTTGAAATTCATGGTCTTCATGCAGCCGTGGCTCCTAAGAGATCTCTTCAGTCACCACCCGTCCTTGAGCAGCAATGTTTTGTGCCATACACAGACAGTCCAGATAGTCATCCATCTCAAACTCTGCAGCAGTATGCCTCTGATTGTCTTGATTTTACTCTCTCAGGTCTAAAAGATATGTTGGAAAAAGATTCATCAGCTGATAGTCTTCTCAATAAGAAAATTTTGGAGGAAGTTGTGACCAATAACAAAGTGGCTGATGGCAGAGGCCTTTCACTGAGTGCTGCTGCAACTCAATCCAACTCTGGCCTTGCCAAAACTTTACTAAAGCTATTCAGTCTTTCCCCTTCCAAAGCCTTAGGAGAAAGTGCACGCGGTGTACTCAGCTCCAGCCGTTCTGAGCTTGTTTCAGATAGCCTCCTTTCTTCTCTTAGCAAGGAGGAAATTCTTAAACCTTGTGTGGATATTGTGCTGGAGAACACCCAATCCAACAAAGTCAGCATTTTTGAGGTTAATGCCTCCCACAGTGCTCTCTACCGTAAAATCATTCCTTTTTTGACAGTTTCCCAGCGTAATTCAAGTTACATTGCTGCTGACAAGACACCACTGGATTCTGATGCAAAAGGTTTTGGTGTAAAAGCTTCTCAATGGGACCCATCATCTGATTCCATTCCTGCTGGGCAATTCAATTTATTGATTTTGAAAAATGTCCTCCACAAACAAGCAGATATTGGCAAGACATTAGACACTGTATCCAGCATGGTGACCCCAGATGGTTTCATTCTTGTGGAGGAGGTCACCCAAGCTTTTCCAATATATCTTGCCTTAGAAGCACTTTCTCAGAACCTACCAGACGCTCCTAACAAAGACTTGTGCCGCATGTGTGGTTGCTACCTCACTGAAACGTCTTGGCTGGATTTATTTTCAAGCCATGAATATGAGGTGGTATATAAAAAATCGGACAAGCTGTTATCAACAATGTTTCTACTCAGAAAGAGAGCAAAACACTCGATACCTCCTGTAATTGTTGACATTGATGATCTGCAATGCTCTTGGCTGGAGGAGCTGAAGGCAAAAGTGAAAGTCATGGAAACTGCACCTGAGGATGCTAGGCTGTGGGTTGTAGCTAAAGCAGAAATCAATGGACTTGCAGGATTTCTGAACTGTCTGAAGAGAGAGTCTGGAGGAGATAAAGTTCGGGGTATTCTCTGCAGTAATTTGAAATCATCACATCTACCAGATATTTCAATCAACAGTGCTGATTTCAAAGCACTAGTTCAGAAGGACTTGGTTATGAACATATTCAGAGATGGATCCTGGGGATCATTTAGGCTCTTATCTATACCTGTGGGTAAGTATGTCATTGAATATCAAGTTAGATCCTCAACTAAAAAAAATCTTGAAGATCGCTGGAATTTTTTTTCTTCTAAATTCTCATTTCTTTTGTCATCCTGTATCTTAAATTAGAGGAAGAAATCCTTGATCTACTATTCTTTCTATTGTAAATGTTGGGGAATTTGGTTCAACCTTTGGAAAGTCTTTGAAAGATATTGTTTTTTCTTATAAATTGACTTCCAGCAGAAACTATTTCAAAAACATTAATGGAAGTTAAAAAAAAAAAAAAAACCTTTTACACAATTAGGTTGAAGGCATTGGCATTGTACTAAGTCCACGGACTCTTTAGTATTTTGTTCTTCCATATTTTCCTTCAATGTTGTTTCCCACTTGTAATCTTTGCCCTAGATATTGTGTTTTCTACTCCAGCCCTCAAGGAAATTCTTAAACTAAAACGTCAGTTTTTTAACTTTAAAAATTAAATAATAATAAAAAAAATATTAGTTTTCAATCTCTGTTATTGGATGAAAGAAAAATAAAAGACTAAAAAAAATAAAATTTTGTGGTCAACTTGAAAAAAAAAAAGCAGAAAGAGGGCAAGAAAACAAGGAAAGGTAATAAGACCTTGATGAATATGAAACAGAAAAAATAAACCTTGTCAAAAATAAACCTCATAAAGAGCTGTCAAATATAGCATCATGAGCATATTATTTTACTATTGTCAAATAGATTCAGCTTACAAATGAATTATATTAGCTTGAGCACAAGTGGATATTATATATGTGAGCATTTATTTTTGGAAATTAAAGCATTGTGGACCGTTAAGATTTTATTACTAAATTACTGTTATACACTAAGAACCATGAGTAGGAAGAACCGTTAAAAATTGAAGTTAGATTCAAAACATCCCTATTAGGTTTTTATCTTTCTTTGTAACGCACAATTACCTGGCTCTTGGGCAATATTTATTGTGTTAAATATTTTTATCATAAATAGCCATACATCAAGGCAATTCTAAACAAATAGCATGAAAATACAGGGTTTCCCAATTTACAGCCTTTTATTCTTAAATTGCTTTGGAGAAAAACAAAAGTTCAATGCATTCTTGGTTAAATTTTTAGTACACTACAAGAGTCGTAAAACCTAGTTTCAATATGTTATATATTGATATTTTAATGGTCTTGTCATCAAAGTTTAGTCTTTGACTTTTTTTTGTCATTTACAGCAAAATTTCTGATTTCATTTTTTTTTAAATCTTCAAACTATATACTTTATTATTCTGCTGTGCTTGTAAATCTTATAAAAATCTAATCTAAAAGCGTTAAGTTCTTCAACCCAACAGCTTCATTTAAAGGCCAAGAAGCACATGGCATATTTCATTTCTTTGAAAATAAGTACTTATCCAAGATCACTTCACCTGGGTTGTGAAAGAAAAGCAATTTTCTTACAGTTGCATATATATTATCAGATTCAAGTCTTCAAGAGAAGCCGACGGGATATGCTTATGTGAATGTTCTCACTCGTGGTGACCTATCAAGTTTGAGATGGATTGAATCGCCCCTCAAGTTTTTCCACAAAAATGGTCATCAAACTGAGCTGTGCAGTGTATACTTCACATCACTGAACTTCCGTGATGTGATGCTTGCCACAGGCAAACTTCCACCTGACGCCCTGCCTGGTGATATGGCAACACAGGACTGTATTATGGGCATGGAATTTTCTGGTAGAGATTCTCAGGGCAAGCGTGTCATGGGTATTCTGCCTGCAAAGGTAAATTTTAATGAAAATGATTGATAGTAGTTTTACCTTGATATCATGATACCATGTAAGATTGTGTAAATTAATGACACACTCATGACTTATATGTTGCCTCTTTCCTTCGGGGATAAATTTTTTGGGCTATTTGTTTTATAGGGATGTCAACATCCTTCCACATTTGAAGTTGAAACAGTAAAAAGGACATAAATTTAGAATAAATTGCATGCAGATAAGCAGTTGCATTATTTTCTCTCTCACAGTAGTACCAACAATATTAATAAAAAAATTATAGTTCAATTTCTTGCTATTGCACTATCATACAATAGGAAAAATTAAAAAACTCAGGTGATTATTGATAATACTCTAACATACTTACTGCATTTCTTAATCACCAAGGGCTTGGCAACAATGGTAGACACACCCAAAAACTTCTTGTGGAATATACCTGATGCATGGAATATGGAGGAAGCTTCCACTGTGCCTGTTGTCTATTGCACAGCCTACTATGCTTTGGTGATTCGAGGCAGAATTAGAAAGGGTGAACGAATTCTAATTCATTCTGGAAGTGGTGGCGTTGGTCAGGTAAGTCAATTGTTCCTTTCCAGGAACTTAATTTTCGTCAAGGATAATTTAATATAGAATGAGATCACATTTAGCTCTTGCCAATACCTATACTTGGTGCAGAATAAAAGCCACAATGCCTGAAAAGCAGATTTGGAGAAATCAGCATTGTGAAATATGAAAATAAAAGGTTGATAGAAATAGCCTCTTGAAGTCTGAGAATTGATTTTTATGTGTAGCTGTGTCAGCACTCAATTCAGTTGAGCATAGTCAACTTTTTGTGTTGAGGTCTACATCTATTTTTTTTTTTAATCATCTTATTCTAGAAATGAAATTATTAATACAAATATATAAGTTAAAAACTTAAAACAGCTACATTGCAGAAAAACAGAAATTTTGATATAGCCTTAACTCAGTTAAAGACTAAATGAGATGCCAGAAATCCGATTTAGGTCTGATTTCCTATATGTATGTTGGGCTTTCATGAACCATCCATGCAATTTTTTTCCTTTAGCAGAAAAATGTTAAAAATTAATCTGCATATTTATGTGCTGAATATGTGTTGTCTTTAAAAGTGAAAAATTCAATCATCCGAAAGTGAGACAATTAACATTGCGTCAAAAGAAGTGCAGTGTCATGGCCTTTTTCAAAGAGACAGAATTGGCCAGGAAAATTTGTTCACTTGATGGCTCTAAGATAACAACTAGGTGCTGTAGCATGCAAGTGTAAACCTTTGTCTATGACTCCTGGATGCAAATGAAAACACTGCGTTTGCTAATAGATTATTTAGTAAGCCAGGAATGTGTTTCAATTTGAAAGAGCACTGTAGTTTCCACTGCGCTTTCTTAGAGAGTACAAAATCCTTGCTCCGCCCATAATCAAGGGATTAGCAGATTTTACTTATGAAGCGGTGTTGTTTCCCTGATCTCTCACTGTTGTGTTTGATCTGTCTAAATCTATCCTCACAACCTTATCCTCTTATTCTTATTTGAAAACTTAAAATGATCAGCAACAGTTGATATAAGTGCATGAAAACTAAGGTAGAACTTGGAATCCATCCCATCTTTGGCTCTATTTATCAAAAATATTTCCTTGACAGCAGTAAATCTTCTTGTGAATACATCTCTGAAAAATCATTTTTAAAGTTGATAGTGGCCAGTGTGATAACTGTGCAAACAAAACAATATACACAGGAAACCCTCTTTCTAGTCAGGGCACAAACTAAGCAATAATCTAAGGTCACTTAACAATTTTCAATGTAATCCTGATTGTGAAATCAGCATAACGCAATGTTGTTGTTGGATGTAATAAAATCTCATAACCTGAGCAGTGGTGCTGCTGTCTCGTTGAAAAGCTTCAGAAGATAAATTTTCACTGAACAAATTGAATCACTTTTTATTTTTTCATTTTCGTTTGGTTCAAGGGATAGATCTTGATGAAAAGGTATATATATTTAAAAAAAAAAACAACTAAACATGCACTTTTTAAACTTGACGCACACTGAACTAAATTTTAAAAAGTCAAATCAGTAAAGCATGACTTTAACTGAAAGCAAATTTGAAATCCTAATATTGTTTTTTTTTTTTTTTAATTTTTTAAAATTTTTTATTTATTTCCATTTGAGTAATGGAATACCTTTATAGCCTTTTTTTCATTTAATTTAGGCTGCCATAGCAGTTGCTTTGAGTTATGGCTGTGAAGTGTTCACCACAGTTGGTTCAGATGAGAAAAAAGAATATTTGAAAAAGACTTTCCCACAACTCAAAGACAGAAACTTCAGCAATTCAAGAGACCTTTCTTTTGAATACCACATTCTTAGTGAAACTGATGGAAAAGGTAGAGAACTTCTTGTTTGATGTATCCTTTTTTTTTTCTTTTCATACTATTAAAAAGTAGGCTTCTTTTCAGAGAACAAAATTGCTGTAACAGTGTAAGGTTTGCTTCCAGTAAAGTTGTACTAGTTATAATATACTCAAATTTAATATTTCAGCTTAATTCCTTGAAATGATATGAATTATAAGCATTACAGATGCATTTCAGTAAAGGATCCTTAGTGGTATGCACAATATTGTTGCAACTCCGAACATTTTACACATTGTGTAAGCTTAGTCATAAACTAGCTAGTCTGTTGTCAAAGACCAGTGAAAATGCTTATGCATTATGGGTACTTGCGATCCCTTCTAGCAACAACAATGTCTGTAAATACCAACAGATTGCAGTAAGAACCAATGTGTATGTGCAAAACCAATTCATCTTCCTTTCATAGGCTGGTTTACATATTTTATGGATAGACTATTTACAATATCCATGTTTTATCAATATTTATACTTACTTAAGTCAGCAGTTAGTTTCTGCATTTTTTAGATTTCTCTCAGTATCTTGAAATGGCCAAATACAGCAAAAGATCACCATTGTATTCAAAGAAACGCTGG
The DNA here is from genome assembly GCA_033675545.1 of Elysia crispata. Classification (NCBI taxonomy): domain Eukaryota; kingdom Metazoa; phylum Mollusca; class Gastropoda; family Plakobranchidae; genus Elysia; species Elysia crispata. Next base: position 143,224 of record JAWDGP010001353.1, read on the forward strand.
CGTAAGCTAGTCGAGAAGTGAAGAATGTAGATCCCTCATGCCCCCCTAAGTTAGTCGGTGCTTACCTGTTGTATTTCGCAACAAGCACTAGTTGACGCGAACAGATGCTGTACTAGTGCACTAATCGGTCAGGGCGGTCTAGTTGGGCGTTAACTACCATGTTCTGCATGCAAGCCCTAGTTTGTAATTAACTAATAGTGCTGCCAGTGTGACATGCAAAATGCGTGAAAATTCAGATCTACCCAATTTTAAAAAAAATTAAATTTGGAACCAGCCGCTTTCTAATTAGATTTTAAATTTTTCTGTCTTTTTTCTTTAGGCATTAACTCTTACAGTGGTATAATCGTGATAGTGTTTACATCCTTTAAGTGGCAACATATGTCGTTTTTGAAACTACAGTTCTCATCAAAGAGTAGGGAGGGTGAATCGGCTCTAGTTTTATTGGATCTCCTGTTTTTAAACAACGGGATAATTCCCAAGTAGAAGTAGTATCTGTGGGTAACAGTAGCAGCAGGACGGGTAGCAGCAGCAGTTCTTCATCTAAAGTCTATTCCATGTTATCCTGCTTGTAATATTTACTAAGTTTAGAGCGGTGGCCTGGTTTGGTATCAATTAGATTTATGCTTATGTCTGATGAAGCACTATGAAAAATTCATCCCCGAAGAGTGTCTTACCCTTGTACAAAAGAATGCTATTATTAACTGCTAAGTAAGCCAATGTTTTAGTTCTGTTTACAAGACTAGTAGCCAGTTAGGAGTGAAACTAGAAAGCAATGGAGCAAAGTTACCCATTTATAGATACAGATCATGGCTGCAGACTATTGGGATTAGGAACCAGAAAACCATGGCTCCAAGTTATGTATAGGGATGAAGAGCCAGAAAACCATGGCTCCAAGTTATGTATAGGGATGAAAAGCCAGAAAACCATGGCTCCAAGTTATGTATAGGGATGAAGCGCCAGAAAACCATGGCTCCAAGTTATGTATAGGGATGAAGAGCCAGAAAACCATGGCTCCAAGTTATGTATAGGGATGAAGAGCCAGAAAACCATGGCTCCAAGTTATGTATAGGGATGAAGAGTCAGAAAACCATGGGTCCAAGCTGTGTATAGGGATGAAGAGCCAGAAAACTATGGCTCCAAGTTCTGTATAGGGATGAAGAGCCAGAAAACCATGGCTCCAAGTTATGTATAGGGATGAAGAGCCAGAAAACCATGGCTCCAAGTTATGTATAGGGATGAAGAGCCAGAAAACCATGGCTCCAAGTTATGTATAGGGATGAAAAGCCAGAAAACCATGGCTCCAAGTTATGTATAGGGATGAAGCGCCAGAAAACCATGGCTCCAAGCTATGTATCGGGATGCAGAGCCAGAAAAACATGGCTCCAAGCTATGTATCGGGATGAGGAGCTAGAAGATCATAGTTAAAAGTTATATATAATTATAGAGATATGGAGCTAGGAGATCATGGCTCCAAGCTGTGTATAGGGATGAAGAGCCAGAAAACCATGGCTCCATGCTATGTATAGGGATGAAGAGCCATAAAACCATGGCTCCAAGCTATGTACAAGGATTAGGAGCCAGAAGATATAACCTTAGAATGTAAATAGACGTGAGGCTGATGTCAGATTTCCATTCGCCCACACCCAAAATGACAAAAATGAGATGGATCTCTCAAGTATTGGAAGGTTTTATTGCCAGTGGGGACCATTATGCAGCTTAAATAACTGCACCTTTTTAGATGTCAACACAATTCTCTGAATGCATAATTTGTCATTAAATTTCATGCAGGTTTAGATTTTTGTTCCATCTACTTTCTTGTAATTTTTTTTATGTGTGCAATCATTTTTTAAAAACTTTTTTTTATTTGAAGTAAAAAATAAATGTTGTGAATAATATTTCTATGTATTTATCTTTTTATCTAGGCGTTGATCTAGTCTTGAATTCCCTATCGGAGGAGAAGCTGCAGGCCAGTGTCAGACTTCTTGCTAGGCATGGCCGTTTCCTCGAGATTGGCAAATATGATCTCTCCAACAATACACCTTTAGGTACGAATTATCAATTTTCCTAATCAAGATAACCTTGTTTTTGGCGTTTTGAATGCTATGTATGCTATATATGAAATAAAAACACAGTGGTATTTGCCGTAGATCCAACTGAGTACAAATTTAATATTGCTTTGAAATAAGTTTTATGTGGAGTCAAGATGGATAAAATTCTAGAATACAGGCTGAGAAGTTGAAAGTTGAATAGTGTTGACAAACATCTATACATCTAGATTTCATCCCTTTCCCTCATGGGAACTATCTAGACAGTTTGAAGCTGTGTGGAGAAAAAAAAAGACTGGGTAACCAATACTGCAAGTCAGCTTGAGCTGACCGCCATATTTTGATCCTTCGTTTGTTATCTCTAGCTTGCAAAAGGCGTGTCGATCACTGAATTCAGTTTTGATTGTTTTACACTTGGTGGTTTCTCCTGCCTTTAGAATATTGGGATATCTCCCATATAGATGCCCACCTTAGAATTCATTCTATCAAAGAATGTTTTTATTTTCTCCAGACAGGTGAGTTCGCTTTGTCTACATTCCTAAAAAATCAATGTCAATAAATATAAGTATTATTTTTTATATTTATCACAATCCAAGAAAATATCTATCATACTAAAATAGGGAGAAGAGACTGAAATTTATCATTTTACTTGATATGCTTCGTGTTATGTTTAAATGTTTTAAATAGTTATTTGAAAATGAATTGTTCTAAATATTCTTCACATGTCTCTTTGATGGACCACTGCCATATTGTTAGCAACATGGTCCTTGGATTCACTGAACTACCACTATGTTAATATCCGAGTAAGGCTCACAATACCTCCTCCAAACCAAATTTTGTCAGTCTTTACTTTGTTATAGTTTGTAACACTTTTTAAATGATTAAAATTTCAGGCAGCTGAGGAAAATTCATGAACTTTAAGAGATAGGCAACTAAACATGCTTTTGTTTATTGTTGAAATTTAAAAAAAAAAATACTAATGCTATAAAATACTAACACCAACCTTTTTATTTGATGAAGCGGATGATTCGAAAAGCATTTTGTTCCAATCAAAGTATCATAAATATTTAATGCACAGGCATGTCGGTGTTCTTGAGGAACATCAGTTTCCATGGCATTTTACTGGATGCCCTGTTTGAGAATGACACTCCTGAATGGGATGAAGTAGCCAACATGGTTAAGGAGGGTATGATTAGTGGCGTAGTCAAGCCTTTGAAAGCAACCATCTTCAGCAAAGATGAGGTTGAACCAGCTTTTCGTTTCATGGCACAGGGCAAGCACATCGGCAAAGTAGTGGTTAAGGTGAGATTGTTCTGCAAATCTTTTTTTTTTTTTTTTTTTTTGAAATTTTTTTTTCAAACTTTGATTTAACTCATTGTGTGCCAAAGCGTTTTCCACGGTTGTGCCAGGCCATTTTTACTGTGCATATTGTCTTTAGAGGATGCATTGGAAATTGGGTTCCAGTTTGGCTTGTATTTGTGTAACTATGATTTATTATATATTTAGAGTTATCTCTCATAGGAAACTTAAAAAGTTTCATGACCGGGCTACCAATGGCGAAAAAAACATTGGTTCTTATATCGACGATACATCGTCAATTGGCACAGCTGCGGCTCACTATATCGACGATACATCGTCGATTGGCACACAATGAGTTAAATTTGGCAACTTTTTAAAATTTTTCTTTTACAACTGAGCAAGCATTATATATGATATCCTTTTTATAATTTTTACTTTAGTGCATTTTCAATCAATTTTAAGTAGCTAACAAGTACAAATAAAAACTTCACCATTGAATTCTTTTTTTTTTTTTTATAATTTTTTTTTTGTTATAGGACAAAATTGACTGCATCCAAAATTATGCTCCTTTAAGCAAATGCAAAAAAAAAAAAAAATTAACCCCCCCACTAAATTAGGACCTTCAACTTTCAGGTGAGAAGTGAGGAAGAGGAGAAAGTCTGTGAAGCATCAGAGATATCCATCCCAGCTGTGCCAAGAACCTCATGTGATCCATCCAAGAGCTTCGTGATTGTAGGTGGCTTAGGAGGCTTTGGTCTGGAGCTTGTTCAGTGGTTGATTGATAGAGGAGTCAAGAACATTGTTATATCTTCCAGGTACTTTTCATACATACATTTATTTGAGTTAAATATTTAATTTTCTGGAAATAATGGTAGACTTTGAAATTTGATGTAATTTTATTCTATTATCTGATGATTAAGATGTAAAGGTAAGAGAAAGAAGTATTTCCTGAATTCCTAATGACTTGAAGATCAATGCAAGTTATTTTGGAACAAAAAATCTTTCTTTTTTTCTTCTAAGAACTGTTTGGACTGTTTGGATATTGTTTTCAATCTTCAATATTGCCCTCCCCCAGATCTGGTATTAAAACAGGTTACCAAATGAGAAAGGTGCAATACTGGCAGAGTTCTGGTGTGAATGTCAGTATAAGTCAAGCTGATGCCAGGGACCTAGATGGAGCAAAGACATTGATACAATATGCTCAAAAACTTGGACCAATTGGGGGAGTTTTTAACTTGGCTATGGTAAGTACAAGTTCAGAATAATCAAAATTAGTGTCAAGCTGAAATTTAATTACGAAACAAAGGGATCTTATTTTAACTTTTTTTTATTGTAAGTTAAATAAATTTGAAACTGCTTAATTTGCTACTTAGATATGTAATTTATCTGATCATCATTTTGAGGTAAAAATGATATTTTTTTCTAAAAGCAGCTATAGTTGCCATAAAGCACACTCTTTGTGAATAAATCTGCTTTTATTATTATTTTTTTTTTATTAACCCTTTTATAGCTAAAATAAGTTCATAGATGTAGCTCAGCTCTCTATCTCGAGTATGATAAATAGAAAATCTCATGAACATTTTTTTGATTCCCTATAGGTGCTACGTGATGCTCAATTTGAAAACCAAACTCCGGAAATGTACAAAACAGTCTGTGACCCCAAAATTAAAGGAACAATCAACCTTGACCTTGCCACACGAGAGCTATGTTATGATAGCCTTGAATGGTTTGTGGTGTTTTCATCTATAGTGAGTGGCAGGGGCAACCTGGGCCAGACCAATTACGCATTTGCTAATTCTGTGATGGAAAGGATTTGTGAAAAGAGGAGATCAGACAACCTGCCAGGTACTAGCAGTGTCTTCAAGTGAGGCAGAACCTTTTAAATCTCAAAGATATCATTTAAACATTTCATTTGAATGAAAAAACAAAAACAAAAAAAAAACTTGGCTAAAGAATTGAAACAGCTTATTTTTTTTGTCTTTACTAACTACTCCTATACATGATTCTAAAAAAGATAAGTGTCATGTGGTATTAATTTTTTTGTTACCTTTTTTTTTTTTACTTAAGTTTGATAAATATTGATATCTATGCAGTCTTTCAACTAAATACATTTTAAATTTTGGATTGTTTTCTTTTGATCGTGCCCTTTTTTGATGACATAATTTTTTTAATGCTAAACCTTTAGAAAATGCTAGAATTCACTGAGTCTATAAAGAGTTAAAATTATTTTGAGATGTAAACCAGTTGAACCATTTGGAATCTTTTTCTTTAGGGCTTAAAACATTTTTTTGTTATTTACTTTTCCTGTTAAGCAGACATCTTAACTCTTGAAAAAGTAAATATTCCACACGTCTTTATCATTTATGTTCTGCTTTTTCAGCTCTTGCTGTGCAATGGGGTGCTGTAGGTGATGTGGGCTTTGTTGCTGACAACATGGGGGGAAATGATACTTTGGTTGGTGGTACTGTACCTCAGAGAATTTCCTCTTGTCTGGCTTGTTTGGACCAGTTCCTTAACCAACCACAGTACACTGTCACATCAAGCGTTGTGCTACCTGAGAAAAAATCTGGCAAGGAAAACACCAGTGGTACCAGCAGACCCAACCTTGTTGAGGCTGTAGCGAAAATTCTTGGTAGGCCAATAGCAAGAAAATTGAAATTATATATAGATAAATGGACGAAAATGAATGTAGTAGTCAAAATGTTTTTTTTATTCTTTTTACAACTTTTACCAATAACATTGACAATAATTTAGTTACTTGTTTCCTCTTCAGTTTATTGTCTTTTTTTTTTTTTTTTTGAGTAATACATTTCTGTATGGCTTTCTAAATCAGCTATTTTTTCCGCCAGGTGTGAAAGATGTATCTGCAATTGATCCAGACTTGAGCCTGGCTGATTTGGGTCTTGACTCTTTGATGGGGGTAGAGATCAGGCAATTGTTAGAACGTGACTTCGAGGTTACTCTCAGCACACGTGAAATACGCTTGTTGACCATCAAAAAGCTGCAAGATATAAGTACGTTCTTCAATGGTTTGGTATAGAAATGACTTCTAGTTATTATTTGTTACTTCATGTAAAAGCTTCAGGTTGTCCATTAGTTTTTTTTTTTTTATTATTATTAAAAAGCCTACATTTATACATAATGAGGTATGAAATTTGTCTTACACTGAGTGAGTACTTATTGAGCTTATCATGTGAGGATATTGTATTAGATAAACGTGTACAACTAATAACAGGAGAAATATAACACATCTACTAAACTTTTTTTTTCCTTCTCTTAGATGGAGAAGAGGAGGAGGAGAGTGTAGATAGTGGAGTTGCTTCAGAGGGGGAGCCAGCAGAGGCAACATCATCAACAAATGGTGTTCATGACCCAAGTGTGGCTCTTCGGTTTGACTACAATGAGATGATGCCCAAGAATACCATATTGCACATGAATGAAGTACAGAATGGTCTCAAGCCCCTATTCATTGTGCATCCTATTGAAGGTAAACTGGTAATTCCTATCCAGACCAACATAAACTGGCAGCAGCCAGGAAATTTAAACTTGCATTTTTTTGAACCACCGAGGAATATCTTTGAGTTTGTTGTTAAAATTATCCTCTTTATATATATTTAATCAAAATCTTAGTTGATACCTTAATGACTTTCAAAATCATATCTTTAATTTAAAAAAAAAAAGGTTGTTGTTTTCTGCTTAGGATCTGATATGACAGTGGAGCCCATTATCTGCACCGTCTGGTTTTGGAGCCTTTTAGCAACATTGTTTTGTGTCTGTTGTACTTTGACAAAGAATTAATTTTTATTTTTGTTTTGTGGACAGACTGTATGAAAAAAAACTAAAAACTGAAATAAATTTCTTCTATTTGCTAATTATCAATTTATCTAGTCATGAAGAAACTTTTCTTTGAATTTTAATATCTCTTCAAAATATCAGAATCTTCTTATCAAGATGAAAGGAATTACATATTGTCCTTAAAATCTTTAAAAGTTGCTAATTTAAGATGGCATTGAAGGGCTAAATATATTTTCAAGAAGCAGAAAACTGATTTGATGTTGCTTGATCAAAACTCATGTGCCCCTCTGCTGCATAAAAATTAGGTGGAACTGCAAGTTCAAACATAAACCCATTTATTATTTCCTTTTCAAGTATGTATGGTCATAGAATCTCATTTAGTAAATTTTTACAGCCTATATTCACCAGCCAAAAGTCTCTTTTAAAGCATCACTTTCATAATTATTGGTATAAATGTTTTCAATGTCGTGCATAAATTGAAGCTGTTGATATACATGTTTAGGACTGAATGTTAGGTGCACAAGGTAAACTCTTAACAGGACTGATTTTAACCTTCATTAGATCAGTCTAATATTTTAAAACAAGCATGACTGCCTGTTCATGTGATCAGGTGGGAAAGAGACTGCATTGAATAAATGCAAATTTCACATAAATAGCAGACTGTAATTATCCTACAGAGCCATACAACTGCACTGAAAATAAGCAAACTTTACAACAATGAACAGGTTGGAAAGCTGCTATAATAAAGAAAAGCAAATTTTACAACAACATATATCCACCAGAGCCATACAACTAGATTAATGAACAGTGAACTTTACAAGCGTAACATATACATATATATATATATATATATATATATATATGGGTGGGAGAGTGCTGGCCAATTGAGATATTGTGCCAGTCCAAAAACTAAACTATACAATTAACTTGTTTTCTTACAAAGTGATTTGTCTTCAGTTTTAAAAGAATGGTGTAGTCTGCTCACTTTTTGAGATTTTTTGGCCAAGAATCGAGAAGCCCGCAGGCTTTTTGAGATTTCATGCTTCCATTCATGTATATCTCATCCAGAGCCACTTCTAGTACAGTTTTAAAATATATAGAACCTTGAGACTTTGAAATTCTTATTACTTCGTCATGTAGACATTTTTTTAATGAGGTAGCTAGAGATATCAAGCAAAAAATTAAATTAAATTTTGGTGCTTTCAGTTTATCTCTTGACCAAGACCATAACATGGTGCTGATGACCCATTACAGATAAATGTAGTTTTCGACCTGATTTAATGGAAAAGCACTCGCCAATACAAAATAAAAAGATGCAACTTCCCAGACAATATTACAGAATAAAAAAATTTTTCAGGGAAGAAAACGATTCAGTCGGTTTTAGATTTTTAAAAATGTATTGGGTTATACTGGATTGCTAAAGCTTATGTAATATTCTAGATCTAATCACAAATTACGAGAGGAAAGCTAATAAAGTGAATTTATATGAATGTTTCTACTGTCCCTTCACGGTAGTTGATGGATGTGGTGGTTACCTCAGGTATAAAACAATATAAAAGTATGAAACATATGCAAAAGAAACATAAGTGGTGTTTTTATTCGCAACAGCCTCTCCGGGAAGAAAAGGCGATGAGAAAAGTTGTTCTTAAAATATTGAGAAATCAAATTACTACTACTTTCCTGCACAGAGCGGCATGTTTTCCTATGACTTTTTTGTCTTTACGCCAGAGGTCAAATTTCATGAAATATTTTAAATTCTCCCCCTTTTTCACTACATCAAAGTAAATTTTTGTTTTCATTTATTATATTTAAAAATAGCAATTATTTATTATTAAAGGGTCCTCTGCTGTGATAACTGTAAACCACTGAGATCAGTCTTAAATTTTAGTTGATTCAATGTAACAAATTAAATTTGGCAAAAAAATTTGAATTATTACAAGAAACATATCTTTCAAGTGCATTTTTTAGTCTAAATATATAACTTTTCTTTAATTTTTTGTACCACATGGGACATTGGACTTGACAGATGAATATTCAGTAAACTTTATCACTGAGTACATCGAATGGTTTTAGAGGAGATAGCAGAAAAAGAACTTGAAGTTGCCTATAATAATCTAGATATTAAGCTGGACTTAACGAGTTTATCAACTTTCACTGTTACTATCTGCATGTGAACAATATGAATACTTTATACCAAATGTTTAGTGAAATCTGTACATTTAATTATGGGTGCAAGATGGCTATCTGGGATCAGCATGCTTCGCTTTGTTTATTAATGCATTCACTACTTTATAATATGAATGCTCTGAGCCTGGTGCCTTATTTATAAGTCAAAGTCCTTTCTTTAAATATGTCTTCTCATCCCCCCTGTCTCTGTCTACCCCTTCCAATCCTGTGCATTACTTGCTGGACTTCCAGACCTAGCATTTAGTGAGAATCATCATCCGGTTTATTAATATATAATCTTAATATGAGGACAGGCAATGGCTACAGCTAGATGTACCTCAAACTTTTCTATAAAAAAAAAGAGAAAAAAAAAAGTAGAGGAAAGTTGAAGGGTATGCACTTTCAAAATGTTCTCTGTTAAGGGTTTAGCCCCTGTTTCCCTTAGATCACTAAGAAATTATTGAGAATTGATGATTGAAGTAGAACCAAATGATGTTAAGACAAAAGGAGGGAACCAATTAATTGAAGGAAAAAAATATCTGACTACCTGTTCTCTATCTGTGAGCACATTAATCAGTTAACGACTGAAAATGGTGCCATCTGTTAAAAAATAAATAAATCACTTTTTGAATTGAGAAATTGGCCTGTGTGGTTGCCTCAAATGGCATTTTTACTTTAAAATCCACTGGGAGGCTACTTTAAAGTTCTATTATTTACTATTAATGATCTCTAAATGAACTAAACATGAAAGCCTACATTGATTAAAAGATGTTGGGATCAAATAAACAGTACTGGGAAGAAGCTTAGACATTTATTTATCAAAAGAAAAAAAAATAAAGTAAATATATTATTGTCTTTAATATTCAATTTATATTGGCTATGGGCTGATATACAATCACCAGTCTCAACTATTATTTTGTTTGAATTTAGGCCATTGCAATCAAACAAGTACTAGATACTGTAGTTTAACAATCATTTAATTTGCAGAAAATGATGCCAATGCTTCCTACATAAGATATTTGCAAAGTAGGAAAGACCATTCGAAATGGACAGTTTTGAATGTAAACTTTCAAAACTCATTTCATTAAATATATACCTTATATGACAAAAATATTAAGAATGAGGCTGAAAAGGGTACAGATTTTGATGCTGCAGTCTTCACTCCAATTTTCCCAAAGAACCTTGTCTCAAAGCTTTCACTGAAAGTTGATATTATCTATTAAGATTTTTCAAAATTATTTTTCGCTTGGCCTTTATTACTTCTCTCTTTTAAGATTAAATTATTTGCATTTATGTAATATCTGAATTTTTCTTAACACTTGCAGGTAGTGCCATTGCCTTGTCAAATCTGGCCAGCTGTCTGCCTTGTCCAGTGTACGCCCTTCAGCTGACAGCAAATGCTCCTTTAACTTCAATTGAAGCTCTTGCTACCTTCTACCTGCAAGTGAGAACACACTTTTTTTTTTCCAATGAATTTTTAAAACAAAATTTTAATGGAAGCATAAAATTTATGAGCAGTTAAGATAAATACAAATCAAACAAAATGACAGCCACTGCTAGCAGACTTTCAATATAGAGACAAATCGTTACATTTAATTGTAGCCTCTCAATTTTTATAGCAATTTAGAAATTAATTTGTTGGCTCATTATAGAATTAAACTTGTGCGGCCCATTTGAATGACATACTTTTTGGATTTGAAGGTGAAAGGAAAGATGAATCCAGATGTTTTTTCATTCTTGAGGAACAAAATGATAATAATTATAATAATAAAAAGTTACACAAGCTTATTTTATTATCCAGCAAATACGCAAAGTTGATCCCTCTGGACCTTACCGGCTTGCTGGATACTCTTTTGGTGCAATGGTGGCCCTTGAGATAGCAAACCAAATGAAGAAACAGACCTCAGACCACTCTGACATCATCCAATCTTTAACTCTCCTTGATGGCTCTCAAAAATTTGTTGAACTCTACACCAACACATACCGCAAGGTGATGAAGCTCAGTTCTCCAGCTGAGGAGGAGGCAATGAGTCTATGTGCTTTCCTAAAAAAATTCATTGAATTTGATCAGAATGAGGTGAGTGCTGTCAATAGTTTTTGCCGCCGCCTTTTAAAATAGCAATTTTTTGGGCTATTGTCAGAAGTCGAGCTAGTATGTGGATGTTGAGTGAACATAATTGAAAAGGATTCATGTGGTTGTAGTAATATTGCACTGGTTTCTTCGCTCGAAGCACAGTTGAAATAAGATAGTAATCATGGCTGAGCACAATAAAATATTTCTTCAACATATGTTAGCTAAGAGAATCTTGCATATCACTACATATAAGACTGTACTTGACTCATCTATGGGTCTTATTTCACCAATTAAAACCAAATTTGCCATTGCTTTCTCTCAAATGAAAAGACTTGTTGAAAAACTCACAATTACTTGGTTACTCTTAAATTTCTGCATTTTAATGAATGATATTTCTCGTCTTATTATTTGAGTCATGGCTGAAGATGAGAAAAAAATGATTTAAACTCTAATCTTATTTATACGACCACTTGGCATTGGGAGTTGTTAATACGAAAATTAATGATGCAGTTGCTTGCAACCGCTAGCAGTCGCAGCAATCAGGTCCAAAATATACTATGGTTAGCTTCTTTACTTAAATGTTTCAAATAGCACACTGAAAAGAGGAAGAAGTCCAGAAAGTGCTACTGCTTGAAATTGTGACGATCATACTGAGCAATTTTTTAAGTTTTGCCTTCTTTCACTCTCTAAACAATCACTATAGCCTTTCATTTTCCGAAATCTCTGATAAACTGGCTTCATTTAGTCAAAGAAGAGACCAAATCAAACACTGAAATTATATTGAGATAGAACCCATACCTGAATGTCAGGCGATTGTTCTAGAGTTCATCAAACAACCATAAAGCAAGGACCTGGGTCCAACAGTTTTCAAAGCCTTTGAGGTGGAACATTTTAATGTTAGTCCCAAAGTAGATCTAGGATGACCTTCCTTTCTTAGAGACTTCATTGATAATTTCTTTCCCCTACAATATAGTGATTTCCCTCATCTCAGTGGGACTAGGTTATTTTATATTTCCCTCTTAGGGGTTGATAGACCTCATGGAACAATTTTGCAGGGGGAATTCAAAGATTTTAAAGCTACTTCTTTTTTTCAAGTAAGCAGAATCTTTGTTATTGATAAGTTACTCCTGCTCTTAATTTGCAATTGCTATAGACCTTTGAATTTCAAACAGCAGTTCAAAAATTATTTCTAAAGAGCCAAATTATGCAAACAAAGTTAAGAATGTTCCAATAGACCATATATTTCCAAATGAAGAGAAGACTAAAACAAAAGAGGAGTCAGAGTATCATGTTTATTGTAGATTCAATGAAATTTGATGTGATCACTAATGTTTCAGATTTGGTTTGATAACTTTTGAACTCTTTCATTCCAGGTCTTCAAGCACATGTCATCAGCACCAGATTTTTCTGGACGTGTGCAGGTGACTGTAGAACGTTTGATGGCCACAGGCCAGTTTAGTTCTCCAGGAGACTTGGATAGCTTGGCTAGAGCATTTTGGTCTATGTTGAACATTGGAGAGCAGTACAAGCCCAAAGATTACAGTGGAGATATAACACTTGTCAGGGCTCAACAAAACAGTGTAAGCTCTGCCAATCTTGGGGAAGATTACGGACTTAGTCAGGTAAATTGAACATATTATTTTTTAATGTATATTAGGGTTCAACTGCCATTACTATGTACTTAATCCGTTCAATTAAATCCTTCTTTATTTATATTTCAACCTGTGTATGTGATTTACTTTTTCTCTCCCTTGGAATCGCAAATAGTGATATGTTCATTGTATGAATCAACCTTAAAGTATCATTTTGAGAGATGAGACATATTTGCAGTGGTTTTGCATTATATTATTTTTCAACAAGAACCCACTTGGAAAACCCCTAGATTTATTACCTTATTGTATGAATTTAAAAAGAGTAGAGGAGAAAAATTTGTAAAAGTTGAAATACAGAAAAATGTAAAAAAAATCAAACTTTTTGTTGACTGTGTTTGTGTTTTCTAAAATGTTCATGAAGTTGTTGATTATAAGTGAGAGTGAGGTTTTTACATTTTTTTAAATGTAACTTTTTATTCTATACAGGTGTGTGCAGGAAAAGTCAACATTGAGGTGGTAGATGGCGACCATGAATCTTTCATTCTGGGAGATGGGGCCAAACAAATAGCTAACATCATGGCTCCACTACTTTCCTAAGTCTAGATATATGTGCTACAACCTACAACCTGTGCAAAAATCTGGAAAAAAAAAAATAGCTTCAAAGATGAAAGATTTGAAATGATAATATATTTGAACAAATGCAGAATATGCCATTATCAATATGAGAGAAAGAAGCCATATATTGAATTTTCCAATTCTCATTTTTCGCCTATAACACAAAAGTAATACACTAGGGAAATTTTGAGCTACCTAAAGTATGCATAGTTGTACGAATGATGCTGTCTAGTTCATATGCGCTATGTATACAACTTTGGGACAAGTACAAAATGTTAAATAATAGTAAATATAATTACATTGTATTAACATAATGATAGCTCATTTAAAAGGGTTGAGTTTTTGATAAAATAACTTAACTTCTCTGAATTGATCTTTCACTTTTTTTTTTTATTCTTTAGGTGGATTAATTTCAGTATTGTTAACTTTTGAATCTAGACAGATGATTGGACTTCAAGAACGCAACTTCATATTTGTGTCACATCACTGGTACACTTGGTGTTTACATACATCTTGCTCTGTGGTGTAGGAAAGAAGAAATATGTTGTTTAAAATGTGTAATTTAAAGCCCTCAGCTCATTGAAATGAGATTAAATGTGAAATATAGCTATGAAATTATTTAAAGTACATTGTACATTTTTGACTATGGCTTTTTTTTTTTAGTCATAATTTTTTATTTGAATCTTGCAATCCGTCAAATATACGTTTTCATCGCATTATTTCAGAATTTGTTTTTTATTCTCTTATTGAATATGGAAATAATATTGATAAGTTTTTTTACTCAACAGTTTTTTTTTTAAATATTGTTTTGCAATACATTTAAAAAAAAAACATTTAAAAATATGATTCCTTACCATACCCATTTAGCTTTTCCCTCCCATGGGCATAGCAGTGGGTCTGCAATGTGGATGAAATGTTTTCAAGCAAGTTGTACATGTCAAAATTCATAATTCTCTTATCATTCTGTTATAAATGGGACACAAATTCAGTGGCAATCTTAAGATTATGGTTGAAATTATTTCATTAAATTGATATGTGTAATTTGAACAAGTTGTTTTATATTATTGCATGATATTTCAAGTATTAATATGTGATAAAATATGAGATCAAATACTTTCCAGTATATGCCACCAAGCTGGAGCATATATTAATCTATTTTTTGGAAATAACGCTTTTTACACATCCCTTTTATACATTTTTTTTGTTGTTCTCAAGTCATACTAGTAATAGCTGTTATGTGGTTGACTCTTTGTGCATGCACTTGAAAAGATAACTTTTATTTTTTTCCATGAGTGTTCAACTGCATTGTCATGTACATTGCCTAATAAGAGGGGAAAAGCTAATAATAATTCCATGACATGTTGAAAAAAAAAATGCTCTGCATGTACAGGAATATATTTCTTATTCTTTGCTTTTGCATTCCACACACATTTTTGTCTTCTTTGCTAGACATGGCGACTTAATCCCTTAGTTTATTAATTTGGAAAGAATATTTGCAGGTCTTTAATCATGATCATTCTCAACTTATTTTAAGAACACATTTTCACTCTAAGACTGATGCTTACTTTGCCATTTTGAATATGAATACTTTTCGCCACTTTGGTAGTGTGAGATATTTTACTGGTCAATGGTAACTGAAACCATCCTTAAGTGTTGTAGATCGATATTGGTTTCAGAGCTTCATATAGCTTGATGGGAATCTGAAAATGTACTTATATCTTAACTTGCATTACTGTTGCAGTTCTTAAAACTCATTGTTTAGGCTTCCCTCAGCTGTTTGACATTTTTGTTTGAAATTTGAAAGACTTCAAATTTTAAAACAGTGCGGTTCACAGCTTTTCTTAACATGTAGCAATTTATTTTTGACACTGAATTTGATAAATATTTTTCTTCTGTTTGATGTCCATGAATTTGAACTTAATTTTCACTTTAATGCATTAATGTTTCTGTATCCTTTTTAACTCTCTCAAGATCATGTGCTTGTTTGCTCTATCCCATTTTTTTTATTGAAGTGTTTCTTGTATACTGTGAAGGTAATAAAATATTTTTTTTTTTTCATAGAAAAAGAGAAAGGAATTCATTGTTGACTGTTTTGAGAGTTTTACTAACCCTTCTATATTCTAATTGTGCAGAGTAAAGTCGTCCAGCACCAAGTCCCTTGTTCTAATCCCATCTAAGATGAACAAAGTAACTAACACTTGTATATTCTAAACGTGCAGAGTAAAGTCATCCAGCACCAAGTCCTTTGTTCTAGCCCCATCTAAGATGAACAAAGTAACTAACACTTGTATATTCTAAACGTGCAGAGTAAAGTCATCCAGCACCAAGTCCCTTGTTCTAATCCCATCTAAGATGAACAAAGTAACTAACACTTGTATATTCTAAACGTGCAGAGTAAAGTCATCCAGCACCAAGTCCCTTATTCTAATCCCATCTGGGATGAACAAAGTAACTAACACTTGTATATTCTAAACGTGCAGAGTAAAGTCATCCAGCACCAAGTCCCTTATTCTAATCCCATCTGGGATGAACAAAGTAACTAACACTTGTATATTCTAAACGTGCAGAGTAAAGTCATCCAGCACCAAGTCCCTTGTTCTAGTCCCATCTGGGATGAACAAGGGCTGAGGAAAGTGGTGCAGTCAGCAACAGAGTGAAAGCCTCTGCCTTATTTGAGACAACAGTCTCTTGAACCATTGAGTCTAGTATTTTAATGCTCTATGAAGGCTGGCCTGTAACATTCTAATTACATAATTTGCACATTTGTATGCAAACGCTTATAATAGAATGAGTTGCCTGTAGCCAATGCATTGATTAATTATTTTGAATATTGACTAAAGGAAAAAAAAACCTAAGAAAACTATCTTTTCTTTTGTTCAAATAACTTTGAGTACATGTGTTTTGAATTTTTATCTTCATCCTGTTTTTGCAAGTCAAATAAAAAAAATACTTGAGTGGATGATGTTACATGTTAATCGGTTGAACAGATGCTGTTATTGGGTTCACAGACTTTACAAATATTATAAATCGTGAAATACATCATTTAATTGAGGAAAAATGTCTATCATATATTAGGATGAGACCATCTACTTTTCAACTTCTTCAAGGCAAAGTCGGGCTGTATTTAGAAAAGAGAAGCACTAACTGTAAAGATCATTGTCACCAACAGAACGTTGCGTTTGCTCATCACCTTGATGTCAGCAACTCAATGAAAAAAGTAAAATTTCTTATTACATGACAATATAAAAACGTGGCACATTCATGAAACACATTAAATCAACAAAAGAAGAGGTGAGTGGCTAGTGACTATAATCTGTCACTCGCAACACACATCTTGTAAATAAATCTGGCGCCCTCCAAATCGGACATAGCGGAGAATAGTTGCCATGAAAGCGGCACCATTATGCACGTGAAGTCCTATGCCTTTAGCAGATTCCTGAATGCATCAGTTAGATTATTCAGTATCGTCCATATATACCCGGCTATATAGCAAATTTGGGAAATGAAAAAAATATTCAAGCCTTTTTTTTTTTTTTTTTTTGGGGGGGGGGGGGGGGTTAGTACATGTATTTTGAGTCTGTACATTATAAAACGTAACCTAATAGGCCTACCTTGCCACCAAGGTTTTCTTTTCAATTTAGGGTTGAACGTCCTCCACATTTCTACCAAACCAATGATTTATAAGTCTGCTTGGAGTCTAAGCTCCATCTCCCCAATTCCAGAATAGGATAACCGAAACGAGATGTCACGTATTCTCAGCTTACGTTGTCTTCTTGTTGTGCTTGATGTGGATTTTTACTCTCTCGGATTTACTTTTGTTTTCTGTGTTATCGCCATTCCTTTCTTCGGATTATTAACAATTTTAGCTTTTGAATATATATATATATATTCATATCTGGCACATACATCAATGGTTGACCCACTGCAATATATGCAGGGAATTCATTTGTCATGCCTCGCAGAGAGTGACCTCACTGCCATATCACGCCGAGAGTGGCTTATCTACCATACCTCGCTGAGGGTGACCTCACTGCCATATCACGCCGAGAGTGGCTTATCTACCATACCTCGCAGAGAGTGACCTCACTGCCATATCACGCCGAGAGTGGCTTATCTACCATACCTCGCTGAGGGTGACCCTTAATCTTCTTGGCTTTTTTTTTTAATTTTTCATTTTGTTTTATTATTTCATTTTCGCATTACTATAAAGTGCTACAAAAGCATGTCTCATGAATCTGAGACACCCGTGCCAATCGCAGATTCGGCACAACCTGTAAGTGTGAGCGCTGCGGGGACACACAACAAAGGCAAAGGGGTAGGCAAAAGAACAATCAAAAATGGCGAACAAAGAACTAGAAGCAAGCCTTCCTCTTCATCCTCACATTCCCGGCCGCCTCAAGGCGATTCTTCTTTTGTCCACCAAAACAGGGGACATAGGTTCATCTATTTGAACAATTTGCTGAGCTGGCTGGTGCTAAAGTTGCAGGAAACAATTCCAACACCTCAGCTCTGTCCTGACAACTCATTTTTGTTCCGCCGGCGCAGACATTAAATCTGGTACCTACAACGCCCAGGGCCCCTCGACTATTGGCGATTCGGCATTGTGTGTACCACAAAAGAAGACAGCTCAGGTTTGCGCTGACACCAATGCTAAAGAATGTCTCTCCTTCACGTGAACAAGATACGTTCGACTCCTTTATATAAGAGCAAATGTTGATTCGGATGGTGAGGAAGTCTTAGAAAACGACCTACGCGAGTTGCAAGAATTCTTTTTCTTGAATGACCAGATAGGTGCAAATATAAATGATAAAGTGGCGCAAGTTGTTAATACTGTTAAGTGCGCCCACGTATCACGAGAAAAAAACAAATCGGTGCTGGAGAAATACCCCACACCTTCCAACACACCGAATGTGTGCACACCAAAAATAAATACAGAAATTTGGGAAGTGCTACCCTCATTCGCTCGGATGAAGGATGTAGCGTTGCAGAGACTGGTGACTCCTCTGGTGAAGTCGATCGTAATTTCATCAGAAATGTTTGATAGATTTCAGGACCGCAGCGTGCCAAACACCATTAATAACAGATTAAGATCAATGATTGCAGATCAGTTACGGTTAAACAAAGCCTTATACACCGAACTTAACCAAAAGAGAAGAGTTTCTGTGAAACCTCATCTGGAGAAGGAATTTAAACAATTGTGCCGCCTTAAGCAAAAGGTAAGCAATGAACTTTTATTTGGGGATTCCTTTAGTGATACCTTCCTTGAAACTCCTCGCATTTATAGAAATGCTTATACCGCACCACATGATGGCTCAAAAAACGCCCAGGGGCGGATGTTTCCCCCGACATCTCACGGCTCTTTCAATCGAGGGGTGGGGGAGACAGTGGCGGGGCTACCGGAACCCTGGCAGGGGTGCGTCTCCACCTCAGACAAAAGCTCAGAGCCCGCAGAACCTTCAGTAGATACGGTTTATCACATTTAATGCACAGATTTACTTAGCTCAAGGGAGACTTTATTGAACATAGATCATGTTAACTTTCAGGGAGGAAGCTCTAGAAATTGTATCGCCAAATGGCGGAAAAAAACATGAGACAAATGGATTCTTGATCAAGTACAAGGAGTTTGGCCCAACCTTTTGATAAAGCCCATACAATTTTCTTACCCTAAATGTTTCATTTGGTCGGAAACAGAACACGAAATAATAGATACCCGGTAATGAACCAACCATTTTGCTGCGCGAAGTGTCATTCAAAAGGCTTGCGCTCCTCCAGACCAGTTTATATCCAATTATTAAATATTCTTAAGAAAGAAACTGAATGGTTCCTACAGAGTGATATTAAACTTGAAACATTTTAGCGACGTTATCGCACACACTCACTTTAAGATGGACACATTGAAAGATGCAGTTCTCCTTCTAAGAGGGGGTATTTTTTCACATCCATAGACCTGCAAGACACTTTTTTTTTACACGATTCTTTTATCTCCACGAGCTTGTAATATTTTCGATTTATTCACAGAAGTCAGCTTTGCGAGTTTACAAGTTTAGTAATGGGCTATAAAGATTCAACTCGAATTTTCATAAAGCTAAGAAAACCTTTGTTAGCAACATTGAGAGACCAAAACGTCCAAATAATGATGTATCTCGACGATGCATTGATTGTGCATAACTCAATAGATGAATGCTTGAGGGCAACAGCACAATTTTGTTTATAGAGAGTTTAGGATTTCAAACCTCAAAAGATGAAAGCTCCCTTACCCCTCAATATCAGATAACGTATCTGGGATTTGTACTTAACTCCATTGATATGTCTGTTCAACCATCAGATGAAAAAGTGACCTCACTCCAGATCCAGTTAGATGCAGTGCTCCAGCAGAACTACTACATGTATGTGTCTAGGTACAAAGATAGTGAAGCTTGCTGCACAGACGCCGCCTCCTCTCTTGGTCTCATTTCTTTGCATATATTTTTCCTGCTTTCAGCATTACATGTATTTCAAGAGTTTTAAACAATATAGAAATAGACGAGGCATATTGTGTCGTTATAGTTCCGTGTTGAAAAACACAAGTTTAGTTTCCCAAGCTTGCAGCCCTCATGATCGATGTACCGACTTTACTAATCAGGTCCAAACAAGTCTTGCAACATCCTCATCCACATCCTGAACAAGTCCAGGATGATACTATTGATAGCTTGCCGCTTATCCGACAAATCTTGCAGAAAAGCGGCATTCCAGCAGACACTGGAGTCTATGGAGTCCCAATTAAACATCACTGGTAGGTTCGCTTGATTATCAAATTATATACTTAAATGAAAGACGTAATGGAAGTGCCAAATTGGATACGTAAATATTAAATTTTCGGTTAAAGGAGACGCTGATAAAAAACATTCCTCTTTACATGTATGAGCAAGTGAAGGTCTGCCCTTTCTAACCAGTAAGAGACGAGTGCTTCTGAAGTTGACGTTTTAGTTATCTAAAAAACACCCTTGAATAAAATAGGAGTGGCGACATAAGTATGTGTATTTGGCACTCAAGTGATCAAACAACCCAAATATGCCTTCTTTCGGATCTAAATATTGTAGCAGCAGTTCAATTATCCGTACAAAAGATAGGTGTCTTATGCTAAATGACCATGGCATTATGTTGCTTTCACACTCTCAAAATAAACTTCATCAAAAGCAAGCTCTGGCCAATTTAGTATCCATATTGTTTAGATAAAAATAAAATAAAAAGTTCTCTCAAAATTGTAAGCTACTTTCTTTTAAAAAGTCAATTCAATGTTTTTTTTTTCCTTTCTTTCTTTCTGCCTTTCTCTTTTACTTTCCCTTTTCAAACGTGTTTCCTTCACAAAAATAGATAAATAAAAATTAAATGAATGAATGGAAATAAAACCTGTTCATCGCCATTTTCTTGTTGGTACTTCCAGTTCCAGATAGGATAGAGACGTGAGGCCTTTACTACTTTCATTAATGAATAGAAAGACAAGGAAAGAATTTCATAAAGAATTTCAACTCGGAGCAACGCCTTGGTTTACTCAACACTCAAGAGGCCAGCGACTTCTGTTCATTTTTGTTTTAAATACAATTCATGCTTAAGCTATATTTGTGAATACAAGATAATCTTGATTTCATTCTCTGGATCAACTGAACAATATTTTCCTGGTGTTTGCCTAAACCAATCTACAGTAGTCGTTAATGCTGAAGTTTATGTTGCTTAGATAAAGATCTTTTACCGGCACTTCTTCATTGAAACAAAAATTTGTTGTGAAAAAACAAAACAAAACAAGGATTAATGAATTGTGGATTGGAAACGAACTCAAAAAAGGCCAGATTGACAGCAAAAATTGTAGACCAGATTTATTAGTAATTTGATGACGAGAGAGAGAGAGAGAGAGAGAGAGAGAGAGAGAGAGAGAGAGAGAGAGAGAGAGAGAGAGAGAGAGAGAGAGAGAGAGAGAGAGAGAGAGAGAGAGAGATACAATATATTCATTACATATCTTCGCCTAACTCACTAAATATAATTAAAAAAAATTCCCATTTTATAATAATAATAATAATAATAATAATAATAATAATAATAATAATAATAATAATAATAACAATAATAATAATAATAATAATAATAATAATAACAACAATAATAATGATAATAATAATAATAATAATAATAATAATAATAATAATAATAATAATAATAATAATAATAATAATAATAATAATAATAATAATAAAAATGATGATGATGATGATGATGATGATGATGATGATGATGATGATGATGATGATGATGATGATAATAATAATAATAATAATAATGTCTTGGACAATAATTATCAGCCATGTCTTTTTAAGGTGAACCAAACTAATTCTAGTTGACAACAGTCCCAATCTTAGTCCAGGCCTTCAGTCTGTCTGTTTTATAACAACAGAATGCTTTGAGCGACCCTCCAGCTCTTCAGTCTGTTTCATTACAATACTGAAGCCACTTCCCAGCTCTTCAGTCTGTCTGTTTGATTACAATACTGAAGCCACTCTCCAGCTCTTCAGTCTGTCTGATTACAATACTGAAGTTACCCTCCAGCTCCTCACAGTCTGTCTGTTTTATTACAATACTGAAGCCACTCTCCAGCTCTTCAGTCTGTTTGATTACAATACTGAAGCCACTCTCCAGATCTTCAGTCTGTCTGATGACAATACTGAAGACACCCTGCAGCTTTTCAGTCTGTCTGTTTGATTACAATACTGAAGCCACCCTCCAGCTCTTCAGTCTGTCTGTTTGATTACAATACTGAAGCCACTCTCCAGCTCTTCAGTCTGTCTGATTACAATACTGAAGCCACTCTCCAGCTCTTCAGTCTGTATGATTGATCACAATACTGAAGACACCCTCCAGCTCTTCACAGTCTGTCTGTTTTATTACAATACTGAAGCCACCCATCAGCTCTTTGCATTTTGCCTGTTTCATTACAAGTCAAACTGAAGCCACTTTATAGATCTTTGCCGTCTGCCTGTTTGAGAACAGTTCATACTGAAGTGAATCCATAAAAATCTGCAGTCTGTATGTTTGATTACCAGTCATACTTAAGCAATCCACCAGATTTTCCTTGTCTGTCTGTTTGATAACAAGTTATACTGAAGCCTTTCTCAAACCTTTGCATTCGTTAGGTTCGGTTACAAGTCATACTGAAGCCACTCTCCAGGCTTTGCAGTCTGCCTAGTCAAACTGAAGGCACATCCTCCAGTTCTTGTTACTTTGCTGTTGCTGTTTAATTATAAATGTCAAACAGCAGTTTGCCTGTTTGATTGAGTGATGCTGAAGCGGCTCTCTAGATCTTTTCCTCCTGGGCTCGGCCCGGTGTTGATCGGAGACTACTAATTAGAAATGTGCATTTTAATTTCGGCTGATAATGCTTAGTCACTGGTTCAAAATAATAAACCGTACATCATCGTCTACATCTTGTTTTGTGCGACAAAAAAGCTTAGAGCACCAATCTTGCTGCCTGTAGGATGGTTAAGTTTAAGGCAAAAGTGGCGATGAACTAACTGAAGCTCAGGAGCCTAGGGGGGAAACATCTCGGAAAGCAATCTGTCGTTATTCCAAACTGCTCATGTGTAGTGTGAGTGAAGTTCATAAGCAGTGGGGGAATGAAAAGCGAGAATGTATGTGCCTTAGCCTTAGCCTTAGATTTAGCCTTGGAGCTATAAAAGACGACGAACACGAGGGTTCGCTCTCTTTGCACATAGCATTTTTGTTGAGAAAGACAGGAGATTTTACATCTGTAAAACTAAATCGGGAGAGGTGAGAAATTATAAGATCTGGATCAAGATTTTGATTTTAATTAATTTAAACGTAAATAGTAAAATAATAAGAAGATTTAGAAATTTAAAGAAATAATTAATTTAGTTTCAGAAGTTTTGTTAAATGATGTCTAGTAAATCATGATATTGTTGATTTTAATATAGATCGATTGAATAGCTGATGCTAAATTAAAAACTGTTTTCCTATTCTGTTCGGGGCTAAATTTTTAATATAATTTTTCCTGCAACAGAATAGGAAAAGTTTTTAATTTGGCATCAGCTATTCAATCAATCTATATTAAAATCAACAATATCATGATTTACTAGACATCATTTAACAAAACTTCTGAAACTAAATTAATTATTTCTTTAAATTTCTAAATCTTCTTATTATTTTACTATTTACGTTAAAATTAATTAAAATCAAAGTCTTGATCCAGATCTTATAATTTCTCACCTCTCCCGATTTAGTTTTACAGATGTAAAATCTCCTGTCTTTCTCAACAAAAATGCTATGTGCAAAGAGAGCGAACCCTCGTGTTCGTCGTCTTTTATAGCTCCAAGGCTAAATCTAAGGCTAAGGCTAAGGCACATACATTCTCGCTTTTCATTCCCCCACTGCTTATGAACTTCACTCACACCCCCCTATCTCCCCCTACGAAATTACACAATTTCGATTTAAATTTCATTCTAATACAATCAAATTATATAATGGATATACATCATATAGCAATTCCTAGATTCCTAAATTATATTGATGAAGTCTTGTGGGTCGTTCTTCACAGCAGTGGGCGAAGCATCCATCTGTGGAAGATCCCCAGCGTCGAGGCAGGTAGTACTGGTGGCAGAGCTGCACCGGCGGTTCACCCAGACAAAGAGAAACGTGATAGAGAAAAAATTGTTTTAAGCATTTGTTGGTTTAAATGATAAACAATGTGACATTTCTTCCTCCACATACCCGGAAAAACAACTACACTTTTAAGCTTTATTGTATTCTTTTATTTTTTTAATTAGGATCAAAGGCATCAGAATCTGCTAAGAATGTCACTAATGCAATTTTCTGTCCCCTTAATGGGTTCAACTTTAAAAGCAATTGGCTGCAGAGATAATGCATAACGGAGCAATCTTGCATTCTTTGTTTTATTCATTTTTAAAAATGTTAACGGTTTATGATCTGATTGAATAATGAACGAATTCATCAGAAGATACTTGGAGAAATGATGTAAAGCGAAAACAATAGCAAGGCATTCTTTTTCTATAATTGGGTAATTGCATTCCCTTTCTAACAATTTCCTGGAAATATAATAGCAAGGTTTTAGAATGTCATTGTGTTTCTGAAGTAGCACTGCACCAATAGCTTTGCTAGAAGCGTCGGCTCTAACAATGAATTCTTTATTAAGATCAGGTATAGCTAAAATGGGATCAGAAGCTAGTGCATGTTTTATTTCCTCAAAAGCTATCTCACAATCTTCATTCCAGACAATTTGATTTGGGTTCTCTTTTTTAAGTAGAGAAGTTAAAGGAGCAATTTTGTGAGAAAAGAAAGGAATAAATTTCCTGTAGTAGTTTATTAAGCCACAAATTTTTCTAACATCTTTTTTTGTTTTCGGTCTTGTGAGGTTAAGGATTTTCTCCGTTTTTATTGGATCTGGCTTAATGTTTCCTTTGCCTACTATATGTCCTAAAAAGTTAATTGTTCTGAATCCTATATGACATTTGGATGGTTTCGCTGTAAGGTTTGCTTTCCTCAGAGTTTCTAAAGTTTCTCTTATATGTTTCAAATGATCATTCCATCTTTCACTGAAAATTAATACATCATCAAAATAGCTTGCTACAAATTTAAGATGTCCAAGTACTTTATTCATTGCTCTCTGAAAAGTTGGAGCTGCAGTTGATAGTCCAAAAGGTAGGTAGTTAAACTCCATTAATCCTAGTGATGTTTGAAAAGCAGTATATTGTTTACAATTTTCTTTCAAAGGAATTTGCCAATATCCTTTAGTTAGATCAAGTTTTGTAAAATATTTTGCTTTAGTGATTCTGTTTACCATTTCGTCCATTTGTGGGATGGGTTCGTTATCAAATATAGTAACAGAATTCAATTTTCTAAAGTCAATGCACAAACGAATACTTCCATCTGGTTTCGCTACAACTGTAATAGGGCTACAATATGGACTACTAGAAGGTCTAATAATATCCTGTTCTAGCATAGTTTCAATTTCTTTCTCAATTGCATCTTTGGCTCTAAATGGAGTTGGATATTGGTGTACTTTAAAAGGTGTTGTATCAGTGAGTTTGATATCATGTTCCAAAACATTAGTTCTGCCTGGTATATCTGTTAGTGTGTTCTGAAATTTAGACAAAATGTCTCTTATATCTGATTTTTGTATAGGCATAAGATTTCCGTCTAACTTTATATCTTTGAAACTTTGTGTTGATTTATTAATGAGATATTCAATATTTGCTTCTTTCTCTTCCAATTCTTCTTCCTTAGACATGGTTATAAAAGCTAATGTGGCTAATTTGATAGTATTGTCTGCTGGTTTTCTATCATACCATGTTTTTAACAAGTTGGCGTGGTAACATCTGATACTGTCATTTATTTTAAAGAAATAGTTGTCTCCTTTTTTTATTAATAATTTGGAATGGTCCCTGGTAGTTATGGTATATTTTACTATTGTTTTTAGGAAGTAAAATCATTACTTTTTGACCTTTCTTGAATGATCTGTATTGACTATGTTGATCAGCATAATCTTTTTGTTTTTGACTGCTTATCTTCACAGCATGTGAAGCTATCTTGTTGGATTTTTTTTATAATTCCTTTAAGTTTTTGTGCATAGGAATATGCATGTATCAATTCATCATTTTCTTCATTATGATTAGAACAAGAGTCAGCCAAAACATCTATAAGACCTCTGACTTTTCTACCATACATTAGTTCAAAAGGGGGAAAACCTGTTGATGTGTTAGGCATTTGCCTCAGTGCAAAAAGAGTAGGGTTTAGTAGTATATCCCAATCTAAAGGGTTTTCTTCAGATAGCTTGACTAAAGTCTTTTGTATCGTTTGGTTACATCTCTCAACTAGTCCATGTGATTGGGGGTGTAAAGGTGCTGAAAGTTTCTGTTCAACGCCTAACATTTTCATAGTTTCTTGCATTGAATCCGAAATAAGTTGTCTGCCGTTATCTGATAGTACTACTTTGGGTATTCCTAGCCTTGAAAAGATGTCGAATAGTGCTTCTGCAACATTTTCAGTTTTGGTTCTTTTTAGTGGTATCGCTTCAGGCCATCTTGTAGAAAAATCTACCAAAGTCAGTATGTAAGAATTGCCTTTATTTGTTTCAGGTAGTGGACCTACAATGTCTATAGCTACTTTTTCAAACGGTTTTGTGATAACTTCCATCTTTCCCAAAGGTATTTTAGGTTTCATTTTGGCGTGTTTCTGGCATATTTCACATGATTTTACATGGTTAGCAATGTCTTTTGTGACGCCCGGCCATGTAAATCTATTTAATAAAGATTTCTTGGTCGCTGCTATGCCAAGATGTCCGGCAAATATAGAATCATGAGCTAACTTGAACACTTCCATTCTTAAGTAAGAAGGAACAATAATACTAATTTGGTTATCAATTTTGTTTTCAAATCTTCTGATCAATAGTCCATCTTCATATGCATATCCAGACATTCCTGTACTAGCAAGATATTTTAATTTAGATAAAGATTTGTCTTGCTCCTGAGCTTGTTGAAAAGTTTCTTTAGAAAATCTTCCAAAGATATGTGATTTTTCTTGACTATTGGAGTTAGATTTTGATCTTTTGTTATCATCCATATTGATAGAGTTAGTTTTACTTGTAGTTTTTTCTTCACTATTTTTAATAGTAGATTTATCCTTTTCTTTTGTTTTAGCAGTTTGTGATCTCGTTGTCACTGGAACTGTTATGTGTTTCAAATAGCTATCTCTATTTGAGTTATCATCTTGTTTGTCATTTCTTAGACTTTGTATCTTAATATGTGTGTTAGGATCTATATTATTCCCTAAAATCAAATCTGCAACGCAATTTGTAAATACAAGTACTTCTATTCTTCCTTCATAGAAAGGTGTAACAACATCTACTATTGCTGTGGGTTGTGTAATGGTCTGACCATTTATTAGTGTACACTCTACCTTTTCATTAGTCATTTGTGATTGCAGAACTTTAGTAGCAGAAGCTGCTGACATAGAACAACCTGTGTCTCTCATGACTGAACATTCTATATTATTTATTAGACCCTTGAATAATGGAATATTGCTTTCATCACCTGATAATGATGAGCTCAAGTTTGCTTTCTTATTATTTCTAGGACCGAACTGCTGTCTAACCTGATTTAGTGTTCGTGAATCCTGCTGTCTTGGCTTATAGGAATTAGATTGGAACTGAGGCCGCACATTGCCATACTGATTTGATGTTCTAGGTCAATAGTTAAAATTTTACTGTGACACATTAGGTCTAGGCCTAAATGGTTGTGTGATGTTGCTATATTGTTTTCTTCCAAAATAATTTGGGGCACTGGCATATCTAGTTCTGTCCTGCTCTCTATCCATAGTTCTACTTTGTCTTTCTTGAAATTTAGTTGACAAAGCACATAAGCTAGGTTTTTTTGATAGTTTAGCATTAGGATGTGCTGTTTGAAATTGTTCAGCTAGACTTACAATATCACTAGTGGTTTTAGGGTTACGCTCCTTCAAAAATGTGACAAGTTCAGCGCTACACGACTCATACATTTGTTCTTTTAAAACTAAGTCAGCTAAGCCTTTATAGTCATCTTTCTTTACACCGGCACTCTCAAACCATCTATCTCTTCCTAATACTAGTCTATTCACATAATTGCTAAAATCTTCTCCTTCTTTAGGGCAAGTCTTCCTAAATCTCTCATGGAAACCTTCTTCTGTGTATTTGTACCTTTTAAACAAAGCATCTTTTAAAGCAATATATGTTTTATCTTGTAAACTATGCAACACCTGTAAACATTCTCCCGTCAACAAATTTGACAGTCCTATAAATTTCTCCTCTTCATTCCATCTATTCTGAGATGCTGTCAATTCAAATCTAGATATATATGCTGGCAAATCATCATGTTCAGGGTTAAAGTTAGGTAGTTTAGGAATCCTTGTAAAACTATTGACCTTTCCCTGTTTAGTCTCCTCACCATTACTCTCATTTTTACTGCCTTTCATTTTCAATTCTAATTCTTTTAGTTTTATCTCATGTTTTCTTTCCTTTTCTCTAGCCTGTAATTCTCTTTCCTTTTCTCTAGCCTGTAATTCTCTTTCCTTTTCTCTAGCCTGTAATTCTCTTTCTCTTAGATCTAGTTCTCTCTTTTTCATTCTCTCCTCTCTTTCATCTTTTTCGCTAGATCTATTTAGTTCATCTTCATACAACTGTATCTGTTTATCAACAAAGTTACGTAAGTCTTGACCTTCATAATTAAGATCCTCAGCTAATTGTTTTATAGCAGCTAGATCCATGGTTATGTTTTATATTTTATCTCTTTATTTGCGTAATTTCAATGTTATATATATTCTCGTCCTTAGACTGAGTATTAATTATATTTCATGTGGGTATATGAATATTAAAAGAGATATACAATTGTTATCAAACAGTTTTTCTTCTTCTTCGACTATTAGCAACTCGATTATCGCTTCAATGTCTTAGAATTTACTTCAACTATATGGAAATTATAACCATGTCAGCAATAACTATTCCAAAAAAATTCAACGAAATGACAACAATGACAGTACAATAAATTTAGAAAGTTAAAATATTTTTCCAGAGGACTATCTGGGTTTTAAGCTAGCTATGAGCTATAGGCCAGTTTATAGTCTTAGAATGTAATAAAAACAAAATTTTGCTCTTTACATTAACATTATGTGTTCATCATAGTCACTTTTCAATATTATTTCCCTTTTCTTGGGAATTGGTATTCTTGTATTCTTTCCCTTTTTTTTTTTTTTTCACCTCAAGCAGGTCAAATCTATAGCGTAGTGTCTCCTTAGTAAATCAATTCAACATCTCACCTCAACATAACGGAAGGTTATTTATATTTTACTTGATTAGTGCTCACCAACTCTAAAGATCAAATGCAAAATTCAAAATTTCGTCCTATGACTGGTAAGTTACACTTGCTTTTATGTCTTAATAAACCTCGTGATACTTTGAGGCTAAACACAAAATAAACAGACACAAGTTTACGAAATGCTTATGAATTATGTCATTAAAATCGACTTCTTAGCTCTTTTAAAGCATATGTCAATTTCCGGCGATCTACAGTACTAATGTTCTATCTGTACGTATGCACTCAAAATTAATCAAGTCACACGCAAGACAGATACTGAGTCAGTTAGGAAATTTCTTAGACACACGATACAAAAGTCACCAAGTTCTAATTGATCATTATTGTTTACATTATGTATCTTAATTTTTTTTTCTCCACAAATACTTTAATTCATACAAGGCTCATCAATAGTTATGTTTTCGCCTACAGGAGATACATTTATGTAGTGAGTTTAACACTTCTTTGATTCTTTATACATTTATTTATTTTATACTATATTTTGAGGTTTTCAATCTTCTACTTTTACTTGTAGAATGTAATATTGGAGACGTGCACTGATCTCCAAATTACTAATATTTTGTTTATCTGGTGAAATGACCTGTATATGTTCACTTTAGTGTTTGTTAGTCCTTTGATTTTCTCACCAACATTTTTAATATTCTCAGTTTACCGTTTTCATATCGTGCTTTCAAAGACACGTATTAAGCATATTATAATAGTGTTTATATTGACACGTATTTTTATTAGTGACTATGGTATAATTAATTATAGAGTTAGATCTAGATGTGTGTACTCTAAGGCAGAAAATAGGTTTTACTCACAATAAAATTATAAAGAATGCATTGTAAAAAACGCTACAAGACCAGTTTACTAACGAAACAAGACTAAGGGTGGGAACTCATAACAGTCTAATTACATACTATAAATTTATGGGTTGGGATATAAATATACGTAAAAATATAACTAACTAGAATACACTTAGACAGATAGTAAATCACGTGAGAAAAACATCAATCATAACCTTTCACACTCTCGTAATATCTTACAGAACCACGTGACAATCTAAACACGAAAATTTTGTGAAATAAATAAGATACAGCCTACAGAACTATATTATCTCAAGAATCAGCGGAGTCTTAGAAAATTTTCGGAATGTATTACCACTTATCAAATAATATAACGATCGGAGTGTATTTAATTCTAGATTAAACTATATTTAAGGGGGTCAATTAACAATCTAGAGAAAATACTTGGATAGTTATATTAAAAAAAACTCGGAAAAACTCTGCTGACAAAAGAGACAATACCCGCGCCACCTCTCCGATATAAATACAATTATAACACAATAAGAAATGTGAGCATGTAACTGTCTCAGATAAAACACTATTTTAGATTATTTATTTATTTTTATAATAGGTTTGTCGTCTCTCCGGGTAATGTAACAGGGAAAAAAATCACTTAGCTTTTGTTTCGTTACTCTTTATCCGGAGTCAACACGCCGACGACCTCCCCCGCAATACACCTCAACACTGCGGCCGTCCCAGTGGATGCACCGCCCAGTGCGATGATGAAATCGACTCGTGAAGATAAAAATAATAGTATGATATTAGTATATTACATAATATGTGTATTGCATATAATGGGAATGAAAATCGAGGAGAGGAAAAATTTTTAAAAGATGGCAAAACTGATATTACCGGGTTACTAATATATAATTATAATATGATAAATTGCCACTATAATGTTCCCAATAGTGTCCCCTCCATGTAAAATACTCCTCTTGTGCTAATTTATCTTCTATCTGCTATCTATACATGTCCTCTCCATGTAAAAGATTAATCTCCCTCTCTAATGTACTCACTATATTATAAATAATAGGGATATATAATTTTACTCTAATTTATAAAATTTGATTATAATTCCTTGCAATGGACTCAAATTCTATAAAACAAATTATTTTGTACTTAAGATAAATTAATTACAATCCATAATAAATTTTCTTTTAACTATGTTACAAACATATATATATATATATATATATATATATATATATATATATATATATATATAGACTTATGTGACAAAATAAAAACCCAACAATATTTTAGATTTCCAATATTTATTCTAATGAATTCCCCCCTTCTACATAATACAAAACAAAACAATAATCTTAATAAACTAAATAAATATATCTATAAAACAAAATTATAAATTAAACTTACGCTATTAATTCTTATATAAATTCTATCTTATCAATGACATTTTTCTTTTTTTTTTCCTTGTATTCCACGTCTTGCTTCCAACTACCAGATCTTTGTTCACACACCAGTCCTTGTCCTCTCACACACTCATCAATCCTTGATTATTTAACACACACCAGTTCTTGTTGTAATAGTCCCTTTTCTTGACTTGTCTTTCTTTACACAAAATTGTCTTTTCAGAATATAATAGTTTCTCTTCTTATATATATATATATATATAATTTCTCTTTTTATAACTCAGTTCATGAGTTCCGTTTTCTTTATGAGATATCAGAATAAGTATAAAATTTTTTTTTTTTTTTTGCTCGTCACTTAGGACACAATTTCTTTCTTTTCTTTTATTGACGAAACAACAAATTGTCCTTTCACTTTTGCCAATAATAATTTCATATGTTGAAACTTAGGAGATTTGATAATTTTATTTTGTTAATTTGTTTCTTTTTTAGTTTCTTCTGTTCGGGGCTAAATTTTTAATATAATTTTTCCTGCAACAGAATAGGAAAACAGTTTTTAATTTAGCATCAGCTATTCAATCGATCTATATTAAAATCAACAATATCATGATTTACTAGACATCATTTAACAAAACTTCTGAAACTAAATTAATTATTTCTTTAAATTTCTAAATCTTCTTATTATTTTACTATTTACGTTAAAATTAATTAAAATCAAAATCTTGATCCAGATCTTATAATTTCTCACCTCTCCCGATTTAGTTTTACAGATGTAAAATCTCCTGTCTTTCTCAACAAAAATGCTATGTGCAAAGAGAGCGAACCCTCGTGTTCGTCGTCTTTTATAGCTTCAAGGCTAAATCTAAGGCTAAGGCTAAGGCACATACATTCTCGCTTTTCATTCCCCCACTGCTTATGAACTTCACTCACATGTAGGTTGAAAGAAAAGGTTGATTGTTAAGTATCTTAAAGCTGTTGTAAACGAGGTCAAGTAGAACAAAATCACTGTGGAATAAACCAATCTCTACTTAAGTAAAATTAGAAAAGAAACGTTGGCGAGTATAATTAACATTGCAGTTTCGTAATGGAATAAGAATTATATTATCATATTGCGCTGGACCACGGAGCTTGTTGTCTAGGACTAACGACTAATAATAGGAAAAGAGACTGTCAAGTGTATTGCAATCAAAATCTCTTTCTACTATAAATGACAAATGTAAAGAGCGTCTCTGATTATTCTTTACAGTATTCTCTATAATGCACCACCATTTATCTCCTGACACGTTGTGTGACCAGTGACAATTAGTGGTTGCTGCACCTAACAGTTACGTTGTGTGACCAGTGACAATTAGTGGTTGCTGCACCTAACAGTTACGTTGTGTGACCAGTGACAATTAGTGGTTGCTGCACCTAACAGTTACGTTGTGTGACCAGTGACAGTAAGTGGCTGCTGCACCTAAAAGCCACGTTGTGTTACCAGTGACAGTAAGTGGCTGCTGCACCTAACAGCCACGTTGTGCATGTGACAGTGACAGTAAGTGGCTGCTGCACCTAACAGCCACGTTGTGTGACCAGTGACAGTAAGTGGCTGCTGCACCTAACAGCCACGTTGTGTGACCAGTGACAGTAAGTGGCTGCTGCACCTAACAGCCACGTTGTGTGACCAGTGACAGTAAGTGGCTGCTGCACCTAACAGCCACGTTGTGTGACCAGTGACATTTAGTGGTTACTGCACCTAACAGCCACGTTGTGTGACCAGTGACAGTAAGTGGCTGCTGCACCTAACAGCCACGTTGTGTGACCAGTGACAGTAAGCGGCTGCTGCACCTAACAGCCACGTTGTGTGACCAGTGACAGTAAGTGGCTGCTGCACCTAACAGCCACGTTGTGTGACCAGTGACAGTAAATGGCTGCTGCACCTAACAGCCACGTTGTGTGACCAGTGACAATAAGTGGCTGCTGCACCAAATAGCCACGTTGAGCTCTGAGTAGATTGACATTAATTTCGAGATCTTTTTGCTAATATTTGACCACAGAAACGAAATTTAACCCAACATTACATGTGTACACATGTATTTATGTAGTTTGATAGAAAACGTCATTATGCAAAAGATATGAGTGTAAGTTCTGCACATGGTAAAAGACGGTGAATTCATGTAAACCCATGTTCAGAATAGTGCAACGTCATAGGTTTTCGATATTGATAAATTTTCTCCAAAAACTTACCATTAATTACACAAACGTTTTGCGTGGATTACCCGAAGTGCTGGCCTAACTCTCATTCCTCTATCTGAAGATCAACAAACTTCGGATGAGGTGGATGGACCTATCTATATAGGAAAGTTGTTTTCTTTATAATATCAGCTTACAACAAGCCCTAGCTGATTAGAGTATCCGATTGCCATCAGCATGTGTTACACACCCCTCAGAGACTAACCCGCATTAGCTGGGGAGATCCGAGTACTACATTCTACCGTATTGCGGTGTATGTGTATGTGTGTGTGGGGGGGTCTATATTATTATGGACGGCCTATATCAAACAAACAAAACAGACCCTACAACGCAATACGTATGCCTTTCCTGCACCCGCCATCAAGAGCTTGAAGCAGTGAGGCGCCCAACCTCCCCGACGGCGTGGGGGTAGAGCCTGAGAAGAATGTCTCTATGTCTATGATGACCAAAAACAATGTTTTATCACAGCCTGCAGTCTTTTGAAATCTACCATGCGTTCCAAGCTGAATTTCTAAAGTTTTTGAGGTGAGACGAAGTGGAAAGAAAGATACATGGGCGAATGAAAAAAAGTTCAATATAATAGGAGATAGCGGTGAAGAAAGAAAGATATATACACAGGTAGATAGATGCATAGATAATTATAGATAGAAACGTGTGTAGATAGATAGAACGATATGTAGATAGATAGAACGATATGTAGATAGATAAAACGATATATAGATAAATAGACTGACCGATAGATGTCAATATTTGAATTTTAACAAGTTAAATAAAATCAAACTTATCAAAAATAAAACAAAATAAAGAACAAAAAACCAACACAAAACAAAAAACAGACAAAACAACAACAAAAACAAAAACCACAAAACAACAACCAACCATAGCAATCATCCTTCTACAAACGTTCAACAATCGATTTTTGTAAACTACCTGATATCGAGTTACGTTCTATGTTTCTCTAATGTAAACTAGCAGGCTACAGGGTATTGATATAATGAATTCATCGTTCTGTTTTGTTTGACATGATATGAAACTTGTTTGACGCAGTGTTGCTGAATAAGCAAAACCAGAGAGGCGCAGTTAACGCTGGAAATTCAACTGAAGCTGGAAGTAGATCTACGGTATAAAATTGTTGGTGCGCGATCGGATCAAGGGAAGTCTAGGATTTAGTTGCTGTAGTTCTGACAGCTCAAGATAGCACTAACAGCAGTTGCTGTAGCTCTGACAGCTCAAGATAGCACTAACAGCAGTTGCTGTAGCTCTGACAGCTCAAGATAGCACTAACAGCAGTTGCTGTAGCTCTGATAGCTCAAGATAGCACCAAGAGCAGTTGCTGTAGCTCTGACAGCTCAAGATAGCACGAACAGCAGTTGCTGTAGCTCTGACAGCTCAAGATAG
The DNA here is from genome assembly GCA_033675545.1 of Elysia crispata. Taxonomy (NCBI): domain Eukaryota; kingdom Metazoa; phylum Mollusca; class Gastropoda; family Plakobranchidae; genus Elysia; species Elysia crispata. Next base: position 178,539 of record JAWDGP010001353.1, read on the forward strand.
CACGAACAGCAGTTGCTGTAGCTCTGGCAGTTCAAGACTCCTGCAACAGCAGTTACTATAGTTCAGACCGCCACAGAATGCCGCAGACTACCACTGCTAACTGCACAACAGGAACAGCTGCTGCAACCGAAGCTTACAAAGAGCATGAAAACACTCCAATGAATCAAGGTTAGTTGATATTAATTGTTAATCACGCTATTACAAATAAGAACTAATTGCCGTATAAGTGCTTGGTCAGTCCAAATCGTAAACGAGAGCAAATCAGTGCCTCTAATCAAAATAATTTTATGTATGCGAAGTTTCGATCTAAACAAACAGAATCAGAAATAACATTTTGATGACTTTAGGACACCGCTGATTGGCTGCACACCACAAAGAGAAAGCAGCAGAAACTTGTTCTGACCTGGGGAGAAGGAAAGGGGGGGGGGGGGTAGTTATATTTCGCAAGTCAGGGCTGTATTAACAAACGAATAAATGCTTTTTCTATGATTGCAAGCTAATCGTCATATAAGATAGAAAAGTTACTATGTGCCTTCTTTGCTTCTGTTGAGTAAGTTTAATCTTCTTGTACTTTCTTTGCTTCTGTTGAGTAAGTTTAATCTTCTTGTACCTTCTTTGCTTCTGTTGAGTTAGTTTAATCTTCTTGTACCTTCTTTGCTTCTGTTGAGTGAGTTTTATCTTCTTGTACTTTCTTTGTTTCTGCTGGGTGAGTTTAATCTTCTTGTACCTTCTTTGCTTCTGTTGAGTAAGTTTAATCTTCTTGTACCTTCTTTGCTTCTGTTGAGTTAGTTTAATCTTCTTGTACCTTCTTTGCTTCTGTTGAGTGAGTTTTATCTTCTTGTACTTTCTTTGTTTCTGCTGGGTGAGTTTAATCTTCTTGTACCTTCTTTGCTTCTGGACATCGGCTACGATTCTTTGTCATTTAAGTTTTGCCATATCAAAATCTTAAGATATTTTTTACCTTCACTTCTAGGGATGATGGTTTGACCATAGTTTGTTATGAAATCATTGATAAAGTATATTGTGCTTCGATTACCTTTGCTGAAAAATTACCTCTGATGCGATTCTAAGATTATTTTAAAACGTTTTAAAACGATTCATAGGATCAGTCCTGTATTAAAACCAAAGTAACAACAGCCTAAAACGATATAAATATACTTATAGGACTTTCAATTAATTTTTTGAGCCTGTTTGCCACGACCTGAATGGAGATATTGAAAGCTAGGTATTAACTCTTCTTAAGATTTGTTTTGTAAAGATTTATCTTGCACCTTTTAGTGGTGGAAAGTCAAGCTATAGTAGTGCTGCGATCGTCTGTATGGCATTGAAAGCGCATTGGCCTCACTGCATAGCCCAGGCAAGCCAACCAGACTCTGTACTGGTAATGAGTTACACACTAGCGTATCAAGCTCCAAACTCATGTACGCGTACAATTCGAAACAAGTAAACCTTAGGAAGCAGTTAGTGGTAAGATTACATATATGATGAAAATGTAAAAACAACAACAAAACGGATGTTTAATATGAGATTCAATTGAAACAGGCATAATTTTGTTGACAGAGAATCGATATTTTGGAATCTCTACCCGTTTGATCAGTGGTAAATAGCTATTCCTGTTTACTTCCATGTAATCTAATTTTGACAAGGACTTCTGAGACTGTCGAAAAAGTTTTTTTTCTATTCCCTTTTTGTTCATTTTCCTATCCTTATGCTGTACATGTTTCCTCGTTAGGCACTGACCCTATCATGGATATAGACACAACAGAAAACGGAGAAAGAGACACTGAGAGCATTGAAGGACAAAACCAATCGCTAGTTCTAGAGGAATATCGCTTTGTGCCGTACATTGACACGTCCCCACCGCTCCGCTCTGAACCACTAAAGCAGTACGCGACAGATTGCTTCAACTACGCGATGAAGTTCCTTGAAGAATGGATCATGAGAGACGAGAGCGATTTTGTTCCTAATAAGGAGATCCTCATTGACGTGTTGGCCAGAAGGCGACCAAGAGGAAGTATCAACTTTGAAAATCTTTATTCTGGCCTCGACTGCGGCTTGGCTAAAGCTATGCAAAGGTTATTTCGCCTTCCCCTTGCTTGCAATATGAGTGAGAAGGTCAACAGCCTCCTCAATGACTGTCAAGATATTTTCTACTCTGACAAACTGCTGGCGAGTCTTCATACCACTGACATACTGAAACCATGTATAGATATTGTAGCTGAGAACATTAGTGCAGAAACCACAGTAGCCTTGGAGGTAGGCGGAGTTCAAAACGCTCTATATCACCGCATCATGTCTATTGTGGCTTGTTTTCCATCTAAACCCATAATTTACAAAGTGGCTCACACAGGTGTAGCCGCAGAATTTCCAGAGACCGTCTCCATAGTGACTCAAGACCAACTTCTAGAAGATTCATCGCTACAAGACCAAGCAGTAGACCTGCTTATACTTAACCATGTCCTACATAAACAAGAAAACATCGACGCTTGTTTAGAAAAATACAGCAAACTTCTAAAGGAAGGAGGTTTTTTGTTAGTCAAAGAAGTCACTGGTAACTTCCCCTTATGTCTAGTCATGGAAGCTCTTTCGGAAAACGCTGAATATCCCCGCACCAGGGCTGACCGCATCTTTGGACGCTATCTCGACGGCTCGGGCTGGTCCAAGCTCTTCTCTCTGCACGGCTTCGATGTTATCTATGAGCGGACTGACGGGGTCTTCGCCACTTTGTTCCTGCTGAGAAAGCGCATGGTTCAGACTCGCACGACAAATCCGATGATATTCTCTATGAACGAACTGCATTTCCCGTGGTTGGAAGACCTTATTGCTAAAATGAGAAAGATGGAAACGTCACCAAAAGATTCCAGATTATGGCTGCTCGCTAGGAAAGGGATGAGCGGTGTCACGGGGTTTTTGAAGTGTGTGAGAGGTGAGGCAGGTGGCGACAACTTGCGGGGAATCTTGATAAGCAATCTGATCCCGTCCTCACAGGAGCCACAAGTTTTTGAAGACAACCCAGACCTCCAATGGCTTGTCCAGAGAGACCTCACTCAAAATGTGTTTAGAGACGGCACTTGGGGAAGCTTCAGACATATCCCACTCCGGACAGGTATGGAGATTTTCAAAACAAGCGTTTGCATTGTTGTTTCAGTTAATTTTACATATTATCCTCTGTGTTCTGTCTATCTATATAATGTTAGAACTTAAAACCTGCGATATTTACTTTAACTTGTACGTGATAATATAAGGCGCTAGGCGAAACCAGTGTGTAAGTCATGATATAAGGCGTTAGGCGAAACCAGTGTGCAGGTCATGATATATATAAGGCGCAAGACGAAACTAGTGTGTAAGTCATGATATAAGGCGTTGAGCAAAACCAGTGTGTAAGTCATGATATATATAAGGCGCAAGGCGAAACCAGTGTGTAAGTCTCAATATAAGGCGCAAGGCAAAACCAGTGTGTAAATCATGATATAAGGCGCAAAGCGAGACCAGTGTGTAAGTCATGATATAAGGCGCAAGGCGAAACCAGTGTGTAAGTCATGTTATAAGGCGCTAGGCGAAACCAGTGTGTAAGTCATGATATAAGGCGCAAGGCTAAACCAGTGTGTAAGTCGTGATATAAGGCGCTAGGCAAAACCAGTGTGTAAGTCATGATATGAGACGCAAGGTGAAACCTGTGTGTAAGTCATGATATAAGGCGCTAGGCAAAACCGTAACGTGTGAATGTGAAACAAGCTTCCATAACAAACAGCTAGATCGTACCATATCAGTCTAGCAACACATTTCCATCTTGTGAGTTTCAATTTACAATTTACAACAGCTGTTACACCATACGCAACATGCTCTCCGCTACAGCTTAACTGGCATACTGAGTGGAACAACTATCACATTCCTAGGACAAAAAAATATGTTCACAGTACACGCATTGATTCATTAAAATACCTCAGACATGGAAAAAAGAAAAGAATAGCAAAGCAGAACAGAATGTCACTTTGGCGACGAAGATGGGATTCGATCTACCTCTTCGATCTAATCCTCGATCAATTGGCCTCTGTCAGGTAGAGATGAGCTGAGCATAGGGTAGCTAATTCGCGGCTAATAGTCGTGAGGTAATCTATGTCACTGTTTTTCATTGCTAGTGTAGATGACACAGACTCATGACGTGTATCAAAATCTATGATCTAGGGGATGTTTTTCAAGGTTGAGACGTTTTCTTCTTCTTCGGCTGGGGTAGAATCCAGTGGGCTGCTCAAGGAGAGGGAAGACTCTAGCGTTAGACAGTATTATTCCACGACTATAAATAACCCTTGGGTTCGCAGCTGAAGGATCAGTGACAGAGATTTATCTGTTTAAGTCATCCAGTCAACAAACTTAATAACCCGCTACGGTTATCTGTGAGAATTATATTTCTTAAAAAAAAAATAGGTTAACTTAATAATAAACCCCAGTGAACACACACAAAAAACAACAACCCACATCAGATGAGACATTCGATCTCATACCATTTTTCCAACGTGAATGTTTAGTGGTTCAGCCCAATAATTTCTGTCTATATTGGTTACTTTCTTCATTGTTCTTCTTATCTCTCTCTCTCTCTCTCTCTCTCTCTCTCTCTCTCTCTCTCTCTCTACTTACTATGAACTGAAGTCAAAATAATTAGCCAATTCAAAGCTATTTTAGCTGAAGAAATTGCTTGACTCTTACGTCTTGCTGGCTTAGCCAAAGTATGCAGGTTCTATACGTACTATCACTGTCAAAATAGCCTCATTATGACAACAAGAATGCTTTTGAAAATTAATTTTTAATCTCTCCATGGCCTTTCAGGGGTATGTACTGGTTCTCAGGCCAAAAATGCCACATGTGATCCAGATAAAAGCTACATTGTCGTGACTTGGGCAGATAATCAAGGAGTGGGTCTCGCCCTTGTTCAGTGGCTGGCAGATCGGGGAGCCCAGAAGATTCTGCTCTGCAGCAGGTACAAGTCGTCAACAGGTTCTCAACTTCTCCCACCACTTCTTTCTTTCTTTTATTTACATTTAAAATCGCTCGAAGACTATAGGCTATGGAAATTGGATATTTCTTTAGTTAATCCAGTTAATTTAGTTCACTGAATATCGTAACATTAGTATCCAGGATGTAAAAGATTAAGCATCAAGACTTTTAAAGGCCCAGAGTATAGGCCAGGCTCTCGCTATGGAAAAGCAGAAAGTGGTGGCAATGTTACAACGAGGAAAGATTGCCTGTATGTTATAAAAAATAGAAGCCATCACTGCCTGTTTTATAGTGAATCAAGACTCGTCTCTCTCTCTCTCTCTCTCTCTCTCTCTCTCTCTCTCTCTCTCTCTCACTCTCTCTCTCTCGTCTACTCTCCCGATCCAGCAGTGGGTTCGATAAAGCTCAAACAGCTAGAATGGCTGAGTGCTGTCACGCGAGAGGCCTGCAGCTGAATGTGAGCTCTCGTAACGTGATCACAGTGGACGGCGCCTGGGGACTGGTCAACCAAGCACAAACCCTTGCTCCTCTGGGGGGCGTGTTCAATCTCCACTCGGTATGGCCTCTCTTCTGCTATTCTTTTTCTTTTTTTATCTTTGAAATTAGTAGACTTCCCTCACTGTGTAAGTTATCATGGCTTTAAAACGACTCCAAAAAAGAGCTCTCCATTATTTTGCTCTGTATAGTTTGCAGCATCTTTATCAGTCGGCAGCCAGACCAATGTCGTACTGGGAAAGTTGATGATACGGGTGGATTGTCTTCAAAACCTTACTTCCCTTTATAGGGCGCAACCACCAACAAAGCAAAAATAGCAGCAACATTACCACTAACAACAACAACAACAGCAACAACAACATCAACAACAACAACAACAACAACAACAACAACAACAACAACAACAACAACAACAACAACAACAACAACAACAAAGAAAAAACAATCCTCCTCCTCCCACATATTTTCAAGGAGTTCTAATTTCAAGATGTGGTCTGAAACTTTTTAACGATAGCTGATATAACAAATTTATGAGCATGTTAGAAGCTATCAATTACCTCATTGAATAATACGTCGTGTAATCTGATATTTAATGAAAAAGCGATAACACCAAGAATGGTGGTAGGACTTAAATTACGAAGCGTGCTTAGCTTGACCATAATATGTAAGTGCCTAGGGAGCGTTCTGCTGATTGCATTGATTAACTGACATAACATTAGGCAAGAGTAAAATTCTGAGTGAAAAAAAATCAACAATATTATACAGCTTTCATAAGTCCATGATTTCTTTCGTCTTATGTTGTTTCAAGACGAAAATATAATCATGCACAGCCTAAATCTGGGTTATCATGTGATGGAGAGCTTGTTAAGATAAAGTAAATAAAACAGCAGAAATTTCTAAGAGATTCTTATCTCGCGTCTTCTATCAACGCGAATCTTTATACTTTTTTTTTAACTGCTAAGATGACGTGAGATCCTATTCATTATTTCTCGATTCAGGCAAGACGCTCAAAGTTTTTCTTGAGGCACACACGTGAAAGCTTCCAAGAGGTGTGTGACCCCAAAGTCCAGGGTACTGTTAACTTGGATCACGTGACCCGAACACTCTGCCGTGACAGCCTGAGATGGTTTGTTGTTCTCTCTTGCGCATCAGCCGGACGGGGCAGGAAAGGTCATACAAGCTCTGGCTTCTCCAGCTCTGTGGTAGAGAGGATCTGTGAAAAACGTCAAGCCGACAAACTGCCGGGTAAGCTATTTGAGACATTTGGCAGAGGTAGATTGATTACTCTTTCGAGACGTCAGGCCGACAAACTGCCAGGTAAGCTATTTAAGACATTTGGCAGAGATAGATTGATTACTCTTTCGAGACGTCAGGCCGACAAACTGCCAGGTAAGCTATCTAAGACATTTAACAGAGGTAGATTGATTACTCTCTCGAGACGCCACGTTGACAAATTGCCAAGTAAGCTATCTAAGATATTTTGTCAGAGGTAGATTCATTACTCTCTCGAGACGCCAGGCCGACAAACTGCCAGGTAAGTTATCTAAGACATTTGGCTGTGCTCTTAAAACTTCTTATTCTTGGAAGAACTTACCCGTTGTTGATCGCGAGGTGAAATTGGTGGTAATTCACTACGCCAACAACCACTCAATGATGTCACGCGATATTAGACGCCGGGCCGTGGGTGGCTATATCTTGTCCAAATAGCAATGTGATAAACACGGCCTCTTTGGCACAGCTACCATTGGAATAGAAGATTTAGTTTTGCTAAATGGAAAGACAAGATTGCGTCACGAGGAGTCATGCTTAATTAGAAAAATCCTTTCTTTTCGAAAAAAAAATGCAGTCACGCTAAGGTGTAAAGTCTTTGATCACTGCTGGAAAAAGTAAAACTTTAAAATAAAAGGTAAAGCTAAATGTGCCTTTACTTTAACGACATGCATAAAATTATTATAAGGTTTTTAAACTGCCCGTATTCTCACACGGCAATATTTTGGGTTGTGGCTATGTCTGCTTAGATTTTTCTATAACATCAATATCCACCTATAACGATATTTCCAGTTTTCGCAAGTCTTAAATATACTCCATTTTCACTAATGACCACCGAAGCGATATTTTCATCTCTCTCTCTCTCTCTCTCTCTCTCTCTCTCTCTCTCTCTCTCTCTCTCTCTCTCCTCTCTCTCTCTCTCTCTCTCTCTCTTTCTCATGTTCTCACTCTCCACCTCCCCTCCCCAGGTCTTGCTATCCAAGTGGGACACATAAGAAGCCTCCAACAGCCCAGTAATCAGGGTCTCTCCCAGGACAAGAGCTCCGGCGACCTCATGCAGGACATCCCAAGTTTCTTGGTTACCCTCGATGTTCTCTTGGCGCAAGAATCATGTCCAGTCGTGTCCAGCGTAATGGAGAAACCTCTAAACTGACCAAGAGAATGTCTACGATAGTTTCATTTACGGAAAGTTTTTGTTACTGTAAGATTTCTATGGCTAATGGCATTTTAATGAGATTCAGTGTTTTGTCTCTTTCCTCTTCAGGACCTCATTTGAGCTCCATAAGAATATTACTATGATGCATAATTGTTACGCACCCAATTTAATATTACCTTAGTCATTAATTTTGACTGTTAGCAACTTTCTCTATTGTATTCCTCGTTATAATCTGGAAATGACTGTGCTCGTTTACTAGAGTGGGCGAGAGAGAGGAATGTCTTGGAGATGCGAATGCGTCTAAACGCAAGGTTAATTGATACATGTACCATGCTTTGCACGCTAGAACGGTGGGGCCTTGGATATGGCTTTATTATGCAAATGAGATGCGTGGGGTTTTCGGGGATACGCCGGCGCTGGATGTTGTTAAGATCTATGACGTCAGGTTGTTTTGGTAGAAAGTTTTGCGTTTGATTCATTATATGAAAATTTCTATTTTTAAGTTACGAATTTCGCTCGCATGCCCTAAAATGGATTGTTTGTGTCCAGTGAGAGAGCATTTAGTATTTGTGTAGGTTGTTTGTATGGAGATTATTAAGATTATCTACGGTATAAAAGGAGCATGTTTCGAGAGAGACGAAAGAGACTGCGATTTGAGTCCCGAGCTGAGGCTAGGAGCATCGATGTGCTGAAGGAGAGACACTGTGCGCGCTGATACTGTGTTGTTGATACTTCTGAGATTAATTAAAGTTTACTAGTTCAATATCAGCTGGCTTTTGATTTCTTTAACTCGAGTTGGATTAAAAAACCCGTGGCACTTCAATTTTTAACGTGATCAACCTAGACTGGAACATAACATTAAGTGTATTGACCGGTTAGGAATAATTCCACACGTAACAATAATATTAGGGTATATCTATCTATGTATCTATCTATCTATCAATATTAATATTATATATATATATATATATATATATATATAGTTTGAAGATAAGTTGGAATAATTGATAAGAGTGTTCAACTGTGGAAGCATTTCATAGATATAGAAGATCTTACCTTAAATTCTCTTCATACTACACTTGTGTTTCAAGCGCAGGACAAAGGTGTCGCCTGTTCTCCGCTCTCTTCGGGTATGACTGAGGTGTGCTTGAAACACAAGTGTAGTATGAAGAGAATTTAAGGTGAGATCTTCTATATCTATCTATCTATCTATATACATATATATATATATATATATATATATATATATATATATATATATATAGAGAGAGAGAGAGAGAGAGAGAGAGAAAGATCAGTTGGTGGCAATATGATATAACTTATAAAAGGTTATCACGTCAAGAAACTAACCATGGAAGAAGAAATGTGAAACAGCCGTTTATGTAATGATAGAAAGAAGTCTCAGTTCAGACTACTGCTGGGATAACAGCACTAACTGGAAATTGTGGAAATTTTTATCTGCCAGGGAAAGGGGGTTTGGGATCGAAAGAAATATATAGAAATAAAGATTGACAAATTTATAATCTTGTTCATTAACAGGTTAAAAAAAAAGAGATAAGGAAAGAATTTGTGTGAACGAGGGAACAAGATAGAAACAGAGATATGTAGGTAGATAAAAACATTTATTAATTCATGAATAGAAAAGTATGTAGGCTGCGAAAGATTGAGAGAGAGAGAGAGAAAGAGATAGATATATAGATAGATAGATAGATACACACACACACACACACATATATATATATATATATATATATATATATATAGAGAGAGAGAGAGAGAGAGAGAGAGAGAGAGAGAGAGAGAGAGAGAGATTGGGGGGGGGGGGAAGGGAAAAGAAAAGCAAAATAGACAAAAAGAAAAGATAAGAGAAATATAGAAAGACATGGGTAGAAGGATAGACGTATGGTATAAAACATAAGACGTCCTTGTTGAAAACGTGATTTCTGATATAAAAAAAATAGACATTATTAGGTTCAGAGAGAAAAGCATGATTTGTCATATAAAAAAAAATAGACATTAATGGGTTCAGAGAGAAAAGCATGATTTCCAATATAAAAAAATAGACATCATTAGGTTCAGAGAGAAAAGCATGATTTCTAATATAAAAAAAAATTAGACAGTAATGGGTTCAGAGAGAAAAGCATGATTTCTAATATAAAAAAAAACTAGACATCAATGGGTTCAGAGAAAAAAAAGGGTGATTTCTCATATAAGAAACTAGACATTATTTGGTCAGAGAGAAAAACATGATTTCTCATATAAAAAACTAGACATTATTGGGTTCCGAGAGAAAAGAGAAAAGTGATTTCTCATATAGAAAACTTAACATTATTGGGTTCAGAGATAAAAGTGTGATTTATCATATAGAAAAACTATGTATTAATGAGTTCAGAGAGATAAGCGTGATTTATCATATAGAAAAACTATGTATTAATGAGTTCAGAGAGAAAACAAGCCGCAGCCATGTATTTCTAGGCGCAAAGACTTCTCGTCAGATCTGCTTGTCATTCGCTCCACATTTTTTAAAATGATTAACTAGAATGATCTGCTTGTTATGCGTGTATCTTTACAGATTATGTACATAAAATTGCCCAAGTAATGTAATATCATTATCCAGAGTCTATTTCCTTTTTTATCAGTGAAATAGTGAGTGGTGTGAGCAAGAGACGGAGAGTGATAAGACGTTCAATAGGTAACTTGATGTATAAAAAGATTCATAGATAGACAGAAAGTTATTTGGATAGATACATTAGATAGATAGATAGATAGATAGATAGATAGATAGATAGATGAATAAATAAATAGATAGATAGATAGATAGATAGATAGATAGATAGATAGATAAATAAATAAATAAATAGATAGATAGATAGATAGATAGTTAGATAGATAGATAGATAGATAAATAAATAAATAGATAGATAGATAGATAGTTAGATAGATAGATAGATAGATAGATAGATAGATAGATGGATACATTAGATAAATAGATAGATCGATAGATCGATAGATAGATAGATAGATAGATAGATAGATAGATAGATAGATAGATTAGATTGATAGATAGATAGATAGATAGATAGATAGATGGATACATTAGATAAATAGATCGATCGATCGATAGATAGATAGATAGTTAGATAGATAGATAGATAGATAGATAGATCGAAAGGTAGATAGATAGATAGATAAATAGATAGATGGATACATTAGATAAATAGATAGATCGACAGATAGATAGATAGATAGATGGATAGATAGATAGATAGATAGTTGGATAGATAGATAGATAGATAGATAGATAGATAGATAGATAGATAGATGGATACATTAGATAAATAGATAGATCGATAGATCGATAGATAGATAGATAGATAGATAGATAGATAGATAGATAGATAGATAGATGTATACATTAGATAGATAGATAGATCGATAAATAGATAGATAGATAGATAGATAGATAGATAGAAGGATACATTAGATAGATAGATAGATAGATAGATCGATAGATCGATGGATAGATAGATGGATACATTAGATAGATAGATAGATAGATCGATAGATAGATGGATACATTAGATAGATAGATAGATAGATAGATAGATAGATAGATAGATAGATAGATATATTAGATAAATAAATAGATAGATAGATAGATCGATGGATAGATAGATGGATACATTAGATAAATAGATAGATAGATAGATAGATAGATGGATACATTAGATAAATAGATAGATAGATAGATAGATAGATAGATAGATAGATAGATAGATATATAGATAAATAAATAGATAGATAGATAGATCGATGGATAGATAGATGGATTCATTAGATAAATAGATAGATAGATAGATAGATAGATAGATGGATACATTAGATAGATAGATAGATAGATAGATAGATAGATAGATAGATAGATGGATACATTAGATAGATAGACCGATAGATAGATGGATAGATGGATACATTAGATAAATAAATAGATAGATAGATAGATCGATGGATAGATAGATGGATACATTAGATAAATAGATAGATAGATAGATAGATAGATAGATAGATAGATAGATAGATAGATAGATAAATAGATAAATAGATAGATAGATAGATAGATAGATAGATAAATAAATAGATAGATAGATAGATCGATGGATAGATAGATGGATTCATTAGATAAATAGATAGATAGATAGATAGATAGATGGATGGATACATTAGATAGATAGATAGATAGATAGATAGATAGATGGATACATTAGATAGATAGATAGATAGATAGATAGATAGATAGATAGATAGATGGATGGATACATTAGATAGATAGATAAATAGATAGATAGATAGATAAATGTACAGATAAGTAGTTATGTAGACAGGCAGAAAGATAAACAGAATGATAGGAAGAGGACCATTCCGAGGTCTCTCCAAGCTTTTCTGAGTTCTCTCCCAGCTCCCAAGTTCTCTCGAGCTCTTTGCAACCTTTCACAAAGGTCTTCTCAAGCTCAATCCAGCTCTCCCCAGCTCAGCCCAAGCTCTCACAAGGGCATGAACCAGAGGCCATGTCTCACCCTTTCAGCCCTGTCGTGGTTGACAGAAACTTGCTAGACTGATGTGTAGCAAAGGCGGACACCATTCAATTAAAATTGGTAGCGAGAGGAAAACGCTAGCCCCCAAATTTAGAAGTTGAGATACATTTTAAAAATAAGGGGCAAGGACAATAAAAGAAAAAAAAATAATAAACATATTTTTTTCTCTGGATATGTTTATTTGAAGTGATAAAAATCATTAAAAAAGGTAATATTAATACTGTTTGGAAACACAAGGTAGACTATTTAAACAGTTTGCACCCTTCACATAAGCTGAGATGATCTCACTAAATTCCTTTCACACAAATATTGAAACAAACGAAATCCATAATCATAAAAAGCAAAAAGAAAACAGAAAATATACATGGATGTCGACGCGAATTTTCACACAAGATATTGAATAAGGATATTCAAAGTAAAACATTACATCAAACTAGAACATTGATTAAGGATATTCAAAGTAAAACATTGCATCAAACTAGTACATGGTTTGATTTAAATAAAGACAAAATTCACCTTGCTGGCTTTAGATATCACACAATAGGCATCTACGAGCAATCGTTTTAGCGAAAATGACAAATTGTAGAGTGGCTATCAGCGTAGTGATCACAAAGATTTGGACTTTCCATTCGCTTCTCAAAAAACTAGTCTGGAAATATGAACTTTAAAGCTTCGAGATGACATAATCAGATCCCAGTTCACCTGTTTAATTTATCCCTTTTTTAGAAGTAAAACTTTTATATTTGACATGATACGATCATCTTTTCATTATGAATCTTCTCGGTATATAATACACAAACAGAAATATAGCAGTATAACATGCACTCGGCAGCTCTAGGTCTTTGTCTTACCCTAATCTCACACACAATCAGAAATAAAGAAAAATTTAGTCACTCTGAAGTGAGATGGAATTTTTTAGAAGAAGAAAAATGCCAATCAACCGTGTAGATCAGCTTAAGAAGTTTTTGAAATTTTTGCTCTTTACAATCAGAGCAGAGAATCGTGTAAGCAACACGAGCAAAAAGTATTAAGAGCGAGGTATGATTTTGGGGTTTATTATATAAATATATTACAAAGCATGAGAGCATGAGATTGCCTGCATATATCAAAACGCCATCATTTCTAACCAGAGACAATTCCAGTTGTAGTTTCTTTATTTTCAGTTAACAACTATTGTCTCGGAATGTATCACGTGCGACAAAGTAAATCCATCTGAATCTCAGTTGTGTCTTAGCCCGATTGATTTAGCGTTGGTCTGTACTGGTAGTGTATTTCAACCTAAAAAGCCCTGTCTGTGATATTTCTAATCTGTCCTGTTAGTGTATCTCAAGGTAAAAAGCTCCGCCTGTGATATTTCTGGTCTGTCCTGGTAGTGTATCTCAACCTAAAAAGCCCCGCCCGTGATATATCTGATTTGTCCTGGTCTTATATCTCAAGCTAAAAAGCCCCGCCTGTGATATATCTGATCCGTAATGGTCTTTTATCTCAAGCTGAAAAGCCCGCCTGTGATATATCTGATCCGTAATGGTCTTTTATCTCAAGCTAAAAAGCCCCGCCCGTGATATTTCTGGTCTGTCCTGGTAGTGTATCCCAGCCTAAAAAGCTCCGCCAGTGATATATTTGATCTGTCCTGGTAGTGTATCTCGAGCTAAAAAGCCCTGCCTGTGATATTTCTGGTCTGTCCTGGTAGTGTATCCCAGCCTAAAAAGCTCCGCCTGTGATATTTCTGGTCTGTCCTGGTAGTGTATCCCAGCCTAAAAAGCTCCGTCTGTGATATATCTGATTTGTCCTGGTAGTGTATCTCAAGCTAAAAAGACCCGCCTGTGATATTTCTGGTCTGTCCTGGTCTTGTATCTCAACCTAAAAATCTCCGCCTTTGATATTTCTGATCTGACCTGGTCTTGTATCTCAACCTAAAAAGCCCCTCCTGTGATATTTCTGGGCTGTCCTGGGAGCGTACTCAACCTAAAAAGCTCCGCAGTGATATAGCTGATCTTTCCTGTTCTTTTATCTCAAGCTAAAAAACCCCGCCTGTGATATTTCTGATCTGTCCTGGTCTTGGATCTCAATCTAAAAAGCTCCGCCTGTGATATTTCTGGTCTGTCCTGGTAATGTATTTCAACCTAAAAAGCCCCGCCTGTGATATATCTGGTCTGTCCTGGTAGTGTTCCCCAACCTAAAAAGCTCCGCCTGTGATATATCTGGTCTGTCCTGGTAGTGTATCCCAGCCTAAAAAGCCCCGCCTGTGATATATCTGGTCTGTCCTGGTAGTGTTCCCCAACCTAAAAAGCCCCGCCTGTGATATATCTGGTCTGTCCTGGTGGTGTATCTCAAGCTAAAAAGCCCCGCCTGTGATATATCTGGTCTGTCCTGGTGGTGTATCTCAAGCTAAAAAGCCCCGCCTGTGATATTTCTTGTCTGTCCTGGTAGTGTATCTCAACCTAAAAAGCCCCGCCTGTGATATATCTGGTCTGTCCTGGTAGTGTGTCTCAACCTAAAAAAGCCCCGCCTGTGATATTTCTTGTCTGTCCTGGTAGTGTGTCTCAACCTAAAAAAGCCCCGCCTGTGATATTTCTTGTCTGTCCTGGTAGTGTGTCTCAACCTAAAAAAGCCCCGCCTGTGATATTTCTTGTCTGTCCTGGTAGTGTGTCTCAACCTAAAAAAGCCCCGCCTGTGATATTTCTTGTCTGTCCTGGTAGTGTGTCTCAACCTAAAAAAGCCCCGCCTGTGATATTTCTTGTCTGTCCTGGTAGTGTGTCTCAACCTAAAAAAGCCCCGCCTGTGATATTTCTTGTCTGTCCTGGTAGTGTGTCTCAACCTAAAAAAGCCCCGCCTGTGATATTTCTTGTCTGTCCTGGTAGTGTGTCTCAACCTAAAAAAGCCCCGCCTGTCAGACTCCTTCTCAGCCCGTCCTCCATCCCTCGCTGGTCCTGACTCACCCCAGCCAGGAGCGGGCGTTGACGCTGCAAGGCCCGCCACTCTTCCAAAGACTTCTCTGCTGACTGTAACCTTGAGCCGACCTCAGGGTGAGGAAACTCTTGTAGAGAGAGTTGCTAGATAGGATAGGGGAGGGTATGAGATTATACTTCCAGGTTCAACTAATGATTTGACCTTAAAAGGAACTGTCAGTTATAAAGGTAAGAAAACTGATTGCTACCTTGCTTAGGTTTCTTGTATGTGAAGACAGCACTAGTTTCAAAACAGCTCTCTTGAAAGGAACAAAAATGTTTGTTTTCACCGATGTAAAACTGTTCCTATTTCATATTATCGTGAAATTCACTAAGCCTAGTACTAATTTAACCCATCTATCTGCTATCATGTTAGTGTTCCAAATGAGAGCGGATAAAAAACACTAGATCTGACTCTGAAGTCAACTGTATCTGACTTGTTCTCCTGGGCCATTAAAGATCCCAATGGTTACAGATATTGGTAGTAATAACTACTCTCACAACCTCACAAAAGGTAATTGTCGCTAGCTGCACAAATTTTGAAATGACAATACATGTATTTCATAATGAAACTGTATTATTCAATATGTTTTTAACCTAAAAAGTAAAAATCAATAGCTTTTAACTTTAAAAAAAATGAAATAAAACAAAAGAAAAAACTAAAACATGGTTAGATGTTTTCTTCAGCAATCATTTTTCTCTCTTCTACTGCTGATTCTCATTTAAAAAAATGCAAAATCACATTTTTAGAGAATCTCAGGCTTTTTACTAAACCAGCTATAGAGATAGACACATGAAAAGAGGGGGCGGGAAGAGATATGGCAAGATATATAAAGAAAGAAAGAGAGAGAGAGAAAGAGCGAGAGATATATAGATAGATAGATCGATAGATAGTGAGAGAGAGAGAGAGAGAGAGAGAGAGAGAGAGAGAGAGAGAGAGAGAGAGAGAGAGAGAGAGAGAGAGAGAGAGAGAGAGAGAGAGAGAGAGAGAGAGAGAGAGAGAGAGAGAGAGAGAGAGAGAGAGAGAGAGAGAGAGAGAGAGAGTGTGTGTGAGAGGTGCATTTAGACCTTCTCAAGCTTACCAAGTTCTGAGAAATATTTGATATTTGGCTTTGTACATCCATTTTCCAACTCTGGAAAAAAAAAGAAAAAAATATTTTTGAGGAGTGATCCGCATCATTTTAAGTTAGCGAAATTTTACTTTTACACTTTATAAATCTAATTTTTAATTTACATTTACCACAATTATAAAGATATCATATGGATTTCTAAAAAAAGTACTCTATATTAAATTTTGTTTTATTGATAAGGTAGTAAAGAAAATCTGAACAACAAATATGTAGTGCGAGCATCGAATAATCTTATAGTTCATGGTGTTTCATGAAATGTTGTGACATCATAGGAGCATTTTGATGTTGTCAACTTTGTTGAAAATTTGTTTGAAAACGTTACATTTCTATCCGAAAAAAGGCGGTATTGATTAAAAAAAAAAAGGTGCAGCAGAACGTCTTACTAGTGAGCTCTATGTTCTGAACATTGTCATACCGACAAGTGTTTGCTGGACAAGATTCCCATTTCTGAAGATCTAAAGAACTCACGTCGAAGCGTTCCCGTTTTTCAATCTTCCACTCGTGAGGTAAAGTCCACTCTTCCGGAAGTACGCCCATCTTGTTTAAACCTGACACGGCCGGGAGTTCCGCACTGCTTCCGGCAGAGGAGTCTGGCCCGGAGCTGTTTGGTCGATTGGCCATAACTTCTCGGTATAAACGTTTTTATCTGCAATATCTGCAGAAAAAAAATAGTTTTAGGTTTTTAGCAGTCGCGCATTACACCAAAGCAGGCGAATAGTCTCAAAATAATCCCTCAAGTTTCATATTGTATGATTTTAACTTTTATGTAATTCTCCTGAATTCAGTACAAAACCAGCTAGCAATCTATACAGAGCATGGCGGTTTAACCTTGATTAAAAGACACTGGTAGTATATTAAGGCTCTACAGACCATTGTTTTTCAACCTTGGTGATAAAACATTGATTGTGTATTTAGGCGCTACAGATCATAGTCTTTCTTCCTTGGTGAGAAGACATTGATTGCTTATTTAGGCTGTACAGATCATAGCATATATATATATATATGAAATGTATAATTATATTATAGACAAACAACTAGACAGATAAAAATATAGATAGATAGATAGATAGATAGATAGATAGATAGAGAGAGAGAGAGAGAGAGAGAGAGAGAGAGAGAGAGAGAGAGAGAGAGAGAGAGAGAGAGAGAGAGAGAGAGAGAGAGAGAGAGATGTAAATAAAGACAGAGACACGAAAGAAAGAGAAAGAGAGTAAGTATTCTACTGTTCTGAGATCACCATGAGGAGCCTGATTAACACTGTGATGACACCCAGATGTGAGAAACCATGTTTGTTGACTGTAAATCCTTGGTTCAGATATAACAGCCCACTAACAGACGCTTTCTGTCGTTGAGAGATGGCACACAAACATGAAATTTCTATCATCAGATGAGGACCTACGGGACATCGTTCCTCGCAGCCTGGGCTCCCTGCCACACAGTGAGACCTCTGGTAGCGATGATTAATGAGAACTAGAAACCATGGACACCTACTGTGTGTATCTGACTACACAGTGAATCCTCTGGTAGCGATGATTAATGAGAACTAGAAACCAACACACCTACTGTGTGTATCTGACTACACAGTGAATCCTCTGGTAGCGATGATTAATGAGAACTAGAAACCAACACACCTACTGTGTGTATCTGACTACACAGTAAATCCTCTGGTGGCGATGATTGATAAGAACTAGAAACCAACACACCTACTGTGTGTATCTGACTACACAGTGAATCCTCTGGTAGCGATGATTAATGAGAACTAGAAACCACGCACACCTACTGTGTGTATCTGACTACACAGTGAATCCTCTGGTAGCGATGATTTATGAGAACTAGAAACCAACACACCTACTGTGTGTATCTGACTACACAGTGAATCCTCTGGTAGCGATGATTAATGAGAACTAGAAACCAACACATCTACTGTGTGTATCTGACTACACAGTGAATCCTCTGGTAGCGATGATTTATGAGAACTAGAAACCAACACACCTACTGTGTGTATCTGACTACACAGTGAATCCTCTGGTAGCGATGATTTATGAGAACTAGAAACCAACACACCTACTGTGTGTATCTGACTACACAGTGAATCCTCTGGTAGCGATGATTAATGAGAACTAGAAACCAACACACCTACTGTGTGTATATGACTACACAGTGAATCCTCTGGTAGCGATGATTTATGAGAACTAGAAACCAACACACCTACTGTGTGTATCTGACTACACAGTGAATCCTCTGGTAGCGATGATTAATGAGAACTAGAAACCAACACACCTACTGTGTGTATCTGACTACACAGTGAATCCTCTGGTAGCGATGATTAATGAGAACTAGAAACCACGCACACCTACTGTGTGTATCTGACTACACAGTGAATCCTCTGGTAGCGATGATTAATGAGAACTAGAAACTATGGACGTCTACTGTGTGTATCTGACTACACAGTGAATCCTCTGGTGGCGATGATTTATAAGAACTAGAAACCAACACACCTACTGTGTGTATCTGGCCACACAGTGAGACCTCTGGTACCGATGATTTATTAGAAGTAGAATCCATAGACACCTACCGTGTCTGTCCGAGAGGGTCTGGATTAACCCAACCCAATCCTATACCCAATACATTGAAAACACATAGAAAGTATAATCTATAACTCCATGCTTACCACGTTTTCTCGCTGTAGAGAGCTCTGGTTTTAATATATAAAAGATCAACTTGTGAGATGTAGAAAGACTGAAAGAAAATTTTCAGTAATGATGTACCCGTTTGGCTCGGTGCTGTTTCTAGTGCGATGACAATGTAAGGTTTTTGTTTTTTCCCGCTTTCTCTCTCTCCGCGGTATGATTTTTGGGCTTGTCTGAAGAGTTCTCCTCACATCAAACAGTCAATCACCTGACAGAACCCGGGTACAGGCATTTACCTCTGCCAAAAACTATGGGCTTCGTGCCGTCTTAGAACTGATTTATTGGAATTCACTTATTGGGGACATCTATGGTGTCTGTATTACGTCTGGACCTCCTCAAAGATAAACTATACTGCCAATCATCGTTAAAAAAAACTTCTTTCTCAGTTTTATTTGTTCAACCTTCGAGGCTCGTATGTCTTGTTTAATTTCCAGATATTTGATGACCACTATTCAGGAAGGTGTGGATGTTTGTGTGTGTAAGTAGGTGTGGAGATTACCAATATGCTCAGATAGGTCAACCCATATCTCATCGTAAACTTTTATCAGTAATTGTTGAACTTTGTAGAACTTGTTTGATAATATCCGGCATGAATAACCAGAGTTATGGAATCAATAATTGAGAGGCGAGTGGCAAACCTAGCTCTGCACTGGGCATTGTGGAATCAGATAAATACGTGATTGAGGAATCGATTCAGCAATATTCTTATACAAATAACAACATTTAATAATTTGATTGTTTCGTCCGAGCATGTAAATATCTAGCCACAGTATCTCCGACATAGAGCAAGAGATATGTTAATTGCAGTATTAACTGCAGCAGTAGTAGTAATAATATTGTAGTAGAAGTAGTTGTGGTAGTAGTAGTAGTAGTAGTAGTAGTAGTAGTAGTAGTAGTAGTAGTAGTAGTAGTAGTAGTAGTAGTAGTAGTAGTAGTAGTAGTAGTGGTGGTGGTGGTGGTGGTGGTGGTGGTGGTATTAATAGTATTAGTAGCGGTAATAGTGTGTATTATTACTTTAACAATCTTAGAGTAGAAGTAGTAGATATTTGTAGTAGTAATTTTACGACTGTAATACTTTCACGGTTATTGTAGCAGCAACACTGATAGAATTGGTTCAAAATGTGAGAATGCGAATAATGTCAATATAGTTGAATGCGAAAGTATCAAATGCACTCGGTGTGTGTATTGCGGCAATTATCCGTTCGGTACGATTAGAATGTTTATATAGTCGCCCAACAGCCGAAGGAGATATCGATAAATATTAATTTTTCTTGGCTGCGTCTCAAGACTTTGTTTGGGCTGCGGCTCCAATCACCTACACGCCTCTCCGGGCTGGACCAATCGATCACAAGATCAATAACTATCTGGAGTCCCAGAAACATTAAGGAGCGCTCTATGTGCCGCGTGACTTGAGGACATACTGCTTTGTTTTAGAGCGCCGGTCTATCGTTGGTGTATGCCACATTGTGTCTACGTTAACCAGACATGAATTGAATGTAACATTGTATCGTGACGTCACTTACAGTATCGTTTGTACAATACATTGAGCCAGCAATTACACATATTTTTTTTTATTGAATATGTCCCGTAAGCTTTATTGTACTGTGTTCAGTTATATTTATCTCGAAAATTATAATAAACTGATGCTCAGGATTAGTTTTTGTAAAACAATAGGTATTTTTCTCGCTTCTCCGGTCGTAATGAAACATTTTCGGTACTTGACTTCTCTGAAAGAGCACGCAGGTCAAAGAATGAAAACATGATAATATAAGCCATCTATATAAACAGAATAACAGAAAGAGGATATGTATATCTTTGCTTCAAACAAAATGATGATTGAAAACAGAATCACAGGAGCAAGAATAACAACTAACAGTATCGAACATGGAATACAGAATTGAAAGTGGAGACACACTGGGGGTTTTGTATGAAGCTCAATCAAGCGTATACAAATGTCCTGGCTATGATTCAACAACACTTGAACTCCTTTTGAATATCACACTTAAAGTTACACAAGAAAGTTATTGTATTATTTCACAATGTAAACGTTTCATAAAAAAGCAAATATCATCCCTGAAAGGCAAATGTAATCACACGAAGGATTTAGTTAAAAAGCAGACATCACACTTAGAAAATTAAGAATCACTGAGACTCAAGGCATTTCCTTCTAGAGTTGTAGTATGAAACCCTCCAGTGTCCAGCTTCACTAATGGGTATGTAGCACAGAGAGCTTCCAGTATTTGGGACTACTTCTGGGGATCAATTACCAAGAGCTTCCAGTGTCCTGGTCAACTACTGGGGATGTGGCACAAAGAGCTTCCAATGTCCTGGTCCACTACTGGGGATGTAGCACAGAGGGCTTTCAATGTCCTGGTTTGCTGGTCGAGATGTAAGACAAAGAGCTTCCAGTCTCCTGGTTCGCTGCTGGGAATGTATCACAAGCACTAGCTTCCTGGTCCACCTCTTCTACTGTAGCTCAAAAAAGCTTCGTATGTCCAGCTCCACTGCTAAGATTGCCATACAAAGGGCTTCCAATGTCTTGGTCCGCTACTAAGATTTTGATGCGAAGAGCTTCCCATGTCCTGGTATCCTGCTAGAATTTTGGTACAAAGAGATTCCAGTAGTCCTGTTCTTCTGTTGCGGTTCGGGCACAAAGACCTTCCAATGTCCTGATCTTTTGCTGTGGTTATAGCACAAACAGCGTCCACTGTTCTGGTCTTCTGCTGTGGTTTTGGCGCAATGACTTATAGTTTTGTGGTTTTCTGCTGTGATTGAGGCACAAAAAGCTTCCAGTGTTCTCTTCCTCTGCTGTAGTTGTGGCATAAAGAGATTCCCATATCCAGGTCTTCTACTGGGGTTGAAGCACAAATAACTTCCGTCATTAGCGGCTGTCATTAAAACCAATGCTTGCAGATGCGCAGCAATTATTAACACCAATGCTCACTTGTGCGGGGGGACATTGAAACCATTGCTCACAGATGCGTGGATGTCATTGAAACCAATGCGTACAGGTACGCGGATGTCATTAAAACCAATGCTCACAGGTACGCAGGTGTCAATAAAACCAAAGCTTACAGGTGCGTAACTGCCATTGATACTAATGTGTACAGGTGTGTCGTTGTCATTAAAACTAATACTCAGAGATGCGCAAATTCAAATAAGCGAAAAAACAGCATGAAGAAAATTATGAGAGAAAAAATATGTAAAGATTCGTAAAGAGGGCAATGGCAACAGGCGAATATAGTAGTCCTTTATGGTAGGCATGGAACTTCTGAAGAAGCAAAATGGGACCCACAATGCCTAACAGATAATTGGACAGAAAAAAAATCTTAAAGGAATAAAACCAAAGGATTAAAGTTTTTGAAGGTTGTTTTTTGAGCCTATTTGACATTATTTTACAGATAAAAGATGGGATTTAATAATTTAGACCGTAAGTAACTATAATGTTGATCTGACAAAATCTTCAAAGCGACATAAGCCAAAGATTTTTTTGCAGCTTATTATAACAGTTACATCCCTTTAAAACTTTTTTGTGCAAGAGCAGACTTCCATATGCAGACAACAGCGTGCCTTCTCTCTTGTTAAACCAGAATGTACCTTTCTGTCTTGTTACACCAGAATGTATCCTTCTCTTTTGTTAAACTCGAATGTACCCTTCTCTCTTGTTAAACCAGAATGTACCTTTATCTCTGTACAAATACGATTAGAAGAGAAGGTTTTTTTCTGAACATTGTGAAAAACAACAGCACACACACACACACACAAAATGTATTTTTTTTCTTAAAATTTTGATGGCATCGTGTTTTGTAAAAAAATGAGGGGCAATAAAATGTTGCTGTTTATCGCACAATTTTCAATATTTCGTGGTATTAAAACTTACTTTCTGAATATTGTCAAAATCAAGCAATGACATGTAATTAGCACTCGCATACATTTCTACCACAGACAAAAAGGCTAGTGACAAGGACAAGTTCCTAGTAGGTCAAACTATTGGATTAATTGCCTTAAGATCGTCCTTTGAAAGTTTAAATACATCGTTTACAGTTCAAATCTAGATCAAGTTAGATTACAACTAAAGCGTCCAAATCAAAATAAATGCTAACCAAATGATAATCATTATGTCTTTCTTAGCATGGTTTAATATGGGCCTGTACCTTTCCGAGCTGTCTTTGTTAATTCGCCTGATTGTATGACTGCTATGAATTTTGTTTAACTTAACTTGTCCCAAATCGTGATATAATGAAAAACAATTTGTAATTTCCATAAAGTTGATTATAAACATGATTATAATCTGATAATTAAATTTTTAATTTTTACACTGTATTGTATTCCTGCAACATTTTATTGATGAAACGCAGCTTATCGAGTTATATCCCACTGAGAAAACAGGGCTTTGAGAATACAAAAATACAAGACCTTATTTCTAATATATTTTAACAATAAAATTTACACGGGTTCAACATAAACAGGTAGGACAATAAGTGTGAATGAGAAATCCCTCTCTATGGTTTGTAAACAATCGATCTATGCGGTAAATCATCTGTGGCAGTAAGCACGGCTGAACAGCCTTCCGCTTGCAGTACAGCTTACTCAGGAAGTTCTCAGGAGCCTTTCGTGCCGAGATATTGTTTCGATGAAAGCTAAGACAAGCGTCATCGCACAAAGTTAAAGCAAAGAGAAGCTTCATCTCGCAAAGTTTGACTGACATTGTGACCGCTTTAAAAAGACGGACGACCTGCGGTGTAAGGACTGGAAGTTTTCACAAAATCTCTGAAATAATTATTATGTTCTGAAACTCCTACTGGTCATCCCCTAGCGTTGTAGCGGCTTGCACATTTAATCAACTCATGCTTCGTAATATATGACTATGTGTAAACCACAAAAAGATCCAGTGGCATTCTATGTCGCTTTTTGTGAGCAAACCTACTTTCAAAATATTGGTTTTGAAAATAAGTGGTGTTCAAGTATCCTAAAAAGAATAAAAAACATTAGGCCATCTGCAGTATGCATTTTGACTGATCGATGGCAGCTAACAAAAGAACAAAAGTGACAACTGCAGCAACAGCAATCAGAGCAAAAACAACTGCGAATTTGTTATAATGAATAGATGTTGATATCAAGCTGGAAATAAAGCAATTCTTGATGATTTCTCCGTCTTCTAATACGAAATCAAAGTCAACCCGAGAATGATATTGCGAGGAAAGAAAAATAACTCATTTGATAAATTCGTTACAATTTTTTTAAAATTGAAGACAACATTTCTTCAATCTGTGAACGCTTTCAAACCCTCCACCACCCTAACAAAATAATTATTACGGTGAATTCCCTCCCTTTGTCAGATTGATCGATACTCACATGAGAAGACTAGGAATGCTGTCGAAGAAAATACAAAGAGTTTGCGCCCTTTGTGACTGTAACTGTAGGCTTATAATCAATTGTACCGATCTAGATCTAAATCACCTTCAAAAAGCAAGGCCCTCCCTCCTCGAGAGATCACGGCACATAGAAGGAAGACTGCCGACAACCAGTCCGACAAACCATGCCACCTGCTCTGGCTTGCAGAACCATCGATTTGACTGTCAGCTCCTTCTCACAGGACACCTGGTTTTCGAATATCACTGTTAGCCCAAGTTAGGCGCTGGCAATCAATCATAGACCACCAGAATAAGCGGATAAACTAGATCAGAAGAGTTGGTTGCGCATGCCGTGCAATGAGACGAAAAAAGTGGAGACTAGCCAGTAAAAGATTAAATTTTATTGCCGTCAAAACGGAGATTGTGGTGGCTGTGTCGAAAACAGAGGAGAGGGCGGAGGGTTGGGGAGGTGGGGGAGGGTTCCGGTATGGTTAAAAGACTTTGCCTAGAATAATCACCTTACCCAAAATCATGTTAGGAAAATAATCTTTAGACAAATAACAAGAGTTCTTACATTCATTGTCACTTTTGTATAGGTTTCTTACTTTCTCACGGCCAAGCAGTGAGACTGCGTGCTTTAAGTAAGAACCTTCAGACAGTTTGACGCTCCTCAACCTTCCAGTGGATAGAATTGGTTAAAGAGATCCATCTAAACCACCGGATCATCCAGTCACGGATCAAACCCACAACCTTTTTTATAATCAGACAAACGCTCTACTTATTTTCCCAAATCCTTCTGACTCGAACGTCAGACCCTCTGGTCTAAAGGTCTTTGATTAATTGTCTTTCACTAGGTTGGCTGAAGCATGCTGGTGCGGAAACTGCCCCGAATCACTATTGTAACTTTAAAGAGAGAAGCCCTTTTCCTCTTTTGCTCCCTTTAAACTGATAGCTTCTTTTGTACCGGCTCAGGTTTTATTACAATTCAAATTAGTTTTTAAATTACTGTCAGCTAAGAGGATATAATTATGTTTTATGGTGCATGCAACAGAAATACGAACACAATCACATAAAACTGTATGAATAAACGCCCCGTAAATTGTCACTTCCTTGTTAGAGCTTGCTATTCCCCGAGAGATTTCTGAGTTTGTTAATCTTCTTTCTCTGTCAGGTCTCCTAGTTTCTTAATGACTGCCTCTATCAGGTCATTTAGTTTCTTGGTCTCTACCCCTGTCAGATCTTCTTATTTCTTGGTGTCTAGCCCTTTTAGTTCTTCAAGTTTCTTGGTGTCTTCCACGGTCAGATCTTCTTATTTCTTGGTGTCTAGCTTTGTTACGTCTCCTAGATTCTTGGTGCCTGCCTCTGTCAGGTCTTCTAGTTTCTTGGTATCAACCTCTATCATGTCTCTAAGTTACTTGGCGTCTGCCTCTGTCAGGTCTTCTTTTTCCTCGGTATCTACCTCTGTGAGGTCTCCTAGATTCTTGGTGTCTCCTGTCAAGTCTTTTAGTTTCTTGTGTCTGCCTCTGTCAAGTCGTTTAGTTTCTTGATATCAGCCTCTATCATGTATCTAAGTTACTTGGTGTCTGCCTCTGCCAGGTCTCCTAGTTGCATAGTGTCTGCCTCTATCATGTTTTCTAATTTCTTGGTGTCTGCCTTACTCAGGCCTGTTAGTTTCTTGGTGTCAGCCTCTGTCAGGCGTTCAATTTTTTTGATACTAACATCTGTCATGTCTCCTAGTCTCATGGTGTCTACACCTGTCAGGTGTTCTAGTTTCTTGGTATCTACCTTTGTCAGGTCTTCTATTTTCTTGGTATCTACCTCTGTCAAGTCTTCTAATTTCTTGGTGTCTACCCCTGTCAGGTCTTCTAGTTTCTTGGTGTCTACCCCTGTCAGATCTTCTAGTTTCTTGGTGTCTACCCCTGTCAGGTCTTCTAGTTTCTTGGTGTCTACCTCTGTCAGGTCTTCTAGTTTCTTGGTGTCTACCCCTGTCAGGTCTTCTAGTTTCTTGGTGTCTACCCCTGTCAGGTCTTCTAGTTTCTTGGTGTCTACCTCTGTCAGGTCTTCTAGTTTCTTGGTGTCTACCCCTGTCAGGTCTTCTAGTTTCTTGGTGTCTACCCCTGTCAGGTCTTCTAGTTTCTTGGTGTCTACCCCTGTCAGGTCTTCTAGTTTCTTGGTGTCTACCCCTGTCAGGTCTTCTAGTTTCTTGGTGTCTACCTCTGTCAGGTCTTCTAGTTTCTTGGTGTCTACCCCTGTCAGGTCTTCTAGTTTCTTGGTGTCTACCCCTGTCAGGTCTTCTAGTTTCTTGGTGTCTACCCCTGTCAGGTCTTCTAGTTTCTTGGTGTCTACCCCTGTCAGGTCTTCTAGTTTCTTGGTGTCTACCCCTGTCAGGTCTTCTAGTTTCTTGGTGTCTACCTCTGTCAGGTCTTCTAGTTTCTTGGTGTCTACCTCTGTCAGGTTGTCTAGTTTCTTGGTGTCTACCTCTTTCAGGTTGTCTAGTTTCTTGGTGTCTACCCCTGTCAGGTCTTCTAGTTTCTTGGTGTCTACCTATGTCAGGTCTTCTAGTTTCTTGGTGTCTACCTCTGTCAGGTCTTCTAGTTTCTTGGTGTCTACCTCTGTCAGGTCTTCTAGTTTCTTGGTGTCTACCTCTGTCAGGTCTTCTAGTTTCTTGGTGTCTATCTCTGTCAGGTCTTCTAGTTTCTTGGTGTCTACCTCTGTTAGGTCTCCTAGTCTCTTGGTGTCTAGCTCTGTTAGGTCTTCTAGTTTCTTGGTGTCTACCTCTGTCAGTTTGTCTAGTTTCTTGGTGTCTACCTCTGTCAGGTTGTCTAGTTTCTTGGTATCTACCTATGTGAGGTTGTCTAGTTTCTTGGTGTCTACCTCTGTCAGGTCTTCTAGTTTCTTGGTGTCTACCCCTGTCAGGTCTTCTAGTTTCTTGGTGTCTACCCCTGTCAGGTCTTCTAGTTTCTTGGTATCTACCTCTGTGAGGTTGTCTAGTTTCTTGGTGTCTACCCCTGTCAGGTCTTCTAGTTTCTTGGTGTCTATCTCTGTCATGTCTTCTAGTTTCTTGGTGTCTACCTCTGTTAGGTCTCCTAGTCTCTTGGTGTCTAGCTCTGTTAGGTCTTCTAGTTTCTTGGTGTCTACCTCTGTCAGGTTGTCTAGTTTCTTGGTGTCTACCTCTGTCAGGTTGTCTAGTTTCTTGGTATCTACCTCTGTGAGGTTGTCTAGTTTCTTGGTGTCTACCTCTGTCAGGTTGCCTAGTTTCTTGGTATCTACCTATGTGAGGTTGTCTAGTTTCTTGGTGTCTACCTCTGTCAGGTTGTCTAGTTTCTTGGTATCTACCTCTGTGAGGTTGTCTAGTTTCTTGGTGTCTACCTCTGTCAGGTTGTCTACTTTCTTGGTGTCTACCTCTGTCAGGTCTTCTAGTTTCTTGGTGTCTATCTCTGTAGGTCGTATAGTTTCTTGGTGGCTAACTCTGTCAGGTCTTCTAGTTCCGCTTAATTGTTTTATTTTTACTCTCATGGATGACCCGATTTGGTCGAATGAATTCAATCATATGACTTGAACTGTTCGGTATTGTTTTTTTTTCTGCTATCGTAGTGAGCACAACATTTACCATTCGAGATGCCTTATCATCTGCTTAACCTGGTGAGTGTGAATCTACCATATCCTCTGCCTCACTTTGTGAGCATCAATATGCTCTGTCCTCTGCCTCACTTGGTGAGCGTGAATCTACCATGTCCTCTGCCTAATTTGGTGAGCGTGAATCTACCATATCCTCTGCCTCAAGTGGTGACCGTGAATCTACCATGTTCTCTGCCCCTCGTGGTGAGCGTGAATCTACCATGTCCTCTGCATCACATGATGAGCATCAATATGCCCTGTCCTCTTGTTAACATGATGAGCATCAAGTTTACTAGTAGTCCTTCTCTGCCGCTTTCCCAACATGATGAGCACCAAGTTTACTAGTAGTCCTTCTCTGCCGGTTTCCCAACATGATGAGCATCAAGTTTACTAGTAGTCCTTCTCTGCCGGTTTCCCAACATGATGAATATCAAGTTTACTTGTAGTCCTTCTCTGCCGGTTTCCCAACATGATGAGCATCAAGTTTACTAGTAGTCCTTTTCTCCCGGTTTCCCAACATGATGAGCATCAAGTTTACTAGTAGTCCTTCTCTGCTGGTTTCCCAACATGATGAGCATCAAGTTTACTAGTAGTCCGTTTCTCCCGGTTTCCCAACATGATGAGCATCAAGTTTACTAGTAGTCCTTTTCTCCCGGTTTCCCAACATGATGAGCATCAAGTTTACTAGTAGTCCTTCTCTGCCGGTTTCCCAACATGATGAATATCAAGTTTACTAGTAGTCCTTCTCTGCCGGTTTCCCAACATGATGAGCATCAAGTTTACTAGTAGTCCTTTTCTCCCGGTTTCCCAACATGATGAGCATCAAGTTTACTAGTAGTCCTTCTCTGCTGGTTTCCCAACATGATGAGCATCAAGTTTACTAGTAGTCCTTTTCTCCCGGTTTCCCAACATGATGAGCATCAAGTTTACTAGTAGTCCTTCTCTGCTGGTTTCCCAACATGATGAGCATCAAGTTTACTAGTAGTCCTTTTCTCCAGGTTTCCCAACATGATGAGGATCAAATTTGCATGTCGACCTGCTATTCGCTGTGCCCTCTCTCTAACGTAATGATCGTCAACTTAACTTGTCGGTCTGCTCTACCGTTTTACTCCTATTGTTTGTTTTCGTCGTTCTTTCATTCGTAACATTTTATCTTTCATGATTATAAAACCGGTTTTGGTGCTACTCATATTCATCAAAGGGAGACTCTGATTAGTTTTTTTTTTTGTTCCCAACATTAGTTTTTAGTTTTTACCAACATTAATTTTCAGTTTTTTCCAACATTGATTCTTTGTTTTAACAATATTAGTTTTTAGTTTTTACCAACATTGATTCGTTGTTTTAACTATATTAGTTTTCTCTTTTTACGAACTTTAAGTTTTTGTTTGCACCAACATAAAGTTTGACCTTTAACCAAATTTAAGTTTTAGTTTTAACCAACATTAATTTTCTGTTGTTAACATTTTTTTGTATGCTGTATATGAATTGATATTTAAACTGAAGAGTCATTCAGATCCCTGGTTGTATAATATACCTTTGCTATAATTATATACAAGGGCCCTGCGTGTAGTTTTATATCGCCTAAGTTTACTAAGGACATTGGAGAACAGATCACTGAACTTTGAAATCTCTCTATTTACTCAAACGACCCTCTCCTGGAAAACTCAATCTTTTTTGCAAGTGGCTTTGCGCACTTTTAACATTGTCGGTCGATCTCTTATCAAGAACTTAAGACAGACAGATCTGATCACAGAAACTAGGCGGCACAGTCTAGTCCAGTCCAGCTTGGTCGATTGATTAGCTCTCAACAACAGGATCTCGCCTCGCTTGGCCGCCCCCCGCCATGAGATGCGGGCCCAGTCGTTCCCTAGGCACGCAAGATATGTATGTGGTATTGAGCTGACTATTCAAATTACTTTGTTGTTCAGTAGATATACCATGGTATCAAGCTGAATATTCACTTTGTTCTTCATAAAATATACCGGGATATCTAGCTCAACATTCGAGTTACTATGTTTTTGTACAGATAAGAAGGAAAGAACTGACAGTCGACATGCGCAGAAGTGGACTGCCGTGATCAGACCAGGGTTGAGGTTTGTTCCTGACCTTAGGTAACCAGTTCCAGGTCTCCCCGCTGACCAGGGACCGCATGCAGTCAGCTAATGGAAAATCCGTGAACAGCGACTTTATAATTATATCCGCACTATTCTAACTGGAGAGAGAGAGACGGAGAGAGAGATAGATAGATAGATAGAGAGAGAGAGAGAGAGAGAGAGAGAGAGAGAGAGAGAGAGAGAGAGAGAGAGAGAGAGAGAGAGAGAGAGAGAGAGAGAGAGAGAGAGAGAGAGAGAGAGAGAGAGAGAGATGAATGACACGTTAACTCTAATTGGATTAGCGGTGTTTATCACAGAGCCTGGTGCGCCGTGTTGTTTTGTCTCCCCTCTCTGCTGAGGGTTTAGCTGAACCACGCGTGCGATAGGTAACCAAGCGTCGCGGTCTGCCCACTCGACGCCTTCACTGAACCGCGTCAATCTGATTTGTTCCTGTTGATCTAATCGAGCCGATTGCTGTTTTTTCTTCTGATCCTTTCCATCTCCTAAGCTTCTTTGTGAGGACAACGACAACTTGACGATCGTCTAGATATGCTTTACCTACACCTTTTTGGTGTCATTGGTTTAACTTTTCATTGCCTGGTTTAACGTCCCGCAGTCAGATAATCATTTTTACAGATCAGCATTCACTCAAAACTTGGCTAGAGAAGATCCACTGATAGCCTGGTAACAGAAGTCTCCTGATGGCTTGTATAGTCAGGTAAGAAATAAACCTTTATATTTTCATTGTTTATACTTTTATTAAAGATTAAAGTTAGCGCCGATGAACAGTTCGTTGTTTGTATTCATTAAGAAGAGCTGCTAGCGAGATAGAGCGATTTATGAAGAATGTTTTCCTTTCAAAGAATCCTTTTGGTCGTCTTGGAGTCTTTGAGTATTAGTCCTCAAGTCTTCGTAACAGTATGGAATATAGGCAATACTACTGCAATAAAAGTACGTGCTCATTAACTCTGGCACATGACATGCAACGGCAGAAATTATGAAACAATGATAATAATTTATTGTGATAACTGTAACAACAACGGCAACAGCAACAGTAATAATAGAAGTAATCACTGTAAAAATACTTCTTCAACTGTCACTCCTCCTCCTCCTCCCCCACCTCCT
>JAWDGP010001353.1:212500-227500 GCA_033675545.1 Elysia crispata
CGACTAAAAAACGGGCACCGAGATCAAAGAGCTCGGAGGCTAAATTGCTTGGCGACAGCGCTAACAATGCAACCAGCGCAGCGTCTGCCTCTAAAGCAAGCCGTGACCCCGATGTTTCTGGCGAAAGTCTGAAATCTGGGAGGAGTCCTTTCACGAAAGCTGATCGTCAGGCCAGTATGGCGACCAGCCGTTCAGCACCGCAGACAAGGTCGAAGACAACCAGTCGTTCAGTTACAAGCTCTGAGAAAAACTCTGTTTTGCAAGAAGTCTCAGCGTCCAATTCAAGCTCAGACGAGAGGATGCTCAGAGACAAGAGCGAGGGAAGGGTCGGCAGTGCTGGAGCGCATCAGACGTGTGGGTACAAACAGCATGTAGCTCCCAGCACACCTACTCCTATACATTCGGTATTGCCTAATAAACACCAGCACCACAATCACAGCCGAAATTCTCACCTGAGACGGCAATTAATTGCAACACCGATCACATTGGACCCCACAAACCTCACCAGCAACAGCAGCAGTAACAACAACAAGAACAGTGACAACGCCACTACTGCTGGCGTAACCTCTCGCACAGCGTCAGCCACCACTCGCCCAGATCTGTCCTTGTCGAGTCGTGCTGTGTCCAGGTTTGGCGGCCCAGCCGCCGAGACCATGGCGCAAGACCCGCGCTACGCCCGCCTGGAGAGAACACTGTGTCCGCTGGTCAGGGGTAACACCACTGGAGACATCGGCGCCATCGTTAACCAGATCGAAGCTCTCCATGTAAGGCCCAGGAAGCGGCCTCCAGACGCCAAGAAGACCAAGATTGAGCTCAAAGCGTTTGAGTATATGAAAGACAAAGGGTTTGCCTTCTGAAGTTTCTTCACTGATCTGCTACAACAGAAACAAAGAAGTAACGGATATTTGGTTTGCACTTAACTTTATTCAACATTCTTTTCGTTTAGCAAAGTTAATTAGCATTGAAATTTTCCCTTTTCAATTGAAATTTGAACAAAACCCCCAGAAACATTCATCTGATAATTGAGGTGTCACCATCACAGACGAAATAGGTCGATTATACAAAGTTATCATGACCTAATGTTCTTTACAAAAATCGAAACATGGAAAACTTTGAAAAAACAAACAAATGACCCAGATGTTGACTTATGCATCAAACCAAACCCCGTACCACTATCTGATATAGTCTGTTCATACCATATTACAAAGTTTTACTTTGCTGATTCCCACTACATCTTTCACTGGTCATCTAGACTAAACAAGTTCTGAACATTCTGTGTTTGTCTCGATCTTTTGAGTCAGCCATTATATTAAGAAACTTCTGAATAGAGCAGCAAATCGAGGTGGCATTTGAAATCTTTGTTGTTAAGAAAGTAAGGGATGATTAATGATGAGGTATTGAGATGGTCATTTCATAATATTCGATACAGTTTTTTTTTTGTAATATTTAACATGACACGATTCTTAACGTTCTTGCCTGTATGGTACTAATTGAAGAGTATGGATAACTCAATTTATAATTATTTTTTATGATCGGTGTTCAGAGCTGAAGACATTTTTATCACCAAATGTGCATCTCTGTAGCCTAGAAGTATCCAGGGCTAAGCGAGGCAGGATGTGAGATTTTCTATAAAGGTTCTCGAGTCATTATTGGTTCTTCAAGTGAATTGTAAAAAGAACATCAATGGCATAGTAGATTCTTTCATTATGCGTAGATCTCACTTAGAAGTCTGTACGCTGATCCGACCAAGTGCTGAGATAGTCAATAGCTTCTCACTTTGCGATAAAGCCTTGAGCGTAATAATTTTTGTGACCTTGCGCACTTGTAAGGAAATGTGTTATGGTGCTCGTTAATAGATCTACATGTGTCTACATTAAACATTAAAATATTTATATTCCTCTGAACACGTCCTCCATTCTTTATAGTATTATCTTCTTGAAGCTTCGGAAATTATTTTCGCTTTCTTTCTCTCTCTCTCTCTCTCTCTCTCTCTCTCTCTCTCTCTCTCTCTCTCTCTCTCTCTCTCTCTCTCTCTCTCTCTCTCGATGCTGTTAATATGGTACTTAAGAAACGTAACTAAAATCCATTTAAGATGACTTTCCTAGTTAAAAAACAACAACCAGCAATGTGGACAACGATGACTTGTACGACAACAACACCAAAAGTGAAAACCATTATAAAATTAATAATAATAACAACAACAACAACAACAACAACAACAACAACAACAACAACAACAACAACAACACTGGCAGCAAAACTGCAACAACCAAAAGTAAAACCCAAACTAAAAACCAAAGAATATTTGAGTTAAAAAGTGTGTCATCATGCCCCATTATACCATGCACAGAGCAATCGAATTTGTTTGCGTTATTTATATAAAATCGCTGACAAAGTAAGTTAACTGTGACCTTTCCTACAAATAAGACCTGGTGTCTTGTGGTTAAAGAAGTTATTGGTGTTCATCAAAATATTTTACCTACCTTATAGCTAGAGAAGTTATTAATGTCCATCATAATCTCTTACTCACCTTGTGGTCAGATAACGTATTAGTGTTCATCATAATCTCTTACCTACCGTGTAGCCAGAGAGGTTATTGGTGTTCATCATAATCTCTTACCTACCGTGTAGCCAGAGAGGTTATTGGTGTTCATCATAATCTCTTACCTACCTTGTAGCCAGAGAGATTGTCAGTGTTCATCATGATCTTTTACCTACCTTGTAGCCAGAGAGGTTGTTAGTGTTCATCATAATCTCTCACCTACCTTATAGCTAGAGAGGTTATTGATGTCCATCATAATCTCTTACTCACCTTGTGGCCAGATAACGTATTAGTGTTCATCATAATCTCTTATCTACCTTGTAGCTAGAAGATTATTGGTGATGATCATAATCTCTTATCTACCGGGTAGCTAGAGAGGTTATTGGCGTTCATCATAATCTCTTACCTGTATTGTAACTAAAGAAATTATTTGAATTCACCATACTGTCTTACCTCCCTGGAAACCAGAGAGCATAATAGATAATTCACCATACTGTCTTACCTCCCTGGAAACCAGAGAGCATAATAGACAATTCACCATACTGTCTTACCTCCCTGGAAACCAGAGAGCATAATAGATAATTCACCATACTGTCTTACCTCCCTGGAAACCAGAGAGCATAATAGATAATTCACCATACTGTCTTACCTCCCTGGAAACCAGAGAGCAATAATAGACAATTCACCATACTGTCTTACCTCCCTGGAAACCAGAGAGCATAATAGACAATTCACCATACTGTCTTACCTCCCTGGAAACCAGAAAGCATAATAGACAATTCACCATACTGTCTTACCTCCCTGGAAAACAGAAAGCATACTAGACAATTCACCATACTGTCTTACCTCCCTGGAAACCAGAGAGCAATAATAGACAATTCACCATACTGTCATACCTCCCTGGAAACCAGAAAGCATAATAGACAATTCACCATACTGTCTTACCTCCCTGGAAACCAGAGAGCAATAATAGACAATTCACCATACTGTCTTACCTCCCTGGAAACCAGAAAGCATAATAGATAAGTGAAGGCTTGCGAACGGTGCAATTATGACTCTAAAAAAGTGAGACATCTTTTTTTTATAGAGAGGGTATATAAGGAAAGGAAAAAATATAAAGACCAAAGAAAAAAAAAATCCCAAACAAATTGACAACAAATCAACGAATAATGGAGCTTAAAATAGAATATTAAATAAAACGAGAAGATTTGTGAATGGAATTATATTAAATGATTGTTTTTTTTTTTTTTTTTTTACACTATAAGGAATTATCAATTTCTTATGCAACATTTTATCTAAACATACAATTTCATTCGTAACCCACACAAGGGGAAAGATAAAAAAACACATTCATTATTTTTGAAAAGTTTAGATTTCCTGACAAGGCTAACCGTGAATGATTGCCTGACCTAACGAGCTTCCTGTCGAAACTGGACAAACTATGTGTGAACAGTTTCACTTGTAAAGCATCAATATTCTCGCTTGAAATGAGTACAGGAACCATTTCAGTTTTTGCTTTCTGTGAAACTCACAGACGGCGCATAGGTAAAAAACAACAACAAAGAAACGTTACAACATGATAGTAAAATTTCAGCAACAGAAAGAAATTCATAAAAAAAAATTGTAATGCGCGTTGTGCGAATTAAAGTGATATAAGCCACAATGCAAATAATATTTACATTAGACGTCTGATAACTTGATTTATTTAAATAAAAAAAAATTCAAATAACATAGGGTTTCCTCATAGCCTAAATCGTAGATTGAAATTCTAACTAGTTATCCTAGTAAAATTCCGTCTCTTTAATGTTACCCGTAATGCTGAAAAAAAATACAAAAAAAAAAAAAAAAAAAAAAAAAAATACAAAAACGTGAAAAATTGCAAATCAGATGAGGTAGATATATGAATAAAGCGACATTTTCATTTTGATTTGCAAACATTTTTGTGATCTTTTGCAAGAAACCAAAATCATTTTAAATGCATGCTTTTTTTTACAACTCTTGGTTCTTATTTGGTTCAATCACTTTATTCTGCGATTTTGATGATGTTCAGACAAGTCACTATAGAGCTACTGCTTTCAGTAGTAAAAGCAATAACACTAAGCTCATTATGTTCAACGTCCGTTCTTGCAAATGTTAATCGATTTTTTGTTGTGCCCATTGATAATGGTATTCTGGTATTCTGCATGCAGTGTACGGTTTCCAACATTTCACTTCGCGGCAGCTGGACGAGTTGAAAGACAGCAGAT
Source organism: Elysia crispata (assembly GCA_033675545.1). Classification (NCBI taxonomy): domain Eukaryota; kingdom Metazoa; phylum Mollusca; class Gastropoda; family Plakobranchidae; genus Elysia; species Elysia crispata. The sequence goes on from JAWDGP010001353.1 coordinate 217,289, forward strand.
TATTTGTATGTGTTCACGACAAAGCAACAGCTACAGATATTGGTCACATTCAGATGAAGACTAGTAATGGCATTTCATTCGAAATATTCCCAGAGTCTTGGTTGGAGCACTTCTAAATTTCGTCAGGCCAAATTTCTCTTTTCAATTAGCTCAGCTTAACAACACCCTCCAAAAATGACTTGGTCCTAACCTACCATTGAATTCTGGTAACCATGACACAAAATATGGATGTAAACAGTAAAATCCAGCTATTGAGGTCAACGGATTTTTGCCCATTTGCAGCTTGAAGAATGTCCTCTTTATTCAAATCTGAGGAGAAAATAAAATAAATAAAAAATGAAAGTCGTACTCCCCCTTCCCCATCCCCACCATAATTGAGAGATCGGTCGTCACTAACCAAATTGTCCTGTCTAAGATCAGAAGATACAGTCAATCGCTTGCAGAGACGGTGTAAGGTTAGGATATACAATCAATGGCTTGTAGAGACAGTGTAAAGTTAGGATATACGATCAATGGCTTGTAGAGGCGTAAGGTCAGGATATACAATCAATGGCTTGTAGAGACAGTGTAAAGTTAGGATATACGATCAATGGCTTGTAGAGGCGTAAGGTCAGGATATACAATCAAGGTCAGGATATACAATCAATTGCTTGTAGAGACAGTGTAAGGTTAGGATATACAATCAATGGCTTGTAGAGACAGTGTAAGGTTAGGATATACGATCAATGGCTTGTAGAGGCTGTGTAAGGTCAAGATATAGAATCAAGGTCAGGATATACAATCAATGGCTTGTAGAGACAGTATAAGGTTAGGATATACAATCAATGGCTTGTAGAGATACTGTAAGGTCACGATATACAATCAAGGTCAGGATATACGACCATAGCTTGTACAGATAGTGTAAGGTCAGGATATATAATCAAGGTCAGGATATACAATCAATGGCTTGTAGAGACAGTGTAAGTTTAGGGTATACAATTAATGGCTTGTAGAGATAGTGTAACTCAGGATATACAATCAATGGCTAATATAGAGAGTATAACGTCTGGATATACAATTAATGGCTTGTAGAGACAGTGTAAGGGCAGGATATACAATTAATGGCTTTTAGAGACGAGATAGTGTAAGGTCAGGATTTACAATTAATGGCTTGCAGAGATAGTGAAAGGTCAGGATATACAATAATGACTTGTAGAGATTGTGTAAGGTTAAAATGTACAATTAATTGCTTGTAGATATAGTGTAACGTCAGGATATACAATTAATGGTTTGAAGAGATACTGTAAGGTCAGGATATATAATCAATGGCTTGTAGAGACAGTGTAAGGTCAGGATTTACAATTAAGGTCAGGATATACAATCATTGGCTTGTAGAGACAGTGTAAGGTCAGGATATACAATCAATGGCTTGTAGAGACAGTGTAAAGTCAGGAGATAGAGTTCATGGCCAGTAGACACAGTGTAATATCAGAAGATACAGTCAATGGCTATTTAATAAAATACACCCAAAGCACAGAGCCTATTCTATCTTAGGTTAGAAGATACTGTCAAGGGACAGTAAAGACATCAATAGGTTAGAATTACTGGTTAATCAAGACAGTTTATAGGAGAAACTGTGAATACCATGAAGAGACAGCCCGAGTGTAGAAAGACAGTCTAGATTTTTAAACTGATATTATGTTTTCACCATGGTTGATAATCATTAAAATATCATTTAACCAATACAGCTTGAACCGACGTACAAGAACATATGATAATATTTCAGTACTACAGTATATGGCCGCTGCCGTGAATAAAAGAGTCAGAAAGCTAAACTCTAGACCAAAATAAAAAAGTCTCATTTCAGGGATCAAATTCCTTACGTTTTACTGATGACCGATACACTGAAGTCAATGATGAGATTTTTTACACTAGAACTACATAATTTTAGAATAGAATAGAAAGAGAGAAACAAACCACATGTTGATAAGTAAAAACTTGTTGAGAATCAAACCTATCACTTTCACATCTTTAAAACATGATAAATTTACATCATTTTTTCTATAGTCTACATCAATTCGTAAAAGAAAACTTCAATTTCGCCAGTTAAAGTTAAATTATTTATATTGCTTTGTAAATCACTACACAATTTTTATGCCCTCAACTTAAGGTCTCCTCGAGACGGTTTTGGCTCTGTGTAGGGTCAAGTCTCTTACCGCACTTGTTGTGGGAAAGTTGGGCGATGTTGGAGAGTATCTCCGCCACGGTATCCCGGTCGGACTCGCTCTGCTGCTCACACGAGTTGAGGACACATACCGCTGAGTTCTTCACGTCACTGCTCAGTGAGAGAGATAGATAGATAGATAGAGAGATAGATAGATAGATAGAGAGAGATAGATATAGATAGATAGAGAGAGATAGATATATATAGATAGAGAGAGAGATAGATAGATAGATAGATAGATAGATAGATAGATAGAGAGAGAGATAGATAGATAGAGAGAGATAGATAGATAGATAGAGAGATAGATAGATAGGTAGATAGATAGATAGATAGATAGAAAGAGATAGATAGATAGATAGAGAGAGAGATAGATAGATAGATAGAGAGAGATAGATAGATAGATAATGAGAGATAGATAGATAGATAGAGAGATAGATAGATAGATAGAGAAAGAGATAGATAGATAGAGAGAGAGAGATAGATAGATAGAGAGAGATAGATAGATAGATGGAGAGATAGATAGATAGATAGAGAGAGATAGATATAGATAGATAGATAGATAGATAGATAGATAGATGGATAGATAGATGAAGAGATAGATAGATAGATAGATAGATAGATAGATAGCGAGAGAGATAGATAGATGGAGAGATAGATAGATAGATAGATAGATAGATAGAGATAGATATATGGAGAGATAGATAGATAGATAGAGAGAGATAGATAGATAGATAGATAGACAGATAGATGAAGAGATAGATAGATAGATAGATAGATAGATGAAGAGATAGATATATAGATAGATAATAGATAGATAGAGAGATAGATAGATAGATGAAGAGAGAGATAGATAGATAGATAGATAGAGAGAGAGAAAGATAGATAGATGGAGAGATAGAAAGATAGATAGATAGATAGATAGATAGATAGATAGAGATAGATAGATAGATAGATAGATAGATAGATAGATAGATGAAGAGATAGATAGATAGATGGAGAGAGATAGATAGATAGATGAAGAGATACATAGATAGATAGATAGATAGATAGATAGATAGAGATAGATATAGATAGATAGATAGATGGAGAGGTAGATAGATAGATAGATAGATAGATAGATAGATAGATAGATAGATAGATAGATAGAGGGAGAAATGTGATATGAGGAAGAGAATTAGAAAACCTTCTATCGTTGATAAGAACAAATTTGTAAAATTGACTCTGCATTTTCCTTACGCTATTCGCCTTTGTAAATTCACAAAGACTACTGGACTCATAAAATTAGGAGGTCTTTAACAATGCAACCATTCGTCTATACATGGAGCAATTTCACTGAATCACTCTTTTATACCCGAACCAGAAAAAAGACATATTCATGCAAGGATTGTTCAATTTATAAAGCATAAACCAGACAGCCCCACGAAATCGTCCTTCCATTCATCAGCCAAAGACTAGAAAGCTTCATATAATCATTCCTACATAAAAGTGAGACCAAAAACAGACAACTCGTAGGAACCATTCTTCTATTCATTAACCAAAGCCCACACCTACTCCATGCAATAATTTTTACATTCATTGAGAAAAGAACTCTTAAAGGATCTATTCTTAAATTTATGAGCAACTGACCAAACAGGAGGTAACTCCAAGCAACCATTCTTCCATTATGAATCAAAGAACACATAACTACATGCAACGATTCGTCCATACACGAACCAGAGAACAAGCAATGTAATACAAACATCCTTGCATTATATGTATCAGAGCACAACCAATTCTTTGCAACCATCTTCCATATATTTACCAGAGAACAAAAAGCTCCATGAAACCATATTCCATACATGTATCAGAGAAGAAACAACTCCATGCAACCCTCTCCTGTATATTTACCAGAGAACAAAAAGCTCCATGCAATCATATTCGATACATGTACCACAGAACGAACAACTCCATGCAACTATCTTCCATTATTTACAAGAGAAAAAACAATTCTAAGCAACCATCTTCTATATATGTACAAGAGAAGAAACAACTCCATGCAACCATATTCCATATAGGAACCACAGAACAAGCAATCCATGCAGCCATTCTTTCATACACATACCAGCAACAATACACTTCTATGGAACCATACTTCCATGCATGTACCAAAGACGAGACAATTCCATGCAGCCATTTTTTCGTACATGAACATTATAGCAGACAATTATTCGCAAGTAATTTTCCAAACATGAACCAGAGACCACACGTCTCACTGGAACGATTCTCCAATATATGAACAAGAGACCATATGACTTCACGCAATCATTTTTTCAAATATGAAGCAGGGACCAGACAACTTTTTGCAAAAAAATTCAACACATAAAGCATTAAACCAGAGATTAGAACCCAATGCAACCATTCTTTCATTCATGAACCAGAAACCAGACAAATCAATGCCACCATTCTTTTATAGATGAAACAGTTGCCACACAACTTAAAGCAACCATTCTTCCATACGTGGCCCACAGAGCATACAACTTCAAGCAACCATTCTTCCATGCATGACCCACAGAGCAGACAACTTCAAGCAACCATTCTTCCATGCATGACCCACAGAGCAGACAATTGCAAGCAACGTTTCTTCCATTCATAAAACAGAGACCAGGCAACTCCATATTCCAATCTATTTCAATAAGTGACTAAAATCCAAAACTCACGCGCAGTTTGGCGAGGAAGTTGGGCTACACACGCCGTCTGGATCTTGATAAGCGCAGTCGTACTTGATGTAAATCTGCTGCACTTTAAACACCAGCTCCGGCAGGTTGCCCAGGGCACGCACCTGGCCGATCTTGCCATCTGTTGTCGAGCTCAGCGCCATGGCGGCCACCACAGACCAGCCTAAAGACAGATAAGAGAACTTCAAGAATACTGATGTGTAGAACTAATATTACATTATATATTCCGGAACGTTAATTTCTTTGTGCTCACTTTCTGATAGAAAGTTGAAACTGCTTTTTATGGAGTGACTTAAGGTATCAGGATGCAAAGATTTTGCTTTAAAAATCATTTTATCACTAAGTTGTTCTGACACCATTTCTAAAACTTTCTAAATGACAATTATGCTGAAATAAGAGATTTTTTTTGTACATCTATGTACATTCCCGGAACATATAGGAACCATTTTTTTTACCGTAACGACACCCACAATTTTTTTTTTGTATAAAAACACAATCTTCCCACAAGTAGACATTTCCTAAGGAAACTAGAACTTTTTCGACATAAGATCAAGTAAACCATGTTCAAGGGAATGTACTTTGCCATTAAAATAAGAATGCAATTATATGACACAAACTAAAGTTTAAAAACAATAAATTATTGTTTTTGTCCGTTTTCATGGTTGAGCAATTTTGGTCTAGTTACAGTTTTTCTAACCCTTGTTGTGAACTATCTATTCAAGATAGAAAGCCGACATTTCGCAGGTCTACTCTCTATTCTTTATATCTTACTGCGTATCCTTTACCTCTTAGAATCTTTCTACCTATTATTTGCTATATGTCTCACTATCACTTTCCATTACAAAAATGAAAGTGAAAAGTTTTAAAATTCTAATTTTAGATTTAGGACATAGCCTAAATATTGAATAAGCTTGTTTGAAAGTTTCATAAAAAAATAATGAGAACTTTTTAAGATATGAAGGATTAAGAATATCATATATATTTTTGTTCGGCGACCACATTGGATACCTAATTTACATAATTTTTTTGTGACCTTGAAAAAAATTCTCTTTAGCGTAGTACATAGTGCAAAGGTTAAGTGAAGCATGGTTTGGGTTTTCAAATATAAAAAAAAAGCCCCTTTTAGGATCCTGATACCTTAAGTTGGCAGATATTTCAGTCAGCTCTATTGCCATGATGGAGTGAGCCTTCTTGATTGCAGCCTTATATATAGGAGTCAGGACATGTGTACATGTTAGGCGATCTTCACCAATAGAATTGACAGTAAATGTCAACGGTGCTTTATCACCACAGGACAAAACAACAAGTCACAAGTCACACCCAGAGCTAGAGTTATAACTCTCACCTCTCAGAACCTCTTTATTGAGCAGTCGAAGAAATTTTACTTCTTCTTAAAAATAAATATCTCCGTTAATAATATATGCAAGTATGTGTACATGTTTAATAAAATTGTAACACATTTGTTATACTCCTACGGGACGGAAGGCTAGTAAAAAAACCGGAGACAATATACTGTCTAACGGTACGCCATTCCTTCATACTATCCAGGTTTCGTTTAAAAACTTTCCAATCAAAGTGACTACCTTTCGTGGAGACCCAGAGGTTTTGTTTTCGTTTAGAAAGTGGCAGGTTGATCAACATCTTTGCGAATAGCGAAAAAACGCAATAATTGCAGAACCGATGTTCACAATAAAACCAGATGGATTCAGACAGTGGGGAAAGAATTATCGATATGGATCTAGATCTACATGACAGCGATAAATAATGACATACTTTTTGCTAGATCTACTCGGATAAAATCTAGTAGCAAGGATGAATTCTGATCTTATAGTAAATTAGCAAAACCTCAACAAGATCTATATATTTTCTAGATCTAAGACAAGACAATGACTTGAAATCCTATTGGCCAACCAGATCAGTTTCAGAGTCGCCCTTCTCTCAGAGCACAATGCCGCGTAACATATTTCTAGCGTTATTTCCACCTAGAGAAAAACAAAACCAGAGCGCTAGAGATGCTACCTTTACGGACAAACTCCATCAATCAGAGCCTTGGAAGATCAGCCGAAAGCAAAACTTCATCCAATCAGAGCCTTAGAAGATCAAACTAAAGCCACACTTCATCAAATCAGAGCCTTAGAAGATCAGCCGAAAGCAAAACTTCATCCAATCAGAGCCTAAGATCATCCGAAAGCAAAACTTCATCCAATCAATGACTTCGAAGATCAGCCAAAAGCAAAACTTCATCCAAAAGCAAAACTTCATCCAATCAATGACTTAGATGATCAGCCGTAAGCCAGAGTCTGATGTCCTGCCCGTACTGCCCTGGGCAGCAGATGGCTGGTGATGAAAGCATGACGAAATTCCCCAGACATGATGAATTTCGTCCAGCACGGCCATCAAAACCTATCAGACACGATACGAAACTCTATCCTTGCTGCGAGTCAACATCTGCGAATGTTTTGAATGTAAAGTTTTAGACTGGTGCGACAAATAAATGACGTGGGAGAGTCCACAGGGGCTGTTAGAGAGTTGGCTGATGCATAGAACAAAACTCCACAGCATCTTCACGGATTCATTATTTTCGATTCCGGGACTGTTTCTAGACCTCCTAGAACAGAATTCCATAGCACCGACACCAAAATGGAACGTCGTTTTAGTCTGCCAAAGGACATTTTAAAATATATATCAAAAGCTAAAGAAAGAGTAATGTGTCGTGAAGAGTCAGAAAACGGTGTTAATGCTGCTGAATATAAGGACAATAGAGATCTCATGCTTCTAAGAACAACACACTCTTACATAATTAGTAACACAATAGAAAAAAGAGGGTCAAGTAAGGAACTATGTAAACCACATAATTGTTCTGGAGTGGAAGAAATTATATGAAAGGTGTGGTAATCAAAACCTGGTTTTCTACAGCTCCAACAGAAAGACAGTAAAATGGTGGAAGCGCGTTGCAGCTAATCTTCTTCATCTAGGCCAGGTCTTTGATTGAAGCATACAGCACTTACTGGAAAAATATGGGGAAACCGAATAATAATGTCCTTTATAACCTTAAACTCAACCCCAAAAACTGTCTTTTAGCCCAGACTGAAAGGAAAGGAGCGAACGGTCAGTTCAACCTGTAGACACTCCATGCCTGAGTCATAAGAATCGTCCACATTTTCTTGTGCCAATACCCAGCACTGACTTTAAAAAAAAAAAGAAGAACGTCCAATACAAAGGTACCCATGGTGCCCATGCAAAGAGAGGGGGGGGGGGCGATACATACGTAGAAAGGGAGAAGATGGGCCTACAAGTCCTCCATGTGTAAGAAATGCAAGTACTCCTTGGAGTCGTGCTTTGACACGAAGTGATTTTGTTGTTGTTGTTTCAACCCGAACAATGCGCGTGAACTTCGTTGCTGTCACACGGAATAATCCCTATAAATTCCTAACACAGAACAATGCGCGTGAACTTCGTTGCTGTCACACGGAATAATCCCTATAAATTCCTAACACAGAACAATGCGCGTGAACTTCGTTGCTGTCACACGGAATAATCCCTATAAATTCCTAACACAGAACAATGCGCGTGAACTTCGTTGCTGTCACACGGAATAATCCCTATAAATTCCTAACACAGAACAATGCGCGTGAACTTCGTTGCTGTCACACGGAATAATCCCTATAAATTCCTAACACAGAACAATGCGCGTGAACTTCGTTGCTGTCACACGGAATAATCCCTATAAATTCCTAACACAGAACAATGCGCGTGAACTTCGTTGCTGTCACACGGAATAATCCCTATAAATTCCTAACACAGAACAATGCGCGTGAACTTCGTTGCTGTCACACGGAATAATCCCTATAAATTCCTAACACAGAACAATGCAAACAACTTAACTGTTAATATAAATCTTACTACGTCGCTTTTACTAGGAATAAAACCTACAAGTTTCACACACAACACAATATAAATATATAAATTTATGGCTATTATCAGGAATAAAACTTACATGTACATCACTGATAAAAATGTAAATAACTGTAAATCTGCATTTTAAGTTATGTTACCCTTTTTTATCTCATGTAAATAGAGAAGACTCTAGGCCTAAAGTAATTTTTATACCATTTTATGGTGAAGAAGCGATCTGAGCGGAAAGAAAAAACAGTAACAAGAAAACAACAACAAAACAAAAGAACGTAAATCGAAAAATGACAGACATGTCAGCTCAAAGCCAGGAATTTATCCTAATTCTATTATGCATGTAGTTTTGAAGTGCATTATCATTTATTAGTTTAATTTCCTTTACTTGGAATTATTAAATTTTCTAAAAGTTTCTTCTTGATATCATTTTATTATTGTTGTATTGCCTTCCTTTGCATCTCTCCTATCTCCACTCTTTCATATGAGTTAGTCACCCCTCTTTACCTCCCCCGCCTGACTCTAAGACGCTCAGAGTAATAAGTAATATATATATGAGATGAACACAAAAACGCAGAAAAACGTAAAAGTTATATTTATGAAACAATGTTATAAAAGGAAGCGATATAACTTGAGTTCTAAGCCAACAATTTTATAAAAGGAAGCGAGATATAACTTGAGTTCTAAGCCAATAATTTTATAAAAGGAAGCGATATAACTTGAGTTCTAAGCCAACAATTTTATAAAAGGAAGCGAGATATAACTTGAGTTCTAAGCCAACAATTTTATAAAAGGAAGCGAGATATAACTTGAGTTCTAAGCCAACAATGTTATAAAAGAAAGCGATAGAACTTGAGTTCTAAGCCAACAATTTTGGCGGCGACGCTGATCATCAGAGGTAGAAGTGACGAGGGAGCAACCTGGACATAGCGGTGGGGCTCCTGATGCTTTCCAGTCAATAAGACAGCCTTGATGCTGTCACACCTGGCCTATAGATCTAACACGTCTGTGTTCCTGAGTGTTGTCAAACTCTGTCGTGATCGCTCCACACTGACCTGACAGAGCCACATGTGCTCAGCCCGATCAAGAAAGGCCGCACTCAACCTAAAAATCAAGGAACTTTACTGTCGGGTGTACACTAAGCATCAAAATCCTTAGACCTTACCGAATCATTTTGAGAACAGCAAACTTGATACAATTTTTCTTCAGTTTAGTCCCTCATGTCGTTGTTTTGACCAAACTTATAGAGTTCAGGTTATAATTATCTCGCTGGATCGTAAACTTTTTGTGCTCATGTATTAGACTAAATTTGCGGATTCAAAACATTCAGTTTTCTCTTCCTCTTTTGTCAGTTGTGAGGCGTGCTACCAAAGCTGAACAATTCTTGTT
>JAWDGP010001353.1:232500-235000 GCA_033675545.1 Elysia crispata
GAGACAGAAAATATCTCGTGACATTGTAAACTGAGGCACTAAATGTTGTGTAACATCATCAACTGAGACACCCAAATGTCGTGTAACATTGTAAACTTAAACACTAATATTGTAAGTCGTGTAACATTGTTAAATGAGACAGAAAATATCTCGTGACATTGTAAACTGAGGCACTAAATGTTGTGTAACATCATCAACTGAGACACCAAATGTCGTGTAACATTGTAAACTTAAACACTAATATTGTAAGTCGTGTAACATTGTTAAATGAGACAGAAAATATCTCGTGACATTGTAAACTGAGGCACTAAATGTTGTGTAACATCATCAACTGAGACACCAAATGTCGTGTAACATTGTAAACTTAAACACTAATATTGTAAACTGAGACACTAATTGAAGTGTATCATAAAATCAACATCAGTTTCCTCAGTCCAGGCTCATTTTTCACTAAAAATACACCAGTAAAGCTTTCCAGGGTGAGGCACGGCACAAAGAAAGTATTACCCGGAGATGTACTTAAAAATGTTTTTCACAATTAAAAGAATTATAATATTACCTTAAGTTCTGGGTATAGTTGTCTGCATAGTGGCGGTTGTGGAGGAAACATCTTTCAGAGGTTCCTGAATAATGTGGCTCATGACGCATTATTATTCTACAGGTGAGTTGGTTCTGCAAATATCTAGTAATTACAAAATGCATTAAAACACTCAAGTGCATCATTTCCTTACTATGTGGTTTGTTCTTTCAGACTGTGGTCATGTGGTTTACGCTCTCGTTATATGATTATGTGGCTTACGCTTTTATTGTATGGTCCTGAGGTTTACACTTTTATTCTATGGTCATGTGGTTTGCGCTTTTTTATGGTCTTGTGGTTTACGCTTTTATTCTATGGTCATGTGGTTTACACATTTATTCTATGGTCATGTGGTTTACACTTTTATTCTATGGTCATGTGGTTCACACTTTTATTCTATGGTCATGTGGTTTACGCTTTTATTCTATGGTCATGTGGTTTACACATTTATTCTATGGTCATGTGGTTTACACTTTTATTCTATGGTCATGTGGTTTGCGCTTTTTTATGGTCATGTGGTTTACGCTTTTATTCTATGGTCATGTGGTTTACGCTTTTATTCTATGGTCATGTGGTTTACATATTTATTCTATGGTCATGTGGTTTACACTTTTATTCTATGGTCATGTGGTTTGCGCTTTTTTATGATCATGTGGTTTACGCTTTTATTCTATGGTCATGTGGTTTACACTTTTATTCATGATCATGTGGTTTACACTTTTATTTTATGGTCATGAGGTTTACATTTTTATTCTATGGTCATGTGGTTTACGCTTTCGTTATATGGCCATGTGGTTTACACTTTTATTCATGATCATATGGTTTACACTTTTATTTTATGGTCATGTGGTTTACACTTTTATTCTACGATCATATGGTTTACACTTTTATTCTATGGTCATGTGGTTTACACTTTTAATTTATGATTTTGTGGTTTACCCTTTCATGCTATGATCATTAGGTTTACGCTTTCGATCTTTGGCTTCATTCAGAGCGCTAGCCATTGTAGATTGATTGTCTGGAATAACAAACCTAGTCTGCCAGGCAAGATGCGAATGGGCAGTGTTTGAGTTTTAATTTTTTTAGAAAATTAACAGCTTACTGGTTCTTAATGCGAAGTTTCATTATAAATTTAAATTTAAACTTAGATGCAGCAGCCTATACATAAAACACGATCTCTGTTTCAGGAACATTTATATTGCATTCGACTTTTTAGACGGTGCTCAGTAGCTATCACATGTGGGCTTTGAATGAACATAAAAAAAGAAATCTGTTTACATGTAGACACATGAACATTACTGATGATCCTCTATAGTTAAGACAGAGCTTGGGCTGAATAATTTTTTTTTCCCGAAGGAGATAATAAGCATTATTCGAAAACCTCAGTTTTTATCTCTGGATAGCTTCCCTTGCTTTTTTACGACGAAGCCCGTAAAGAAATTTCTTATCCATCAAAAGATTAATTTTAGTTCTTCAGATTCTTAATGGAGCAAAATCAAAGGATTTTTTTTTAGCAATTATTTCGAACGATCCAAGAATCTAATTGTGTTTGTTTGCATAATTTTACATTATCGCAACCGATAATTTTCTCTACGAAATTGCTATATAGGAAGCGGTTTCATTGGTGTGTTTTTAAGCTCAATCTACTTTCTACAGAAATCTAAAAAAGAGTGAATACTGTGTAAGGTGAGTTTCAAGAGAGAAGAAATTTTATCTGAGCAGACTAATATTTCATAGCTGTACACCAGTGGTCAGGTGGGCGAGCACCAGGTCTACAATCTGAGCAGACTAAGATTTCATAGCTGTACACCAGTGGATGGGTGGGCGAGCACCAGGTCTACAATCTGTGCAGACTAAGATTTCATAGTTGTACACCAGTGGTTGGGTGGGCGAGCACCAGGTCTACAATCTGTGCAGACCGAG
>JAWDGP010001353.1:240000-260000 GCA_033675545.1 Elysia crispata
ACACACACACACGCACATCATGTCGGGCTAGACTAATCACCACATCTACCTGGTGAGGAGGCACTCTGGGTCAATGAATCTCGAGTTTTATAAACCACATCAGACACTTTTTCTTACCTTTCTTGTTTTACCAGTCTTCTCCTTATTCTTATTTTCCTGTCTTCACAGTCTTACGTCTGGTTCTCTCCCTCCCTCGCACATACACGCATACACTCTGACTAATTTTTTTTTTTATTATTATTTTACTATCTGAATAACTACCTCTCTCTCTTCAGCTTATTTTCTCAATGTCTGTTTATTTCTATAACTTTTTCTTTTTTTTGTGGTTTGTTATGTTAATAAATTGTCTGCTAATATACCTTTCTTTTTTTTTTTTTTTTACCATAGCGGTTACTTGTTAATGACTCATAACATTTAAATACTGAAAAGGAATTATATAGCGCAAGAAGAAATTGGAGTAATGAATTGATGAGGGTCGAGTCAAATCATCAAAAGTCGTACGATGGGAGAGTCAGTTGTGCTCCAATGCTTGTCAAATAGACAGTGATCACAGAAATGCATCTTTGACGATATATTCAGGCGTTACTTTGTGTTTTAGAAACTTTTTAACGGAAAATAAAATTCTCTTTGAAACTCCACTTGCTTTAATACATGATTAGGACTAACATACATTTTATACGCATAATATCTTGCTCCACTTCACACCCTTTTCGATCGTAAAGAACGTTTCAACGTAAGATTTGGAGTGAAAGAATACTGCTGCTCCTATGATTTTATTATGTATCTTAAGGAATCGCTGATTTTCCTCATTTTTTTGTTTGCATAAATTCATGGGCTTAATTATGCGATGGCGCAAGTTAAATTCATGGGCTTAATTATGCGATGGCGCAAGTTAAATTCATGGACTTAATTATGCGATGGCGCAAGTTAAGTCCATGGGCTAAATTATGCGATGGCGCAAGTTAAGTTCCTTGGCTTAATTATGTGATGGCGCAAGTTAAGTCCATGGGCTAAATTATGCGATGGCGCAAGTTAAGTTCCTTGGCTTAATTATGTGATGGCGCAAGTTAAGTCCATGGGCTTAATTATGCGATGGCGCAAGTTAAGTTCATGGGCTTAATTATGCGATGGCGCAAGTTAAGTTCCTTGGCTTAATTATGTGATGGCGCAAGTTAAGTCCATGGGCTTTATTATGCGATGGCGCAAGTTAAGTTCATGGGTTTTATTATGGGATGGCTCAAGTTGAATTCATAGGTTTTATTATGGGATGGCACAATTTAACTTTATGGGTTTATTATGGGGTGGCGCAAGTTAACTTCATGGGTTTTATTATGGGATGTTTCATATGCAGCAACAAAATGTTTTTTCACATCAAACGTTATTAACTGACTAAGCCTTTCATTTTTCTAAATCGTATCTTCAATGTATTTACCTCGTTCAAGTGATTTGAGATCTACTATCAGCTCCAATGTTAGCTCCTACATCTGTGTAGATTTCCGATAAATTGTGAGAATGTAATTTCATCTTGAAGAAATCGAAGACAAATTACACAATTACAATTTTCTAAGCTAAATAAATTAAATCACAAACTACAAATTACAGATCAGACCTAAAATAATCCAGGAGATCAAAAACTACACATTGCAGATGGGATCTACAATAATCAAGGAGATCACAAACTGCAAATTACAGATGAGACCTAAAATAATCGAGGAGATCACAAACTACACATTACAGATGAGACCTAAAATAACCAAGGAGATCACAAACCTATTACCGATGAATCTTATGAGATCTATGGAAAACACAAACTACAATTTACAAATAAGAGCTAAAATATCTTGGAAGACACAAGCTAATATCACAAGCTAATGCCATCGCCCATCCCTCAATTTTCCGCATTATTCACTGCAGAGGGCATGTATAAATTTTGTCTAGTTTCAATTCTTTTTATCTTTACGTAGTCATTCTCTCACCCCCTACTCCCCTTTTCCCAATGCATCGATCCCTTTCTCCTAGGTATCGTTTAGTCCTATAGTCCAGGACGAATTCTTGAAACGAAGCAATAAACTCTACACCTCAAGAGTACCGCGTGCCGGCTTCACCTCTTGTATGCCCCACTTACGGATGTCTTTTTCTCGGCTTTGCCATTAGAGTTTGTGGTTTAACTTTTTCTTTTCGTTGCTTAACTGTTCGTAGTTTGGGACTAACATTTTTCTTCCCCGATTGCGTTGCATCTCTTTGCGGTCTACTGAAGATTGGCAAGACGTTTAAAAACAGATTAACGA
Organism: Elysia crispata; assembly: GCA_033675545.1. Taxonomy (NCBI): domain Eukaryota; kingdom Metazoa; phylum Mollusca; class Gastropoda; family Plakobranchidae; genus Elysia; species Elysia crispata. Next base: position 242,289 of record JAWDGP010001353.1, read on the forward strand.
AACTGCCAACTGTAGCAACATTTGATCAAGGGACTTAGAAGAAAAAAGCATCAGCTAGGATTTTGCTACACGGAACTAAATGACAAACTGGGCTATTTTCTTAATATTTGTTTTTATTCTCATCGCTTCCGTTGCGGATATAAACCTTACATATCATCATAGCAAACTGGTCATTCAATTCGCCTTCTATCGAACATCCTTGAAAAAGTGCAGCTCGAATTCATCCCAACTCCAGATCTACACTGATCACAATAAAACGTTTTATATGAAAAAAAAATATGAAAAAACGTGTTGTAATCAGTGTCTCTGGCTCACGACATGTATGTATTGATCATACTGGAAGCAGAGCTAGACACGGACTGCATGTTCAGTTATCATTCCAGAAGTTTTCAATCTTCATGGGGTAGCATTGAGATGCCGTAATACATTCTTAATTGGGATAGATTTACGAAACTTTTTAGTGTATTCTTTGAACCCTAACTCATTTTTGTATATCTAAAAGGTTCTGAAAATTACCCGTCTGATTCATAGATCAGGCTAAATTAATGACGGATTGGTTTTTAGTTCCTTCGTCCTAATTTTTTTAAAAACATCCCCTTCTTTCATCAAACCAAGATTTTCTAATTTGATTCTCTGTTTTCAATAGAAAACATTTGTTATAAATTAACTTTCATATAGAAAACCACAACGATTTTTTAGACAAAAGCAACATGACCAATGTTCCTTTGTTTTATTTTCTATTTTAACATCGCTTATGTCATAGTTCTGTTAAATCTTCATCAGAATATCAGCTTTACTCTCTCTATTCAAAGAGGCAGTCTTTTTGTGGAACGGTTTCGAACCACTTGATAAATTCTCCAAATAAGGACGTCACATGAGATTGCTTTTCCCTTTCTCTTTAAAAGATTAATAGAAAATGAACTGTTTCAAGAGACCCCCTAAATCTCAAGCTGTAGAATATGGCGCCATCATTCTAGGAGGTTTGGCAGGCCCGTATCCCTTCCCTCTCTCCTGCCTGGCGCACTCGCTGACTGGCGCTGGGAGACGAGGGGTCAACAGGTTCACAGAAGCGACAGAAAGAAACAAAGAAAGAGAAAGAAAGATGAAGAGAGCGAGAGACGAAGAAAGAGAAAGAGAAAGAAAGATGAAGAGAGAGAAACAAGAAGAAAGAGAAAGAAAGATGAAGAGAGCGAGAGAAGAAGAGAGAGATAGAGAGAGAAAGATGAAGAGAGCGAGAAAAGAAGAAAGAGAAAGAGAAAGAAAGATGAAGAGAACGATAGGAGAAGAGAGAGAAAGAGAAAGAAAAATGATGGGAGCGAGAGAAAGAACAAGCCTGGATGCATTCCTTATTCCCTCATACAGATAAATAGTCTTTTTCATCCTAACGATTAAATATGTAAAGTCAAAAGGCTGGAACTGTAAAATATCTTGCTATTCCTCCAATATCTTGTACTTTGAACAACCTATCAATTCACCTAGATCTTATCTTTCTCTATTATAGTCTGCCTGCCCGTTTATAAAAAAATACTGTTCCTTTTATCCTTACCACCACTTTCTTCCGCCCATGGCTGTCCTGGCTTGAGATGTGTTTGTTTATTCTCCAACAAACTATTACGTCCGCATTTTTCCTCCACTGTGCAATGTATTAGAAAATTAAGTTCCAATATCAATTTCCAAGTTTGCCTATATGTCTAGAAACCAGTTTAAATAATTCCCTTCTCAAGAGATTCATACCTATAGATTAACTAGTCCACTGTTCTTTAAAAGTGTATTTCACACACACACACATATATATATATATATATTTATATAAGAAGAAGAAGAAGAAGAAGAAGAAGAAGAAGAAGAAGAAGAAGAAGAAGAAGAAGAAGAAGAAGAAGAAGAAGAAGAAGAAGAAGAAGAAGAAGAAGAAGAAGAAGAAGAAGATGATGATGATGATGATGATGATGATGATGATGATAATGATGAAAAAGAAGAAGAAGAAGAAGAAGAAGAAGAAGAAGAAGAAGAAGAAGAAGAAGAAGAAGAAGAAGAAGAAGAAGAAGAAGATGATGATGATGATGATGATGATGATGATGATGATGATGATGATGATGATGAAGAAGAAGAAGAAGAAGAAGAAGAAGAAGAAGAAGAAGAAGAAGAAGAAGAAGAAGAAGAAGAAGAAGAAGAAGAAGATGATGATGATGATGATGATGATGATGATGATGAAGAAGAAGAAGAAGAAGAAGAAGAAGAAGAAGAAGAAGAAGAAGAAGAAGAAGAAGAAGAAGAAGAAGAAGAAGAAGAAGAAGAAGAAGAAGAAGAAGAAGAAGAAGAAGAAGAAGAAGAAGAAGAAGAAGAAGATGATGATGATGATGATGATGAAGAAGAGAAGAAGAAAAAGGCAAAGGCACGTGAAGGTCGGGAAATGTGAGGAGTACTAGGTAAAGGACGAACGAGAAAGAGGTGGAGAAGAAAAATAAGGCGAAGTACATCTAGTGGTACAATAAAAAGAAAACCCACTCAAGATAAAGGAAAGAAAAACAATATTTTGAACTTTGATGCAGAAACGACGAAAATTTTTTTCCATTAATTTGAACTGTATTCAGTAGAAGCACAATGAATGAGAATAAAATGGATGACGTCAACAAAACTATGTTTAAATTAATAAGAAATATTTATGAACATTCTGATAAGTTAAGAAAACAAGAAGGAGAATAATTATATTTTGCACAGTACATTACACAGAAATATAGTGAACCGTTAAATTGTAAGAAACTATTAAATACCAATGTTTTTTTAAACGAAAGCTGTGACATCTATTGAAAAAGCAAAAACACAAAATTCAAATGTTGAATAAAAACAATGACTATTGCAGTGTGTGTGTGTGTGTGTGTGTGTGTGGTGTGTGTGTGTGTAGATAACTTTGTGTTGCCAGTGTGGTCAGCGGTAGTTGATAAGGTCGCTGTTGCAGTGTGTGTGTGTGTGTGTGTGTGGTGTGTGGTGTGTGGTGTGTGTGTGTGTAGATAACTTTGTGTTGCCAGTGTGGTCAGCGGTAGTTGATAAGGTCGCTGTTTAACGTGAAGAGCAGTGTGTGTGTGTGTGTGTGTGTGTGGTGTGTGTGTGTAGATAACTTTGTGTTGCCAGTGTGGTCAGCGGTAGTTGATAAGGTCGCTGTTTAACGTGAAGAGCAGTGTGTGTGTGTGTGGTGTGTGTGTGTGTGTGTAGATAACTTTGTGTTGCCAGTGTGGTCAGCGGTAGTTGATAAGGTCGCTGTTTAACGTGAGGAGCAGTGTGTGTGTGTGTGTGTGTGTGTGTGTGTGTGTAGATAACTTTGTGTTGCCAGTGTGGTCAGCGGTAGTTGATAAGGTCGCTGTTTAACGTGAAGAGCAGTGTGTGTGTGTGTGGTGTGTGGTGTGTGTGTGTAGATAACTTTGTGTTGCCAGTGTGGTCAGCGGTAGTTGATAAGGTCGCTGTTTAACGTGAAGAGCAGTTGAAGCTAAGAAGGAAAGCCTTGAAATGTAACACAGCTGTGCACAAGCATGAACAGTTTTGTACAGGATACAACGCATCAATTTAACATCTCTAGTTTTCAATAGTTTCAACATAGATACAACATGGCATTTGGTGCATGAGACGGACAACATCTGGTAGCTGATACAACATTGAAACGACGTTACAAGTAGAGAAGGGTAAGCGTAATAGGTCTTCAGATATTAGCTCTAACAATTAGGCGACAGAATTATATACAATAACATGCCATGGATACTCGAATGTTTCTCAATTAGAATTTTGTTTATCAATTGTAAAGCAATATTCTCTATTCGGGTTTTGGTCTTTGTTTTTTTCTTTTTTTTTTTTGTAAACAAACAATTTTCAAAAGGTCTTGGCATCATTGATTGCAAAGAAAGAAGTTACAGTACAAGGAGCAAGTGGAAACCCTTGTTAATCTTTAACTACTGATGTGTGCTGGAGACCATATTTTACAAATGTTTCGCAAATCTATCCTTCTATTTTCAGATACTTCGAAAATAAAAGGCCGTTATTGGCTCAGTTTGAAGCAGTAGACAATATTTTATAATATTCGAATTGAGTACGGAATTATGGTGTATTTCGTGACAAGGAATCGTGATATTGCGGATGCGAGGGTTCCAACAATTTAGAATCTCCCAGTATACTGACAACAAGATCACAAGCTCCCAGCATACTGTTGGCAAGGTCACAAGCTCCCAGCATATTGTCGACAAGGTCACAAGCTTCCAGCATATTGTCGGCAAGGTCACAAGCTCACAGCATACTGTCAACAAGGTCGCAAGTCACCAACATTTTATCGACAAAGTCACAAGCTCACAACATTCTGTTGGCAAGGTCACAAGCTCCCAGCATACTGTCAACAAGACCAGAAGCTCACAGCAGACACGTTTTATTTCAAGATAACACAGCGTCAGAAAGCATATGGAGGAATATTGTTTCAACGTTTTCACAAACATCACGTACATGTAATTCCACGGTAATATATAGTCATCGAAATAACGAAGTGAATTAATACAGATTTCCTTAAATTTACCGCATAGGTTACAAACTCACCTTAGGAGAAACAATGTGTCCAATCGGTTAAGCCTGTTTGAACTTTACCGTGACGATGTTGAACTATTATCGTGAGAATTTTAAACTTGTTAGGGTGAAGTTCAAACATATAGAAATTTCTAAAAAAATTAATTGCCAGCATATGTTAATCAGATCTGAAAATGAGAAGAAACAATAAATTTACTTCCTAGCCTCATGTTTTGTTTAGTGAGTCTCTCTGACAAAATACTGGTAACGAAGATTTGTTGACTATTGGAGCATCAGAACGTTATCTATCTTGACCAGAACAAGTTGAATCCAGTCTTCAGGCACCAGTCTATTATAACTTTATTCATAACCAAATAAAATGTGTTTAAAAGCGAATTGAACATAATCCAACAACAAGTAATGACACATGGCTTTGCTAGAATTTTATAGGATTGAAAAAAAAACCTCAACTTTCTCTCTCACGCAGACCCTGGCATAAACAAACCCGGTCCATCCCGGTCCTTTCTAGTAAGGAATAAAAAACAAAGCGACTCTGTCTGGTTCAGCGATGGATCTTTCCAAACCTATAGATTATATTTACAAAACGCATCTGTCTAGTCTAACAGCCGATCTTTCCTGTATATTTAATTAACAAAATATCTCCGTCTGGTTTAACAAAACGTCTATGTCTGGTTTAACAACTAGTGTTTCCAAACCTTTAGATTAAGTTCTGATGATACCATTCAGATTGTTCTGTTCGAACACAATAGTCACTGCAAAATTTTGATTATGGACGTTGCAAAGATTCTTAGCGTGACCCCCCACCCTCAAGACATGTACAAGGGAGCACACACCTATCATAAGTTCTTTATCTCAGTAATGGCCATTGAGATATGCCAGTACCAGGAACATGCTCCTCGGCTTTCGTCAGGTACAATATATGGCTAACAAGGTGAAAAGGTACTTTAGTTTTATAGATTCTATATCCGATAGTTTTTCCTACTGAAGAAAAGATACTTTCAAACAGACTGAGCCGCATGTAGACAACGCCCACACCTCCCTCACCACCCTACACACCCCCCAAACCTGTTTTCTGCATCTCCTGACACAGACCATCAGCACACATGTCCGCTGAAGATGATCAGATTTGATTCCGCCATGATTTTAATTTGACTTGAAATCAAAGCTTCCAAACAACACTTGACAAACCAAGCATGCTTCTCCTGGACTCAAGATGCAAATCACCTCAACTGGACACTGCCCTGTGCCAACACAGCTTGTTAGCCCAACCCGTGACGTTCTGTAGTTCAGGTACTATATATACAAGTTCAAGTGGGACGTGCTTTGAATGCATGCGAGAAGATGTGACAAACGGAAATCACTTAACATGCCTCGAGTTTAGTGCAGATGACTGACAGCGTTATTGCCGAGTGATTTGACAACCATGTTTTCGTACATTTCAGGAGCTAACCGTAGTTGAGGTACCTGTCTTTTACACTTCTAGACAGAGTTCGTGTCACCATTATGATTTTCCGATCAGATTAACCCAACATTTCATCTCGTTGCCTCGATCAAGATCTGTTTTTGGTTGCCTTATTGGCTTTAGAAGCGCCGCTCCCGGAAAGTCAACAGTTTGTCAAAACTTGCTCTCATCAAATGTTATGCAACAAGATAAATAGGTTACATAAAAGTCTTTGTGCATGGTTCCTCTCAGCCACATAACAAACGGAGATATAAATGAAGTGATAAACCAGCCATTTATTGCATTTGAGTTGTCTGCCTCAAACCTTGGAAAGCCACAAGATTTTTTTATAATTGACATTATGTGAATGACAACCTCTGTGCGGCAGAAATCAAGATTAGCAAGGACGATCAGTAAAGCCGTGCAACAGCACACTTCGGGGATTTACTTCAACAAAAGAGTAACAGTTGTTTTCCTAGACAAAACCGTTTGTTATCGGACTGTATAGTGGAGAGCTGGCGGTCTGATGCTGGAAATAAAATATATTTTTTTCTGCCTTTGATCCCAATGAGCTCTGGCAATTCTCACACATCTTCAAATTGTCAAATCACTACTCATCCATTTCCGCGTCTTCCTCTCCTGCCAACGCCCTTCCTTCTGCTCCGCTGTGAACACCTAAAGAGTTTGTGAGAAAGGCGTTTATTGCTGTTACACTTCGCCGGAGTTCTCACGTGAACACCGTCGTACGGAACTGAAGCCATGCCTCTGCGACTTATGAGCACGTCGAACCTGTAGCACATGCCTGGCTCCAGGCCGTGCACATTGTATGTCAGTGTGTCACGGTCGGGATGGTTCACGTGGTGGGAGATGCAGCCCGCCAAGGTAGTATGTCGAGGTGCGGCGTTAGCGCTACGACACACGTCCTTGACCTCCTGCTCCGGGTGGGAAGTGTTGGCTACTTGGCGCCGGTACACACAGTATGTTTGGTTGGGGCCTGCTGGGCGCCACTCCAGCGTCACGTTCTGACAGCCGGACAGGTAGGGCAGCACGGACACCGACATATCTTTGGGAAAAGCTTTAATAGGATCGCGTTGGAGCGGCAGAGAAAGTGTCACAAACGTCACTCCCTTTTTCCTTTTCCTTCTTCTTTTCCTCATCGCCTTCGAGTAAACCCTTCCGGTTTTTCTCTTCCGCTTCGACATTGGAAATCTCACGACAAAATTACCTGGTGACTCATTAACAATCACAATCTGTTTGTAGCGCGAAACTTTCTTCCTGCGAACTCTTTTGCCATTGCGAAAAATGTGAACAGGAATCTCACCCTGACAAGAAGAGATTTCTAGCACCAGTTTGGGGAAAGTCTCATTCAGCCTAATCTCCACCTGAGGACGTTTCCGAGGTCGTAGTTTGAAGGTGCGGCTGTCGCCAACTTTTAAAATTTGCCGCGTTTTTCTCTTTATCCGTGCACTGACACCTTTGTAGGTGCTGAATGTGTCTTTCTTTTTATTTTTAACAAACACGTCAATATAATATCTACTGCCAGGCCTCAACCGTAAGTCCCCAACACCCTCAGTGTAAATGAAGGAGGTTTTATTGCCGATGCAGGAGTAAAAAATGTCTTTCGGTGGCTTGGCAGACACAGGCCTGTCTTTATCTTTGGGTTTAGACTTTTGTCTCTCTGGATATCCCCAATCCGCCTGCTTTGGTCGCTGCACGCCGGTGACGGACGCCAAGGCAGCACAGCTGGTGCGAAAGTTCATGACGCGATTGATTGCCAGACAGTACTCCAGGCGTACACCGTGGCCCCATGGTACGGCAGGTTTCCACCAAATCTCCAATTTTCGGGCCATTTTGTTAGAGCCTTTAGCTGTCGCTTTGACCAGTGAGTCTCGAGGGAGGGGGGGATACAGGAGCCCACTCCCTGCAGCTAAATCTGGAGCTGTGTTCAGGTAAATGAAAACTCGTGAATCGAAGACAGCGTTGAGAGAAGTCACGTTAATGCTGTAAGTGTTTGGGACCAGCTTTGCTTTGAAAGTCTGTCTGTCCCACCCGGTGTAAGAGAACAGTTTTCTGTACTGTGACCGCTGAGTCTTGAAGCCAAGACCATGAAGAGCAGGGACCAGGACTGCCAGCAAAAGATAAAATATTGAGTTAAGAAAGTAGTTGGCACGATATTTTTCTCTCAGAAAATTGAATCAATGATTTTTCATTTTTTTTGACGAACAACAGTCATTTTTCTTTTGTCAAAATTAAGAATAAATCTATCTGAAAGATATATAAGAAGAAATATCTGTATGTAAGTCGTTCAACTTGGTGTCAAGGTAATTATATAAAAATGAAAATATATCTGAAAGTCCAGCTTAGGATCTAGAAAATTTTATAAGAATAAGTTTCGAAAGAAGTGAAACACTCGCCCTCGAGCTTTAATCCAAACTCCCTGAAGGTTAGAAGCCGCAATGTTACTGGAGCTGCTTAGCATGAACATATGAGACGAAAAGGAGTAGGGTGTGCTTTGTTCTTACCCTTTTCATGAAATGACCACGTGACATTGGAGCTACATGGCGTTAGAACGAGCTCAAGCCAGGTGGTAGCCTTGATTGAGAAGAAAAACCTGAAAAGAGAAAAGAGCGCAAATAGCATTTGATAGGTTGTCTGAACAGACAAGAGAGTACAAACAGTATTTGATAGGTTTTCTGAAAAGAGGAGAGAGTACAAATTGCATTTGATAGGTTGTTTGTTTCATGAGAGGGAAATGGGAAAACCAAAAAACCTAATTTTTTAATAGATCTCATTATATTCTTTTAATCTAGTTATCTGAAACCAAGTTTAAGCTGATTCGGCATGAAATTTTTAACTTCTATTTGGTGGAATTAATCACTGGTTGATTAATACCAATAGATTTCCAGCAATATTGTATGGTTATTTATCAAGCGAATCCTTTCAGAACCAAAATGTTCTTAAAATAGGCTGTGGAAAGATCTGAAATGGACTGTGAGCCATAAAATATTCCAGCCACAAATTTTAAAGTGATTTATTCTTTTTTATTGAATACAACGCCGATCGGTGCAGAGTAAGTGACACACCTTCCCATCAGGTTATCCGCGCGAAGGCAATGACCTAGCAAGTAGATCAAGGCTCACTCGTCTTTGTCTTGTACTTGCTTTCTCATTGTTGTCTTGGAATTTACTACAAGTCTCAATGGTAAAACAGAGAGACATTCCAGGGCTGCCGTCAGCTAAACAACGTGAGTCATCTCGACCATATGTTAATATTGATAACAGGGATCCTTGGGTTAATTTAAGGCAAAGGTCACAATAAACGATATTTTACGCGTGCGTCATAAATGTTGGCTATTGCGAAACAGTGAGATAAAGTGTGTAAAACGAGTCCCAATGGGTTTACTATTAGCATGAGGGAGGGCTACAGAACATCCTACAGTTTCCCAATAATTATGATTGCATTGTCCATTGATATCGAGATACAAACAAGGTGTTAATCAGGGTTGTACAACTGCGCAGATATTCTAAAAATTCTACTTCCAGTCTCCTCATCCCACTGACTCAACACTATTTGTTACTCATACCGCCACTGCATGCCAGTAAATGACGTAAGGTCTGGACCGCTAGACTTCATCGAATATTCAAACTCAATTCTGTCCGATAATAAACGCCGTTCTGTGTTGCCAAACAGTAACAATGTCTGACACGCAAGTTATTATAATAAAACAATAATTGATTCATAAACCAGATAGCTACCCACACTTCTTGGATCTTGCAAATATCAACGCCTAACTCAGGCTCGGCTATACCAAGACAATCAGAGTATGACTTTATGGCGTGTGCTTATACGGACTAAAGGCTTGTCACTATAGAATCTAATGGCATGTGATTAATCGGACTTAAGGCTTGTCTCTTTAGAATCTAATGGCGTGTGATTATACGGACTAAAGGCTTGTCACTATAGAATCTAATGGCGTGTGATTAAACGGACTTAAGGCTTGTCTCTTTAGAATCTAATGGCGTGTGATAATGCGGACTAAAGGCTTGTCACTATAGAATCTAATGGCGTGTGATTGTACGGACTTTAGGCTTGTCTCTTTAGAATCTAATGGCGTGTGATTATACGGACTAAAGAATTGCATCTGTAGAATATAATAGTGTGTGATTATACGGACTAAAGACTTGTCACTATAGAATATAATAGTGTGTGATTATACGGACTAAAGACTTGTCTCTATAGAATCTAATGGCGTGTGGTTATACGGACTTAAGGCTTGTCTCTTTAGAATCTAATGGCGTGTGATTATGCGGACTAAAGGCTTGTCACTATAGAATCTAATGACGTGTGATTATACGGACTAAAGGCTTGTCTCTATAGAAACTAATGGCGTGTGATTATACAGGCTTTAGACTTACCTCTATAGAACTAAAGGCGTGTGATTATACGGACTAAAGGCTTGTCTCTATAGAATCTAATGACGTGCGATTATACGGACTATAGATTTGGCTCTATAGAATTTAATGACGTGTGATTATACGGACTATAGACTTGCCTCTATATAATCTAATAACGTGTGATTATACTGACTGTAGACTTGTCTTGTACTGACTCTTGGCTTGCCTTCTTACAACCTAATGGCGTGTGGTTAGAGGGACTATTAGCATGCGAGTATACAATCTAATGGCTTGTGTTTGTATGAACTATACTCTTGCATCTGTTCAATCTATTGGCGTGTGGTTGTAAGGACTATACTCTTGCATCTGTTCAATCTATTGGCGTGTGGTTGTATGGACTATTCGAATGACTATACAATGTAAAGTGTGGTCGGGGCACACTATAGGCTCGACTCTATACAATCTTTCAGCGTGTGGTTAAACGGACCAATGCTAGTGGGAATCTTTACTGCCAACTCAAGTATTCGAGGAAACGAACTTCATCAACAAGAATATCCTAAGCCTATTTTGTTTTAGTCTCTCTGAAGAGGACTGTGTAACTGTGACTGTTGATCAGTATTTCATTTGTTCTGGTCAGCTAGCCGGTTACGATTTCTTTGTGTTAAATTTACGCTAAAGCCCAGGAACAAATCACCAGAGTTTGAATCTTGCAAACCTGCATTATTCCGCGACACTGTGGCGCAATGACAGTGTTTTGCTCCTGTTATTAGATCCTTCTCTGAGATTCTGTTCTCATCTCTCTCCAGCTACCGTTCTGGTACATGGTAGAGCTCTTTGGAGCGTCTCTCTCATATTTTAAGAATGATTTTGAATTGCTTCATCTAGAATGTAACTTGAGGATGTCAAGAAAACACACCAGCTCTAGAAAACCAGTTCTTTTTGTAAATATTGAAGACTTAAAAAAAATGTTTAGTTGTCCATTACACAACATGAAATGAATGAATATTTAGTCGCATGATTTTCCGGTTAGTCAAGAAAGATAACCCAAAGGTTGCTATATCTTTTACTTGTGAGATTTCGGACGCCATTCAATACTCAATAGTGCCGTTTCTTGTTGCAAAGAACTTGCTTTTTATTGAGATATTCTTAAGCTCAAAGATGGCAGGCTTGAGCAGTAGATCTATGCTCTTATCATGAATAGCTTGCGATTCTGACGAAAAAATATTAAGTTCCAAGCATCTTAAAATATTTAGAACTCAAGCAGGACGTACAAATGATTCTTACGTTCTCGGTTTTTTTCTGCTCATGTATCGGACTTGCTCCGCACCAAGCACCAAGATATGCGAGTCTGCAAAAGTTTGGAGTCGTTCTCTCATCTCATCTCTTGCCCAGCCAGCGCGGGGACTGCGGGAGAGCCGCAGATGAGCGTAATCCTTTTTCACCCCCCGTGGGCCTGACCGGGCTCGAACCTCGTGAGACGATGAGTTCGTGACGAACTCTGCTTCCACCTGATGCTCCACGTCTCTGGATGGTGTGTGAGCAGCACTTGTGGTGTTCCCGATCTCAAGAATTGATGTGACGTTCCACATGAGGTTCGTCGACCAGTTGGTGCTGCCGGGGACAGCGGGGCTGTAGAGGCCGTCACACGGCCAGGTAGCTAGCGCGGCCAGGCAGTAGAGAGCCACCAGGCGTGGAGCCAGCTGTACAGCCGTGCGGCAGGGGGAGGGGCGCGGTCCTTGCTGCTGCTGGTCTAGGAGACACTCACACATAGGCATCGTCCACTGCCTTTCCTAGCGGGAGCAGGGAGGAAGAGGTAAAAAATAACCAATCAAACTGTTCAGTCAGATAATTATCGTGCCACGGATCAAAAGAATATTTTCAGCTTAAGCTACATTAGTGAGGAAAAAAAATAAGTAAAAAGGAAAAAAAAAAATCAGCAGACACATTAACAAAAATAGCGTCATTGAATCAAAATAAGCTTTGGAGACCTTGTACAATTTCAAGACAGTTTTTTTTTTTAATCGAAACACAATTTTTTCCCCCAAATTGAAGTTCGCATGATTCTAACCCACCATGTTTCTTTCTCCCGAAAATACAGCGCGATCCAAACTGGTTCTGACAGATCTTAAAACAGGAGAAGGCAGAGGACATAGCACTGACCAGCCAGTGGTGCCTAGGAGAAGGCAGAGGACATAGCACTGACCAGTCAGCTGTGCCTAGGAGAAGGCAGAGGACATAGCACTGACCAGCCAGTTGTGCCTAGGAGAAGGCAGAGGACATAGCTCTGACCAGCCAGCAGTGCCTAGGAGAAGGCAGAGGACATAGCACTGACCAGTCAGCTGTGCCTAGGAGAAGGCAGAGGACATAGCACTGACCAGCCAGCTGTGCCTAGGAGAAGGCAGAGGACATAACACTGACCAGCCGGTGGTGCCTAGGAGAAGGCAGAGGACATAGCACTGACCAGCCAGTGGTGCCTAGGAGAAGGCAGAGGACATACCACTGACCAGCCAGTGGTGCCTAGGAGAAGGCAGAGGACATAACACTGACCAGCCAGTGGTGCCTAGGAGAAGGCAGAGGACATAGCACCGACCAGCCAGTGGTGCCTAGGAGAAGGCAGAGGACATAGCACTGACCAGCCAGTGGTGCCTAGGAGAAGGCAGAGGACATAACACTGACCAGCCAGTGGTGCCTAGGAGAAGGCAGAGGACATAGCACTGACCAGCCAGTGGTGCCTAGGAGAAGGCAGAGGACATAGCACTGACCAGCGAGTGGTGCCTTGCTTGGCTTTGGAGATTTCAACAATATTGGCAAAGAACATGAATAAAATGGTTAAAACAAAAAAAATGTCCCGCCACTGCTTTTAATTGGAAATAGAATGTGTGATCAACATTCCATTACTTTAGCTTGAATCTGTTGAGAATAATATAAAGGGGGTTAAAGGCTTCAAACTTCATCTTACATCTCAGAATATTCCACGAGATTTGAACATGATTCTTTTCCTATGGCTTTTCGACTATCGGTCTCTTGTAGCACCGGGCGCCGCTTGCTTCACACATGGAAATAAAGCCAGATGTTTACTGGTCTTTGAAAAACTTCTTTAGGTCTATCGTTTGACTACTTTTAGTTTTACCTCTCTCTCTCTCTCTCTCTCTCTCTCTCTCTCTCTCTCTCTCTCTCTCTCTCTCTCTCTCTCTCTCTCTCTCTCTCTCTCTCTCTCTCTCTCTCTCTCTCTCTCTCTCTCTCTCTCTCTCTCTCTCTCTCTCTCTCTCTCTCTCTCTCTCTCTCTCTTTCTCTCTCTAACTGTGTATAACTCTTTCTTTCTCTTGTACGAGTTATGCCTCTCTCTCTCTCTCTCTCTCTCTCTCTCTCTCTCTCTCTCTCTCTCTCTCTTTCTCTCTCTAACTGTGTATAACTCTTTCTTTCTCTTGTACGAGTTATGCCTCTTTCTCTCTCTGAATTTCTGTGCCTGTCCTGCAGTCAATTTGTTTTTCAAACACAAATGAAAATAGGATGTACTTAATCAATTTCACATCAATGAACATATTAAAACACAGAGCAAATAGCTAATCGTAGTATATAGCAGTTGGAGAGATAAAAAGAGACAAACAAGTGACTCCACACAACCTAAGAGCTCTCTCTCTCTCTCTCTCTCTCTCTCTCTCTCTCTCTTCCTCTATATTGTTCATGTGACCACGCACAACGAAGAAATGGTTAGAACTTAGAAAGTGAACAGAGCAACGTCCAGAATTAGATATCCAACACAGAGGATCAAAAGGAGAGTCACGGGATAGTGCGCTAGACAAAACATCGCAGTAAAACCGATCCAACCTGCAGTGACCTAGGGTCTCAGCTCTTGATTTCGTGACGTGAGCCCACGCCAGTTTCCGGCAGAAGGAGCGCACGCCTCTGCTCCCACTCGTGCGCTGAGCCAAGGTCGTTTTTACTACCTGTTACTCTAGCTCAACTCCTGATAACCATTGTCCATAACCCAAGGATCTAGCATTACTACTACAATCACGGAACTCACCTCTTCTACTAGGAACATCAAGTGGCCAGTAAGTGGCCAGTAACTGACCAATGATGAGAACAGTGTGGTCCCAGACATAAGCACTTTATTAGTGCGGTACGTGAGGTTTCCACCACGGCTAGCCTATCTCTATCTCGCACTGCCTGAGGTACACAGGTGATACTCACGCAGAGAGTGCCCGAGGCTGCCTGGCTCACCGGTTGATTAGTGTTACACAAGTGATGGTTTGTTTGTCCGCCAAATCTCACTGCTCTCACCTCAGCAAACTAGTTAGGCTTTCAAAAGCTGTTACAATCCAGATTGTATTTCTTTTGTTTACGATAGAAGGGTTTCCATTTCGGGCGCACATTAAAAAACGTCCAGTCTGTTTTTGATGTTAGAGCACAGATGGTATTGCAGAGAGCATATCACTGTTATTTAATCATCACAACAGATATTTGTAAAACTAGCAAAGATGAAGATACACATTAAAAAATGTGGAAATATAGAATACAAAGGAGAAAGAAAAAAAAAGAAAAGACAAAAAGGAAAGAAAATAAAAAGACAACAGGAAGGGAAAAGAAGAAGAAGAAGAAGAAGAAGAAGAAGAAGAAGAAGAAGAAGAAGAAGAAGAAGAAGAAGAAGAAGAAGAAGAAGAAGAAGAAGAAGAAGAAGAAGAAGGAGAAGGAGAAGGAGAAGGAGAAGAAGGAGAAGGAGAAGGAGAAAGAGAAAGAGAAGAAGAAGAAGAAGAAGAAGAAGAAGAAGAAGAAGAAGAAGAAGAAGAAGAAGAAGAAGAAGAAGAAGAAGAAGAAGAAGAAGAAGAAGAAGAAGAAGGAGAAGGAGAAGGAGAAGGAGAAGGAGAAGGAGAAGGAGAAGAAGAAGAAGAAGAAGGAGAAGGAGAAGGAGAAGGAGAAGGAGAAGGAGAAGGAGAAGGAGAAGGAGAAGGAGAAGGAGAAGGAGAAGAAGAAGAAGAAGAAGAAGAAGAAGAAGAAGAAGAAGAAGAAGAAGAAGAAGAAGAAGAAGAAGAAGAAGAAGAAGTCTCAAGATCAAACGGCAATCAGTATTTTGAGAAGTTTTATGATGCTACAGAAAGTACTCTATTTGGCGGCTTCAAGATCTGACAGAAGTAAAGGATGCAAACGTATTGTGATCACACAGAAATTTCTTTAATGAGAAATCTTATAATCAAATATTTTTGCTCTCTTTTGTAAGTCCTTGTGTTTCGTATATATCCAGTTATTAGGGAGACATTTCACATGACATCGTAGAAGAAAAGAGGCAGGCTTTAGTCTCGTGCAAGTTTATCATGATCGATGTTTTTTTTCCTGGTTTGTAACAAACCAATGATAAAAGTTTAGAATGTTTAATATCTTTACTGAAGAAAAAGGTGCGCAACATATGCATTGTCTAAAAGCCTGTCTAAGTTGATGAAATAAAAACAAAATCCTATTCTGAGAAAATCGAATGAATTTCTGTCGAACGGGGTGAGATTCTGAAAAAATGAATAGTAGCTTCTATTTTCTTGAAGGCATGTCTTTTAATATCAGACTCATTATAAAGATGGAAACAATCTGTGCGTTATTGCAAACATCCAGGGGAAGCAAAAATGTGTTGGCTAAATTGGTTGATGGGCTGTGAGTAAACTTGAAAAGCAAATATTTAAATTAGCCATATACAAAAAGATCTATCATGTGAGAAAGCTAAGACATTCTTCAGTGAAGGGTATATGCAATGAAAGCCAACATTGAAAGTTTTGCAAGAGAGATTCGTTGAATTTTAAAACATATTAATGGTCGATCGAAATGAATTGCAAAATAACTAGAAGAACCTCTTGATATTTCTATTATTATTGCAAACTAGTGCTGGAAGTCATAAATAAAACATATAAATTTGGTCATTGCACAAAATGAGATATTAAAATTATTACATAAAATAATAGTTCGACAACATACTCAGATCGGTTGGGAGTGTGTGTTTTTATCTTGAATTTTATATCAATGATTACTTCCTATCCAAATATCTAAAGTTTAAGTGTATAACAAAACAAAACATTACTGGCAAAAATCGGTTGGTTGCGACCGGAAGATCGAATTCGGTTCGAGACTCGATATGTTTCGTATCATACATTTTTTTTATTCCAAGGAACATCGCATTCAATAACCTCAGCCACAGGCAGTGAGTCATGTTTTTAGATCACTCAAGATGTTGTAAATATCGATCGCCACAGTGTGCCATTTTCTAGTTCACTCTCTCTATAAATATCTGTTGTGTTCACCGACTACCACAGACAGTGAGTCATGCTTATTTTGTGGTTCACTCAAGCAAAAATGTCGTGTTGCATTCACCGACCACCGCAAACAGTGTGTCATGTTTCTAGTCCACTTACGATAAAAATATCACTTGTTTTCACCGCCCATCAAGGTGTGTCATGTTTCTAGTCCACTTTAGATATAAATATCATTTATTTTCACCGACCATGAAGGTGTGTCGTGCTTCTAGTCCATTATAAACATCACATAAGTTCACCGACCATCAAGGTGTGTCATGCTTCTAGTCCATTTTAATTATAAACATCACATAAGTTCACCGACCATCAAGGTGTGTCATGTTTTTAGTCCACTTTGATATAAATATCACTTGTTTTCATCAACCATCACAAACAGTGTGTCATGTTTCTAGATATCTCTAGCTTGACAATATCATATAGTAATTGCCAATCGCCACAAAGTGCTATGTTTCTAGATCTTTCTAGATCTAAAATCAGTTGTATTCATCAGTCTGCCTCTCTAAAAGTGTTCATGGGTTGTATTTTACCCCCCCCCCCCCCCTAAAATCGTTATGCCATGCATATCATCTCTCCGCCTTTCTATATTTTACGCGGCAAGGATCAAGTCTGAAAGATGCGGCTAAGATTGAGGTATCAGAAAAGTGTGAAGGTCTAGCTCTCTCCATATGAGACGGGGAAAAAAAATACCAGGAAAGGTACAAGTACAGAAGTCTCTCTTTTTTTCCAAGGGAAACAGACTTGGAGCTTTCACCGGCGACCCTTCTTGTTTTTTCCTCACATAATCGCAGACATAAATGTACAGTCTCAATTCTAATCAAGCACATCTACTCTTGGAGACTGATAAAACCAAAAAATAAAAAAAAATTTCTTGACAAATTATCTCCCACGAGGTAAGTTTTTCTTTCAGTAGAACTTGTTCCCCGATATCATGCCAGACAAGAACTACACGTCCTCGTGGGGGAACAGGGAACACCTCGGCCACGAGTAGGCCAGGTGATAAGCTTAGTGTTCAATGGTGTGTGTGTGT
>JAWDGP010001353.1:262500-307500 GCA_033675545.1 Elysia crispata
CTATTGCGTACTAAATCTATATTAATTTTTTACATTTAGAACTCACATGCTATTGTGTAATAAAACTTTAGTTGTTACACAACGACCTAACAGGCTACTGTCTTATAAAGCTATAACTCTAACATGACTGTCAACAATCCTACTGTCTAGTAAAGCTATAATTGTAAAATGACTACTTTCCACCCTACTGTCTAATAAAGCTATATTATAACATGACTACCTCACATGCCACTGTCAAAAAAAGCTATATTGCAACATGACTACCTCGCATGCTACTGTCTAATAAAGCTATATTATAACATGACTACCTCACATGCTACTATCTAATAAAGCTGTATTATTACATGACTACCTCGAATGCTACTGTCTAATAAAGCTATATTATTACATGACTCTCTCACATTTTACTGTCCAATAAAGCTATATTATAACATGACTACCTCGCATGCTACTGTCTAATAAAGCTATATTATAACATGACTACTCACATGCCACTGTCTAATAAAGCTATATTATTACATAACTACCTCACATACCACTGTCTAATAAAGCTATATTATAACATGATTAGCTTACATGCCACTGCCTAATAAAGTTGTATTATAACATAACTACTTTCCACTCTACTATCTAATAATGCTATATTATAACATGACTACCTCACATGCCGCTATCTAATAAAGGTATATTATAACATGACTACCTCACATGCTACTGTCGAATAAAGCTATATTATAACATGACTACCTCACATGCTACTGTCTAAAAAAAGCCATATTATAAAATGACTACCTCGCATGCTACTGTCTGATAAAGCTGTATTATAACATAACTATCTCAAATGCTACTGTCTAATAAAGCCATATTATAACATGACTACTTCACATGCCATTGCCTAATAAAGCTATATTATATCATGACTACCTCACATGCTACTGTCTAATAAAGCTATATTACAACATGACTACCTCACTTGATTAGTCTGCTCTGGTTCGGGTGGGGGTGGGGTGGGGCACATGTGAAAGCCATAAAAAAAGCCATATCATAAAATGACTACCTCGCATGCTACTGTCTGATAAAGCTGTATTATAACATAACTATCTCAAATGCTACTGTCTAATAAAGCCATATTATAACATGACTACTTCATATGCCATTGCCTAATAAAGCTATATTATAACATGACTACCTCACATGCTACTCTCCAATAAAGCTATATTACACCATGACTACCTCACTTGCCACTGCCTAATAAAGCTATATTATAACATGACTACCTCGCATGCTACTGTCTAATAAAGCTATATTATAACATGACTACCTCACATGCCACTGCCTAATAAAGCTAAATTATAACATAACTATCTCAAATGCTATTGTCTAATAAAGCTATATTACACCATGACTACCTCACTTGCCACTGCCTAATAAAGCTAAATTATAACATAACTATCTCAAATGCTACTGTCTAATAAAGCTATATTATAACATGACTACCTCACATGCCACTGCCTAATAAAGCTAAATTATAACATAACTATCTCAAATGCTATTGTCTAATTAAGCTATATTATAACATGACTACCTCACATGCTACTCTCCAATAAAGCTATATTATAACATGACTACCTCACATGCCACTGCCTAATAAAGCTATATTACAACATGACTACCTCACATGCCACTATCTAATAAAGCTATATTATAACATAACTATCTCAAAGGCTATTGTCTAATAAAGCTATATTATTACCTCACTTGCCACTGCCTAATAAAGCTATATTATAACATAACTATCTCAAATGCTATTGTGTAATAAAGCTATATTATTACCTCACTTGCCACTGTCTAATAAAGCTATATTATAACATAACTATCGCAAATGCTATTGTCCAATAAAGCTATATTATTACCTCACTTGCCACTGCCTAATAAAGCTATATTATAACATAACTATCTCAAATGCTATTGTCCAATAAAGCTATATTATTACCTCACTTGCCACTATCTAATAAAGCTATATTATAACATAACTATCTCAAATGCTATTGTCCAATAAAGCTATATTATTACCTCACTTGCCACTATCTAATAAAGCTATATTATAACATAACTATCTCAAATGCTATTGTCCAATAAAGCTATATTATTACCTCACTTGCCACTGCCTAATAAAGCTATATTATAACATAACTATCTCAAATGCTATTGTCCAATAAAGCTATATTATTACCTCACATGCCACTGTCTAATAAAGCTATATTATAACATAACTATCTCAAAGGCTATTGTCTAATAAAGCCATATTATTACCTCACTTGCCACTGCCTAATAAAGCAATAGTATAACATAACTATCTCAAATGCTATTGTCCAATAAAGCTATATTATAACATGACTACCTCACATGCCACTGTCTAATAAAGCTATATTATAACATAACTATCTCAAAGGCTATTGTCTAATAAAGCCATATTATTACCTCACTTGCCACTGTCTAATAAAGCTTTATTATAACATAATTATCTCGAAGGCTATTGTCTAATAAAGCCATATTATTACCTCACTTGCCACTGTCTAATAAAGCTATATTATAACATAACTATCTCAAATGCTATTGTCCAATAAAGCTATATTATAACATGACTACCTCACATGCCACTGTCTAATAAAGCTATATTATAACATGACTAACTCACATGCCACTGCCTAATAAAGCTATATTATAACATGACTACCTCACATGCCACTGCCTTATTTTCTAATAAAGCTATATTATAACATAACTACCTCACAAACTACTGTCTAATAAAACAATATTATAACATGACACCTCGCTGTCCAATATATTAATAAAGCAGTAGTTGTAGCATGACGACTCTACAAATAACTGCCTTATAAATATATAGTTGCTACATGACAGCCTCACATGCTACTGTCTTATAAAGCTACAATTGGAACAAGAGGGCCCCATACGCTACTGTCTCATAAAGCTATGGGTATAAAATGACTTCTTGACAACCTACCGTCTTATAAAGCTGCAATTGTAACAAGAGGACCTCACAAGCTACTATCTAATAAAGCTATAGTTGTGACATGACCTCACACACTACTGCTTCATAAGACTATAGTTGTAATATGACAACCTTATACACTACTATCTAATAAGGCGAACTCACACGCTACTGTCTCATAAAGTTGTAGTTGTTACATGATGACCTGACGCGATGCCGTCGTATCAATCTATAGTTGTTACATGACAACCTGACACGTATTAATTCTTTATATTTATATCTGTTACCTAATGACTCCACACAGTACATACTCTCATACTGCTTTAGTATGTTTGCTAGAGCTTTACTCAAAACTTGCAATAGTATATTTTTTGTATTTCTGCTTCCATAAATTATCGTTTTAGTCTAAGTGTCTTCCCATGTCTTCTTTTCCCTAATAATATATCAGTTTCCAATCTACCTGAATTTGCTTTCCGCTTTCCTCACTCTCTGCCTCTCTGTTGCTCTCTGTCTCTCTCTCTCTCTTTCTCTCTGTCTGTCTGTCTCTGTCTGTCTGTATGTCTGTCTTTCTGTCTGTTTGTCTGTCTGTCTGTCTATCTGTCTCTCTCTCTGTCGCTCTCTCTCTGTCTGTCTGTCTCTCTCTCTCTCTCTCTCTCTCTCTCTCTCTCTCTGTCTGTCTGTCTATGTCTGTCTGTCTGTCTTTCTGTCTCTCTCTCTGCCGCTCTCTCTCTACCTGTCTGTCTGTCTGTCTCTCTCTCTCTTCTTCTGTTTTTCTTGTAATGTCTACCTATCGTATCTAGCCTAGAACTGTTTCTGTTTCTGAAATCCGTTGCTCACCATATCCACCCACGATCAGTTTTTATGTGTGTTTCTCTGTTATCGAAGTTATTATAGTTGGATGATGTTAGGGTTGAGTAGAACGAACCCAACTCATAGTAATCTTCCCACATAAGACTTTGACAACTTTAAGGGACGTTACACAATTCAGATTTCCTTTATAGGCAGCCTTAAGAGAAGCAGAAAAACTCGCTACTTCTTGCAGGATACGAAGATGCAGTTCAAGTTAAGCTCATCTTGCAACTCTTTTTTTTTTTTTTTTTTTTGCTTTCCCACTTTTGTTTATTCTGTTTGTCGAAGGCGAAACGAATTTGGTTTGGAGCAATTTCTGTTTCATCCATTTTTAAATGCTCCAAGATATCTTTTCGAATCAAACTTTAGATTTAGTGAACCTTGCCTAGTTCATCTCTCAACCAGGAATTTTTTTTATCTGCATAAGCAAGTTGAAGCATCGGTTTGGCAAGACGACCTCCCCATCTCACCGAACCCTCACTCATTATTGAAAATAGAGAGAGAAGTTGCAGAGCTTACAAAATAATAACCTGTGGGTTTTCCCCGCCTAACATACAGCCAAGCAGGTAGACTTTGAGAAAAAGGTAAAGAAGATTTATTTACTATAAATTTCGAATCAATTTTTGCTGTGCTCCGCGTGGCAGTATCTAGTGATATGAGAAACAGCCATGCCCGTCTACACTGAGATTAGTCTGCTCTGGTTCGGGTGGGGGTGGGGTGGGGCGGCGACCATCTTTCCCTGGATCTACATGCACTACAAAAAATGGCAGACGTTTAGGATAGGGGGAAAAACAAATAAAAAATTGACAACAAGACGAAAAATAAGGGAAAAAACAACTTCAACAACAAAAACATGAAAAAGAAAAGGAGAAAAGATGATGGCCAAGACGAAAAAGGAAGTTTACTAAAAAAAAAATAAGGATAGGGGAAAAATGGAAGAGTTTATGGAGTTAAATAACAAAGAAGAGTAGCAAAGAAAAATGGAGAAAATTATAAAGAATGGGAGCTGATAGGAAAGTAAATAAATTTTGTGTTTTTATATAAAAGGCGATTGTTAAATACCTATCTTAATATTTTAACTCGAAAATAAATAGAATAGATGAAAGAAAGAAAAGAAATAAAAGAGAGAGAGAGAGGGAGAGAGAGAGAGAGAGAGAGAGAGAGAGAGAGAGAGAGAGAGAGAGAGAGAGAGAGAGAGAGAGAGAGAGAGAGAGAGAGAGAGAGAGAGAGAGAGAGAGAGAGAGAGAGAGAGAGAGAGAGAGAGAGAGAGAGAGAGAGAGAGAGAGAGAGAGAGAGAGAGAGAGAAAGATATCCGAAACGGATGATGTTTCTCATGTGGCTGTAGGTTTACAGAGGAGATTTTGTGTGATTGTTCACATGTGTCAGCCACACTACTAGATATGTCTGTGTTAATATCTCCACCCTTAACAGAACGACATAACATGTGGACAGTTATTCCTGTCAGTACAAGATTGGCGATATTAAACTTCTGGAAACAGAGAGCTGCACATTTGTTTTTGCTCTTACCTCTCTTGGTTTGTTTTAATTTCTACCTGAATTTTTTAACCGTGGGGAATTCTTTCACATAAGATCTAAATTTTTTTCTTATCTCCTTCAGAATAATTATTACATTATTACAGTTTCTAAACAATAATCTTTGTATAACTGTTTGTACATTTAAGGGAAAACCCATTATCGTACTTTATTATAAAGGGATTATGAAAAGTTTTCGACAATTTCAATTTATGGTTGAGGTTTAATAGTCACATACAATCTTTCACATGCTATGCCTTCAAAAAGAACAATACAACCAACAATAATTAGTTTTCTATATGGACATTCTTTTAGTATTTTCAATGCATTTTAAACTTCAAATGAATTTTCTTTGTTCCTCTCAGAACGGCAAAATCTTTAGGATTCTATAACTTATATTTAGTGCTTGAATATCAAACTCATGTAATCTTGTTGTGGTGTTATGGAAGGAACAAGTTGCTGCCAGCGGAACAAGTCCTTCCTCTACCAGAAAATGTAAGAAGGAAGGATTTGAGCAAAGTTTAACAGCTTCTCGATTCTACACTACTATCTTCTGTTCCGTTAGTTCAGAAACTGTTTCAAAAATGGCTTAAAATTTGTGGCGGTTACAGCATGCCCTTGAGGAACAAAAGTAAATAGCTTAAAGCAAAAACCAACCAACCTAACAAACAAACAAACAAAAAAACAAAAACAAAAAAAACAACAAAAAAACAAAAACCCAAAAGCCAAAGGTCAAAGGCGAAGAAGCAACAACAACTGCAACAACAACAAATAACAACAAGTGAAAAAACAACACCACCGGTAATCATAGTAATAAGAAAACCAAAAAAACATTCAACAGTCGCTGCGAGAACCAAATATAAAGAAAGATTTTCTGTCCTGGCGCTGGCTAGGATTTATCACTGTGGCCATGTCATACGATGATACTTTAGTGAGCACACGGGTTTTGGTTGATAACATTGCTTCTTTTATTTCTTGAACAGTGTTGGACAAAAATATATACATAACTCACGCAAATACTTATAATAATTAACAGTTTTGGGTATGTGAAAATAAAGAAGATAAGAACCCATAGCTGTTTACACGCTCTTTTAATGTGAGAATCCATAGGCAACTACACCCACAGCTGTTGACACTCATCCGCACTGTGACTACAATGCAACTACACCCATAACTGTTGACACTCTTTTGTACCATGTAAACCTGTAGGTAACAACACCCACAGCTGTTGACACCCATCCGCACTGTGACTACAATGCAACTACACCCATAACTGTTGACACTCTTTTGTACCATGTGAACCTGTAGGTAACTACATCCAGAGCTGTTGACACACATCCGCACTGTGACAACAATGTAACTTCATCCAGAGCTGTTGACACTCGTCACAAACTCCACGCTCCTGACACAAACGTGTGAAAATTTCCATCGCCACTGCTGGATTCCAGATTACGTCAACAAAATTTTGGATGGCCTTTAAAACGCTCGCACATAACGTAGATGCACTTTTCTTCTTCGCCCAGGTCACATTTCATGAATGAAGACATGAGTTTAATCCAGATTCGGAGAGCCCATTCAGCTCGATGCAGGTGGTTTCAAGTTGTTCGCTCGGCCGTTTCTTACTTCAGTGACGTTTTAGAACAGTTTGTCCATTACGAACTCCTTCCGTTCCTCTAGAAATCTCTGCATCAACCTATGCTAGGTTATGGCATCTCCAGGAGTTCATCTCTCTCTCTCTCTCTCTCTCTCTCTCTCTCTCTCTCTCTCTCTGCCTCTCACTCTCTCTGTGTCCTGCTGTATATATATATATATATATATATATATATATATATATATATATATATACATACTTATGAGTCAATAAGGTGATAAGGGAAGCTTAAACTTTCCAAAAAAACAAAACAAACCCAAAACCAAACAAACCAGGACTCGCAGTTAAAGCTTTGGTCCACGTTCACGATTTTGTTTTCAGTTTGCAAGTGATGTGGTTCAGTTAAAAGCTCTGGAGAGCTATCCTAGTGTATTACACAACTTTCTCAAAGGTCAAAGGTCAGGTTCAAATCTCAAATTTATGTCCGAACACACACTCGAAAGTCGACTGTTTTTCTCGTGACCTTGACCCCCCTCCAGACCTTAATTCCCCCCCCCCCCCCAGTCCTTAATCCCCCTCCAGACCTTAATCCCCCTCCAGACCTTAACCCCCCTCCAGACCTTAATCCCCCTCCAGACCTTAACCCCCCTCCAGACCTTAATCCACCTCCGGACCTTAATCCCCCTCCAGACCTTAATCCCCCTCCCTTTTCGTTTTACAGACACACACACACACACTCACAAACGCCCACTGATATCAACAGAAAGAAACTCCGCTTAGGAAGTTATATTATTTTCAATTTTTTCTCACATTCCCTGTCATTCGAAATGTCCTGCAAGATCTGGCTGGAGACCTTTTATCTAAGACGAAATTAAAAACGTCTTTTTGATTATCACCGCATCTTATGCATCAAAAACTTTTTGTCCAAGTTTTTTTATTACGGTCCACCTTTGCGTTTCAAGGTCGAAGCGCATTTGCCTTTTTCTTTCTTTTTTTTTTTACTTTAAATCACAACCAGTGGTCCAATGAGCTGAGGGTGGGCCCTTATGTGGACTATCCAAGTGAGCAACCAAATGAGAAGAACCCCAATGCACAAAGCAGGGCGAACATTGTGCTGCCCTGTCTAGAGATCGCTTACAAATAAAATAGATTGAGGATGGGAACAGTAGCTCTTGTGTGGACTATCTAAGTGACCAACCACTGGGGCCACCGCTAGCTCAGAGCTCTGGGCCAGTGCGGTGAGAAGAAGATCAAGACTCAAAGCAGTGCGAATTTTGTGCTGCCCCGTCTGGAGATCACTAAAATCTTATAAAATAGATTGAGGTCGGGAACAGTAGCAAGGTAAGAGGGCAAAAAACGAGCACTCTATTAATATGTCATGTTAAAGAGCAAGAGTGGCTGGTGGAGGAGTGAAAGGTAGATGGAAGAATGGAAGGAGGACAAAAATTAAAATAATAACAGAGGAAAAAAAAAAACAAAGTCATGAACTATCCAGACCGTAGATGAGTGGAGGACACATAATAAAGAGAAGGCAGCCAAGAGCTAAAAGATAACTTCAGGTCTGAAGGCGAGCGTTGGATGATTCTTCACTGGAAAACATTCGCAACCATTTTCTTTACAAGCACAGAAAGTTTAAACTAAGAAAAAGCATCAAACTTTTACATCGACTTGTGAACAGAAGATTTCTCTCGGTTTCTATGAAATGCAATTTTAGCAAAAAGTTTAACCGCGGAGTTGGGTGAGGTCGCGAGCTTTGTCTATCAGAGTGACAGATAATATGGGCGATGAGAGATCGCGTCCAAATAATCAGAGATGTAAGTTTGGGGCAATCAGATATCACAAGAAAGTGGGGGGAAAAAAGTTGTAGTATCTTCCAGATATACCAAAAATAAGAGTAGCAAAAGGTATGTGGAGGGAGGAGAAAAAAAGGCATCAGTGTAACTGGAGAGGGAAAACCACACAGGCTAGAGTCAATAGTGACTCAGAGTTTGGGCAGTAAGGAAGAAAATGGAACAAATTACACAGACTACCAAAGGTTACTTTAGGCTATATAAGCTGGTATAGGCAAAGCGTCTTAGAAAGATTGGAAGGAGAAGAGTAGGGAGTTGGGCGAGAGTGAGGGTTGGGGAGGGGGCCTCGTTGTAAGAGCGCGTTGTGCCCAATTCCACAGATTTCTAATTGCCGGCAGCATTGAAGAGTCTCACATCTTTATCGATTAGTTTGCCGACCTGGGGTAAGTAGGGAGAGAAACAGAAAATATAGAATGTATGAGGAAGTAAACGAGGGGGTACAACAAGCTCTCTCACACCAGAAATGCCCCCCCCCCCCCCTTTTTTTTCCCCATGACCGTTAACGGCTTGTTCATGATCCTGAGTAAACCGGTTCTTTCCTCTGTATATCTTATTCTTATCGTTCCTATTTTACATTTACGCTTGAACTTTTCTTGTGGGTTCGCGGGTGTGAGCAAGAATGCATGCGCTTTATTTGTTCTTCACTTCCTGACAACGTTTTGTCTCCTAAGCCTTTACTTCGCACTTTTTTCTTGCATTTGAAAGATTTCATTTCACTCAACATTATTCTCTTTTGTTAAATAATTAAATATCTAAATCATTCCTATTTTCCTCACTATCTCTCTCTCTCTCTCTCTCTCTCTCTCTCTCTCTCTCTCTCTCTCTCCCGCGCTGCATTATGGGCTGTTGCCAAAACTATGGAGCGAGACCAACCTAACTTGAATCAGGATGTCGCGCTAACCGACTACACAAGCCATCAGTTAGCAGACATCCAACACGTTTGTTGCTCTTGTAGTTTCTGTGAGCAAACATGCAGTTCTTCTCTCTTTCAAAATGTCCGCTGATTGCAAGATAAGGAACGATGAGTTTTATATGTACGAACATAGCTTTTTTTTAAATTAATAAAATTCCTCATATCTTCATTTTTTTTCTTTTGCTTGAGAAACGTTATATCGCAAAAAAAAAAAAAAAAAGATTCGGTAAATTTTTCTTCTTCTGCTTAAAAATATAATATAACTTAATTAAAAAAAAAAACATAAGGTAAGAAGTTATTCAAGGGAGATCAATGGAAGATCTGACCATTCCCGTTAAGCTCAAGCTTCTTAGCTTTTCGTATCTGAACTGTGCTCTTGTCTTCCCGACCTGAAGAAGCGTGATTGCCGCAAATCACTAATATGATGAACGAATGATTCAACAAATCCACCCAACCCCTTTCCCCCGTCTTCCCCTAATCTCTCCAACTCGACCTTGTCTGGGTCAAACAGAATTACGACCAGTCTGCTGAGAGGTACCGCCCAAGACATTCTAACTTCCAGCATGAAGAAACTTTGACAGTCTGCCTGACTAACTGTCTTTCTGACTGATCGACTATCTGAAAGGCTGTCTAACTGATCGACTGTCTGACTGATCGACTGTCTGACTGACTAACTGTCTTTCTGACTAATCGACTATCTGAAAGGCTGTCTAACTGATCGACTATCTGACTGATCGACTGTCTGACTGATCGACTGTCTGACTGATCGACTATCTGACCGTCAGTCTGACTCATCAACGGAGTGAATGATTGGCTGTCTGACTGATCGGCTGTCTGACTGATCGACTGTCTGACTGATCGACTGTCTGACTGATCGACTATCTGAAAGGCTGTTTAACTGATCGACTGTCTGACTGATAGACTGTCTGACTGATCGACTATCTGAAAGGCTGTCTGACTGATCGACTGTCTAACTGATCGACTGTCTGACTGATCGACTATCTGACCGTCAGTCTGACTCATCAACGGAGTGAATGATTGGCTGTCTGACTGATCGACTGTCTGACTGATCGACTATCTGAAAGGCTGTCTAACTGATCGACTGTCTGACTGATCGACTGTCTGACTGATCGACTGTCTGACCGTCAGTCTGACTCATCGACTGTCTGACTGATCGACTATCTGAAAGGCTGTCTGACTGATCGACTGTCTGACTGATCGACTGTCTGACTGATCGACTATCTGAAAGGCTGTCTAACTGATCGACTGTCTGACTGATCGACTATCTGAAAGGCTGTCTGACTGATCGACTGTCTGACTGATCGACTGTCTGACTGATCGACTGTCTGACCGTCAGTCTGACTCATCAACGGAGTGAATGATTGGCTGTCTGACCATTTATCTGACTCATCAACTGTCTGACTAATTGGCTGACTCATCAACTGTCTGACCATTTATCTGACTCATCAACTGTCTGACTAATTGGCTGACTCATCAACTGTCTGACTAATTGGCTGACTCATCAACTGACTGATCGACTGTCTGACCGTCAGTCTGACTCATCAACGGAGTGAATGATTGGCTGTCTGACCGTTTATCTGACCGTTTGTCTCGTCCATTGTCGGACCGGTTGTCTGAAAATTTGACTGATCGACCGTATGCATAGCTGTCGAACAGGCCGGCTGTTTGTCTCACCGTTTGCCCAACTGAACGTCTGTCTTACTGACTGACTGACTGATCATCTGTCTGACTGACCCATCGTCTGTCTGACTAACTGACTAACTGACCGCCTGTCCTAATGGCTGACTGATTGATCAACTGTCTGAATGACTGACTGATCGACTGTCTCACTGACTGTTTGACTAACTGACTAACTAATCGTCTTTCTGACTGTCAGATTGACTGGCTGACTGGCTGACCTGACTGACTGGCGGACTGACTGTGTGACGGATCGGCTGTCTGAGCGCTTATGTTTCTGTTTTACTGTGATGTTATGTAACACCCCAACAGCTTAACTGATACTGCTATGAAGTAAAAAAAAGAAAAAGACTGAAAAGCTCGATTCCAAAAATCTGTTTCCCTCGTATAACAATTTTTCTTCGTTTTTTTTTTTGAGTTTAATGATGCGGGAAGAGTTGTAAATTTACGTTTTAAGCATACCACTGGCACGCTTGGATCATATTAGCCACTTGAGCTACAATTCTCTCGCTTTTCAGAATAAAGGGCTGTCCTTTATGACTTCAGGATAAGATTATTTAATTTGTCGCAAGAGAAACTTTCACTAAAGAGTCAAAATTTCTGAACTTAAGTTCAGATTTTTCCATCGTTCTCGGTTGACTCAAAAATTAACGCTCTCTCTCTCTCTCTCTCTCTCTCTCTCTCTCTCTCTCTCTCTCTCTCTCTCTCTCTCTCTCTCTCTCCCTCTCTCTCTCTATCTATCTATCTATCTCTCTCTTTCTCTCTGTCTATCTTAAATCTGTTTTACTTTCTCTCTTTTTCTCCATTTCATAAACAGTTTTAGTTGACGGTTTGGACAAAAAAAAGTGAAAGAAACATTAAATATTAAAAAGTCCAGTTGCTTAATCAAATTGGTTTCGAATTCAGTTATCTCAAATAAAGACCTACTTAACCTAGCCGAGGAAATAACTTTGTGTTTGATTGGCTCGTTTAAAGAAATTAGCGTCATCCCCGGTGAGTCAGGGCAAGGAATGGACTCCCTCAAAGGTTCTCCGCTGAGTGGGAAGAAAAGCTCAGCTTCTTTCCAGACCAATTATTCTTGATATGTTTCCCACATCACAGATTCATGAAAATGATAATGTGCGTGTCAAGCTCTAAAATCACTATGTCGTTACACAATTATTATAACAGCAGAGGGAGGGGGGGGGGGCGGGGGGGTAGAATCCCACTTTTCGAAAGACCGGCTTCCTCCCTTCCCATCTCGGGGAAGAAGCCAGTCGCTTTCTCAATGCATTCTGACGTCCGGGCTAGTCGGACTGCCCTTTGCGCGTCTGTAATGTCCGGTTATACCAGCATAACACATAATGTCTACTGCTAAGACATATTCCATCACGAGACATTGTCGGGACGAACTTTTGGCTTGAATCTACATGTTAGAGATTTTTTTGGCCTTGAATAATGAACATTTGAACAGAAAAATCAACTAGAACTCTTTAGCTCTGTAGCTGTTTACCTCTTCGAGCAAATAAACTATTTTGATCGATGTGAGATAGTTAGATGGACTGGAATTAGGAAAGTAATTAGAAAAGAAAGTTGGCGATTTCTGAATTTTCTTGATGTAAAACTGTATTGATTTGAAAACTATGAGCTGTAATTTTTTTTTTATAATGAAAGGTTTTGGGCTTCAACTTTGCACAGAGGCTGGTCTTATATAAGGACTCCAATATCGCCTGCCTTACTTGGGCCAGTCGTACCCAGCAGATCCCGAAGATCTTAACGACGTCTCGTAGCCCACATCTTAATTAAGCTTGAGAACCGATCGTGAAATAGTTCCTTCACTTGTAACGTTACAGCTGTCAGAAGTTTCCGTGAGTTTTGACCAGTCGTTGTCGGCAATCGGGAAAACTCGAAACACTAGTTTAAAGTAAAACCAACGTTTCGTTGATCGTTCTGCTATGATAGTTCTATAGAGCAGTTTAAAAAGTTGTACTCAACTCTTTACCGCTCCCTGAAAGTTTAAAAGGTTGTTACTACCACTGACTATTATAATCTAGTTAAATCTATCAGAAAAGTTTGTCTTGTTACTTTTCAGCATTCGTATACTTTAATATATATACTATACCAGAGCCTGGAAGTTTGGAGAGGCTGATTGAACCTATGATTCCCGAAGTCCACACAGTGCCACAAATCTGACACCTTTAACTTTGCTCTTTAAAGTAAAAAATAAATAAAGACCACAGTGGTTTATCGGATACGAGTAGAAACCAGTAAGATCTAAGCTACTAGCACTGCCTTCACTCGCGATGAGCTCATGCGATTCTCATAGGCCGAGATGGTACGTAATTTTTTGGTCACGACATTCACATAGATGATAGATACAGACTTGGCCACACATTCACACAGATGATAGATAGAGCCTTATCCACAAATTCACACAGATGATAGATAGAACTCTATCCACATATTCACACAGGTGATAGACAGAACCTTGTCCACACATTCATACAGATGATAGATATAATCTTGTCCATACATTCACACAGATGATAAATAGAATCTTGCCCACACATTCACACAGATGATAGATAGAATCTTGTCCACTTACTCACACAGATGATAGATAGAATTTCGTCCACACATTCACACAGATGATAGACTGTGCTTTGGCAACACATTCAAAAAGATGACAGATAAAATCTGGTCCACATATTCACACAGATGATAGATAGTATCTTTTTACACATCCACACAGACGATAGATAGAATCTTGTCCACACATCCACACAGATGATACACAGAATTTCGTCCACATATTCACAAAAGAATCTTGTTCACACATTCACAAAGATGTTAGAATCTTGTCCACAAATCCACGCAGATGAGTAACATAAACATAAGTATCACAGGTGCCAGTAAGCCATTTTACAAAAAAAGTGCATTCTTCTGTAGCCACAGTTTTCGTCAATGTTTCAAACCTGACTTTCCAATGAATATTTCATTGTCATTTATAATAAGGCATTACACAAGTTATCGAAACTATATTATATGACTTACATATCCACAGTCAAACTCTGTTAACGTGACTCTCTCAGAGGGGAGAATTGTAAACTGCTGGCTGAAATAAGATATATACATCCCAAGAGACGCTGTTTCCATAAAACTGGCAGTTCTAAATTTACCTTAAAATCTTTATGTAAATCAACTATTCAGAAACTCCGTTCCGGGGATAAAGCGACTAGACAGGGCCAAACTGACCGAACCAATCTTCTCCTCCTACTCACCATGACTCACACTGGAGATAGTTTTTATAAAAATGCCATAGCGGCCTGTTGCACAATAGGACGATTAGAAAGGCGGGTGAGGCGCCCCTCACGCCCATAAATACACTTCATTTACATAACTTCGATACTTCCTCTCAGCCATCACGGAGAGGAAAAAAATTGGAAATCGTTTGGGGAAAAAAAATTCCTTTATGACCGACTATAAACATTCAACCTCCCACCTTTGCTGCAGCTTATCTAGGAAATGTGTGGGCTAAATGTTAATACCATAAGCATTCATTCATGGCACGCCAGTTGAACGGGATAACAATCGAAGCAAATATATCAATTTCGAAACGTTCCGTGAAAATTTACACTGAAGAACACAAGCAGCAAAAGCTTGAAACACCCTCTTTGGTACAGGGGTACTTGTTACGCACTCAGTGGTACAGTGAGAGCTGTAGCACTTACAGCATTGCAATTACACTTTTTATAAAAATAGCGGTAGACTGAAGTTTGTGAAATTTACAGCGGTGCTGTGACGCTTGTAAAACTTACAGCAATGTTGTGACGCTTGTAACATGCATAGCGGTACAGTGACGCTTATAACACCTTGAGACATAAAAAGGCACTTGTAACACTAACAGCGGTACGAAAACGCTTGTAACACATTTAGACATAAAAAGGCACTTGTAACACTAACAGCGGTTCGAAAACGCTTGTAAGACGCACAGCGGTACAGTGACGCTTGTTACACTCACAGTGATAAAGTGGCGCTTGTTACACTCACAGCGGTACAGTGACGCTGGTGACACTCGCAGTAATAAAGTGACACTTGTGATACTCGCAGGGATACAGTGACGCTTGTTACACTCACTGAGGTACAGTGACACATGTGACACTCACAGTGGTACATTGACGCTTGTTACACTTGGAGTGGTACAGTGACGCTTTCTACACCCACAGCGGTACAGTGACACTTGTGACACTCGCAGTGATACATTAACGCTTGTTACACTCACAGCGGTACAGTGACACTTGTGACACTCACAGAGGTACAGTGACGCTTGTTACACTCACAGTGGTACAGTGACGCTTGTTACACTCACAGTGATACAGTGGCGCTTGTTACACTCACAGTGATACAGTGACACTTGTTACACTCACAGAGGTACAGTGTCACTTGTTACACTCACAGAGGTACAGTGTCGCTTGTTACACTCACAGTGATACAGTGACACTTGTTACACTTAGAGTGATACAGTGACACTTGTTACACTCACAGTGATACAGTGACACTTGTTACACTCACAGAGGTACAGTGTCACTTGTTACACTCACAGTGATACAGTGGCGCTTGTTACACTCACAGTGATACAGTGACACTTGTTACACTCACAGTGATACAGTGACACTTGTTACACTCACAGAGGTACAGTGTCGCTTGTTACACCCACAGCGGTACAGTGGCGCTTGTTACACCCACAGCGGTACAATGACACTTGTGACACTCACAGAAGTACAGTGACGCTTGTTACACTCACAGTCATACAGTGGCGCTTGTTACACTCACAGAGGTACAGTGGCGCTTGTTACACCCACAGCGGAACAGTGACACTTGTTACACTCACAGTGATACAGTGGCGCTTGTTACACTCACAGCGGTACAGTGGCGCTTGTTACACTCAGAGTGATACAGTGGCGCTTGTTACACTCACAGTGATACAGTGGCGCTTGTTACACTCACAGTGATACAGTGGCGCTTGTTACACCCACAGCGGTACAGTGGCGCTTGTTACACTCACAGTGATACAGTGGCGCTTGTTACACTCACAGTGATACAGTGGCGCTTGTTACACTCACAGTGATACAGTGGCGCTTGTTACACTCACAGCGGTACAGTGACGCTGGTGACACTCGCAGTAATACAGTGACACTTGTGATACTCGCAGGGATACAGTGACGCTTGTTACACTCACTGAGGTACAGTGACACGTGTGACACTCACAGTGGTACAGTGACGCTTGTTACACTTGGAGTGGTACAGTGACGCTTTCTACACCCACAGCGGTACAGTGACACTTGTGACACTCGCAGTGATACAGTGACGCTTGTTACAATCACAGTGGTACAGTGACAATTGTGACTCTCACAGAGGTACAGTGACGCTTGTTACACTCACAGCGATACAGTGACACTTGTGACACTCACAGAGGTACAGTGACGCCTGTTACTCTCGCAGCGGTACAGTGACACTTGTGACACTCACAGTGGTACAGTGACGCTTGTTCCACCTAGAGTGGTACAGTGACACTTGTGACACTCGCAGTGATACAGTGACGCTTGTGACACTCGCAGTGATACGGTGACGCTTGTTACACTCACAGCGGTACAGTGACGCTTGTTACACTCACAGCGGTATAATGGCACTTGTTACAGTCACAGCAGTGATGGCTGTAACATAAAGATTCGGATCCAAAAAGATATAAAGTGCTATAAATCCAGCGCATCTTTCATTTATATGAATGCAGCTAGAAAAAGAAAGAGTTTTAGTAATTTAACGCTAGGTTTTAATTCTTTGATTACTTTCATTTGTTTAGAACAAACCTGCATTATTTTAATGCTTGCTTTCTGCTATAATTGCCAACTTGTTAGCTACATCAACAGCAGTTTGTTTGTCTGCATGACAAATGAATAGTTTTTGTTATTCTGCAATAAACATCATCGAAATAGAACTGTTAGGATGGTGAAAGATCATAAACATCTAGTAAAGCAATTATCTTTATTTGTATTCGCCCAACAATAACTGTAAATCACGTGTAATTTTCATTCTAATTATTTCTCGATAGAAAGCGTG
This sequence comes from Elysia crispata, assembly GCA_033675545.1. NCBI lineage: Eukaryota > Metazoa > Mollusca > Gastropoda > Plakobranchidae > Elysia > Elysia crispata. The sequence goes on from JAWDGP010001353.1 coordinate 280,044, forward strand.
TGGTTATCTCAGCGACAATTCTCAACTCGTTTGATCCTGCTGTTGCACCATGTGAAGAGCCTTTCATGTTGCTGTAAGTTCAACACCCCGAGACGTGTGGTTGCGACATCTCCACATGCAGGAATTTAATTGTTACGGTCACGTCGCTGTAGGCTGTGTGGGTGGACCGGGAGGGCAGGTGTCGGGGAGGGGTCGGGGAGGGGTCGGCGAGCAGTGACGACCTTAACAAGTTGGAGCTTTATAGCTCTCACGATGCTCAGGAGATTTGCCTTTCTATTCTTGGCAGAACCAGAAATCCCTGGTGACATAGATAAGCATCAGAAATCTGTAATGAACGCATTACAATTTTGCAACATCAAGTATTTCTTTGTCTATTTTAGGTCTAATTTGCGCACAGACGTTAAGTCAAGAACTCGTATATGCTTCAACGCTAATTTCAGAACTGTGTTTATTTAATATCTTTTTTTTCAAAATCATTGATGACAATGTGATTACATTTCAGGATTTTCCAAAAAATTTTAAAAATGGATGTAACGTTAGAAAAGATTAGAGTGTTAGCACTATACAACAATTACTGGTGTTTAACTGCAAGACCCTACTCTTAGTTTTATTTAAATCGGACCATACCTGAACATAACTAATAAGTTGATTTACTGCACACAGATCCATCCATGCCTGAACCAACCCATTAATGGTAGTTTACTGCACACAGATCCGTCCATGCCTGAACCAACCCATTACTGGTGGTTTACTGCACATAGATCGGTCCATGCCTGAATCAACCCATTACTGGTGGTTTACTGCACACAGATCCGTCCATGCCTGAACCAACCCATTACTGGTGGTTTACTGCACACAGATCCGTCCATGCCTGTACCAACCCATTACTGGTGGTTTACTGCACACAGATCCGTCCATGCCTGTACAAACCCATTACTGGTAGTTAACTGCACACAGATCCGTCCATGCCTGTACCAACCCATTACTGGTAGTTTACTGCACATAGATCCGTCCATGCCTGAACCAACCCATTACTGGTAGTTTACTGCACATAGATCCGTCCATGCCTGAACCAACCCATTACTTGTGGTTTACTGCACACAGATCCGTCCATGCCTGAACCAACCCATTACTGGTGGTTTACTGCACACAGATCCGTCCATGCCTGTACCAACCCATTACTGGTAGTTTACTGCACACAGATCCGTCCATGCCTGTACCAACCCATTACTGGTAGTTTACTGCACACAGATCTGTCCATGCCTGTAGCAACCCATTACTGGTAGTTTACTGCACATAGATCCGTCCATGCCTGAACCAACCTATTACTGGTAGTTTACTTCACATAGATCCGTCCATGCCTGAACCAACCCTTTACTGGTAGTTTACTGCACATAGATCCGTCCATGCCTGAACCAACCCTTTACTGGTAGTTTACTGCACATAGATCCGTCCATGCCTGAACCAACACATTACTGGTGGTTTACTGCACACAGATCCGTCCATGCCTGAACCAACCCATTACTGGTGGTTTACTGCACACAGATCCGTCCATGCCTGTACCAACCCATTACTGGTAGTTTACTGCACATAGATCCGTCCATGCCTGTACAAACCCATTACTGGTAGTTTACTGCACACAGATCCGTCCATGCCTGTACCAACCCATTACTGGTAGTTTACTGCACATAGATCCGTCCATGCCTGAACCAACCCATTACTGGTGGTTTACTGCACACAGATCCGTCCATGCCTGAACCAATCCATTACTGGTAGTTTACTGCACACAGATCCGTCCATGCCTGTACCAACCCATTACTGGTAGTTTACTGCACACAGATCCGTCCATGCCTGTACCAACCCATTACTGGTAGTTTACTGCACACAGATCTGTCCATGCCTGTACCAACCCATTACTGGTAGTTTACTGCACATAGATCCGTCCATGCCTGAACCAACCTATTACTGGTAGTTTACTGCACATAGATCCGTCCATGCCTGAACCAACCCTTTACTGGTAGTTTACTGCACATAGATCCGTCCATGCCTGAACCAACCCTTTACTGGTAGTTTACTGCACATAGATCCGTCCATGCCTGAACGAACACATTACTGGTAGTTTACTGCACATAGATCCGTCCATGCCTGAACCAACCCATTACTGGTGGTTTACTGCACACAGATCCGTCCATGCCTGAACCAACCCATTACTGGTGGTTTACTGCACACAGATCTGTCCATGCCTGAACCAACCCATTACTGGTGGTTTACTGCACACAGATCTGTCCATGCCTGAACCAACCCGTTACTGGTGGTTCACTGCACACAGATCGGTCCATGCCTGAACCAACCCGTTACTGGTGGTTTACTGCACATAGATCGGTCCATACCTGAACCAACCTGTTACTGGTAGTTTACTGCATATAGATCTGTCCATGCCTGAACCAACCCATTACTGGTAGTTTACTGCACATAGATCCGTCCATGCCTGTACCAACCCATTACTGGTGGTTTACTGCACACAGATCCGTCCATGCCTGAACCAACCCATTACTGGTGGTTTACTGCACATAGATCGGCCCATGCCTGAACCAACCCATTACTGGTGGTTTACTGCACACAGATCGGTCCATGCTTGAACCAACCCATTACTGGTGGTTTATTGCAAGACTCTACTTTGTATTACCTAGATCGATCTGCGCCTAAACCAAACCATTACTGGGTTATTGAAAGATTCTATTGCTAGTCTTACCTAGATCGGTGTACGCCCAAACCAAACCATTACTGGAGGCTTATTGAAAGACTCTACTGCTAGTCTTATCTAGATCGATCTGCGCCCAAACCAAACCAATACTGGAGGGCTATTGAAAGACGCTACTGCTAGTCTTACCTTGATCGATCTACACATGAACCAAACTATTGAAAGACTCTGCTGCTAGTCTTACCTAGATCGATCTGCGCCCAAACCAAACCAATACTGGAGGGTTATTGAAAGACGCTACTGCTAGTCTTATATTGATCGATCTACGCATGAACCAAACTATTGAAAGACTCTACTGCTAGTCTTACCTAGACAAGTCACCGCTGAAACCATTAACATGGCCAATTCATGTTGTACTGGTCCTCATCTCTGAAGGAAATATGCCGAAAAATACTAAAATGAAATGAAAGGACCCTAATCGTAGAGCATAAGTGGCGGTAAATCCATAGACAATTACATTAGTCATGTGAGTGGAAATGTGAATGCGCACTTTTTCATAAATTTTCTTCATGGACCTACCGTGACCTCATAGTATGTCCATTTTGATATTTCCCAGCTCTTGTTTTATCCATTTTGTCTATTCTGGCTTAAAAAAAATCTTTAACGTCTAAGCTACCAAGAACGTTTTTAAACGCCAAGTTGCTGGGGTTTTTTAAAATGAAAGTCTCAAAAAGGAGATGTAGATGGTTGCGCTGGGACTGAGCGCCGCTCTGATATTAGTCATACAATATGGTGGTGCATTAGTCTCTACAGCGCCCAGTGGTCAGACTCGTGTCTGAGGAATCATGACCGCCTCCCAAGCTGGGCTATGAAAGCTGTGAGATACAGGCGAGACCCATTACTGACCACCGCATGGACACGAGCTGGACATTAGCAGGGCCATTATATGCTGCCGTCTAGGCCAATGATTAGCATATTTTGTTTGGACAGAGCGGATCCTATCTATCACAGACAGACATTTAGGAGCGGCTAGCCTGAAACACGAGCTGTATTCGACTCCTCACTTTCCCTTCTTCTTGTCAAGTCAAAATAAACTTTTCTTTTCCTTTCACCATATCCCTTTCTCCGGGCTATCAACAGCTTTTCATACCGCTTTTTTGTTTATATTGTGAAACAGATTATCTATATTTCTTTGCTTCAGTTTAATTTCAATGATATCTTCGTCCCTCTTTATGTTTTCGTTTTCTCAAGTGAATAATGAAGGGCTGAAGCAAAAAGATTTCTTGCAAGTTCTTTAGTTTATCAAGCTGTAACATTTATATCTCCTGGCTGCTTGTCATAGCTGGTTGAGTGTATTCGTCTACCTGTCCAAATTTTCATTTGATGTTTTTGTAAACTTTTTTTCTTACTTCTTCTATCTGGTAGATTTTTTGCTATTCGTCCAAGGTTCTCGGTCTCTATAACCTTCTTCAGTTCTTACTCCTTAATTTTCTCTTCACCATTAATATCTTTAGTTTGTCTACCGTGTGTCTTGCTGGAAATTGACAAATAATAAATCTTACGATCAGATTGAGCAATTATATTTATATTGTTAAGAAAATTCTTCCTATATCGCATAAAAAAAAAATTCCACCTAACGACTAGGAGAGGTGATGTTCATGATGCTGTTTCTAGGAGCCCGACAGAAAGAACCCACAAGTCTGGCTAGTGCTCAAGCTGACCACATGCAGGCTGAGTATGAAGAATAATTTTGTTAGCCGACACAGAAAGATGCAATGTGATGAATTCAAATGCAAGTTGAGCTGACAGTGTTATCTGAAAGTAGAGTGATGGTAAAAGCCTTTATCTGCATTTACACCAGCATCCACAGAATTTGTTCTCTTCTAGTGAATTTTTTTTTTTTACCCTTCAATGATTTTCAAAGCCAGACTCACACTTTTCTGTATCTTTTAAGACAATGTGTCATATAAGCATCATCTCAGTAATTTTTTTTTCAGACTACACCAACATGTCACATAACTTACCAAACCGTTACTTTATCGTTTGTCAGAGTAAAAGCCCTAGATATAATACGTCTGTTAAACTGTCGGCTAAAAACACCATGATCATTTAATTTTAAAACAAAAAAAATTATTTTCCAAAGGTAAAGGCCAAGGTCTCCTTGTCAAAGTCGTATAGTATGGGAGCCTGTAGATTTTATTTCATTTTGTAATGAAATAAGAGATTTAATCAACAGAAGTTGCATTACATTTTTTTTGTTCCATACTAAAAGAATTCGAGCTGTTTTCTGGATGAAAAAAGAAACAATTGATCGCCTGTTTGTGAGAACAATAGTTCGACATTCTGAAGAATTCAGTTGTAGTAAATCACAAAGTCCAGCCAAATTTGAGGGAAAACTGAATAACCTTTGGGCTAGTCCATGCTAGTTGATTTATATTAGTTTTTCTTGAATTATGCATTGTAGCACATTCCTGGAAATATTGTTTTTCCTTAAAATACGTTTTGATAAATAATAATAATAATAATAATAATAATAAAAATAATAATAATATTTATAATAATAGTAATAGTAATATAATAATAGTAATAGTAATAATAATAATAATAATAATAATAATAATAATAATAATAATAATAATAATAATAATAATAATAATAATAATAATAATAATAATAATAATAATAATAATAATAATAATAATAATAATAATAATATTAAGAAGAAGAAGAAGAAGAAGAAGAAGAAGAAGAAGAAGAAGAAGAAGAAGAAGAAGAAGAAGAAGAAGAAGAAGAAGAAGAAGAAGAAGAAGAAGAAGAAGAAGAAGAAGAAGAAGAAGAAGAAGAAGAAGAAGAAGAAGAAGAAGAAGAAGAAGAAGAAGAAGAAGAAGAAGAAGAAGAAGAAGAAGAAGAAGAAGAAGAAGAAGAAGAAGAAGAAGAAGAAGAAGAAGAAGAAGAAGAAGAAGAAGAAGAAGAAGAAGAAGAAGAAGAAGAAGAAGAAGAAGAAGAAGAAGAAGAAGAAGAAGAAGAAGAAGAAGAAGAAGAAGAAGAAGAAGAAGAAGAAGAAGAAGAAGAAGAAGAAGAAGAAGAAGAAGAAGAAGAAGAAGAAGAAGAAGAAGAAGAAGAAGAAGAAGAAGAAGAAGAAGAAGAAGAAGAAGAAGAAGAAGAAGAAGAAGAAGAAGAAGAAGAAAGACGAGGAGGAGGAGGAGGAGGCGGAGGAGAGCTCACACTTCTAGATTATACATTTTTACCTTGTGTGAGTGTACAATTGAATTATTGAGTCAGTCATAGGACGACCTAGCTAGAGAAAGTGGCCTCTTTGCTCTGTTCTATCTTCTGAGTGGACAGCAGAATTGTTGAGTCAGTCATAGGACGACCTAGCTAGAGAAAGTGGCCTCTTTGCTCTGTTTGTTTCAGAGCCGTCAGTCATCTTAAGGCAAGCGGTTCGTAGATTTTCGCGGCATCCCTAACTGTGACTCATCTCAGACAGGCTGACTGTGACCCAGACAGGCTGACTGTGGTCCACCTCAGACAGGCTGACTGTGACCCACCTCAGACAGGCTGACTGTGACTCACCTCAGACAGGCTGACTGTGATCCACCTCACACAGGCTGACTGTGACCCACCTCAGACACGCTGGTCAGTTTTCGATAGCCTGCAGGACTCTAAGGACTTCAAAATCAATCGATTTGTGTCGAAAGATTATCGTTTTTGAGTCTGTAAAATATATTCCTCATTTGTCGTGTGTTGGAAGTCGAGTGCTCATCTTCCTCACCGCAAATGCCTTCAAACTCTTCATTGTGTACTTGAACCTAGCAAGTTATCTGGACTGTGCGATAAACAAACTGCATGACTTACTAATCTGGAGAACTGCGCTGCAAGTCGCCTCTTTCTCATTAACGAAGTTGTGTGGAGTGAAGATTATTGGTGGGGGTGGGGATTGGGGGGAGGGGGGGGGTGTGAGTGAGAGAGAAGAGGGAAGGGCAATGTTTTGGGTATATGGATAAGGAATGTTGTGCAGTCAAGATTGGGGGAGGGGGAGAGAGAAAGGAGGAGAGAAGTCAGTCGGTTGATTCTGAAAATTCATCTTGAAAGAGCCCCAAATAACACCTAGAGAGTTAACGTCTTTTTCTGTCTGTACAGCATTGTACACGTCGCACAGCATCGCAAACCAGCCGGGCCTACTGAGAGAGTTCGATCCGATATCGGTTTGGTTCTTATGACTGTATCTCCCCAAACATCATCAGATATTGGCAGTGAAAAGGCCGGCTACTCTCGCCATTCTAGGCCCGCTGCCCGGCACCATCTCCGTGACCTAGATGACTCATACACGGCTCTGCTCCTCTTGAACAATTATAAGAAATATCGAAAGCTAACAGAGTCTGCACTGGAATTACAGACATACCCCAGCTATGAACCCCCCTCTTCCTCGCCCCTTTCCCATGACGTCTCCTTTTTATTCACCAGATCCACTTTCTTCAACACTACTCAACGTCTTAAGTCACATTTCTTGCATGTCTGCCTCTCACTCTCTCAAATAGCTTTCTTCTTTCCGATCTTTCTGATCTCCCACTATCGGTCTCTCTCTCTCTCTCTCTCTCTCTCTCTCTCTCTCTCTCTCTATCTCTCTCTCTCTCCCTCTCTCTCTCTCTCTCGCCATCTATCTGACTTTCTCAGTCTCATTGGTTATCTATGGCACGGCACTCATCCCACTGTACACACACGAGCACACTCACAGTCTCTCCCATTGCTGACTCTGTACTGTATATGAGTGCAGGACTCGTGGTGCAGGTCCGTTATCACTCGGTATTGTCTGACTGTTGGCACCGACTGCTTATCGCGCGGCCGTCAATGAATACATAATGAGCGACTGAAGGTCGTGTTCAGCTCTGCTTGACACTTTACGTTCTTTCAACAGAAAACTGGTGCGGAACAAAATCAATCAATACAACGAGCTTCACAAGTCAAAGTTTAACAATAGCAAAAATAAAACAAAACAACCCATTCAAAACAAAACAAAACAAAAACAACAACAACAAAAAAAAAACCCTAAAAAAGCAAAAAGAAAAACCAAAGCAAAAAAAATTCCAATAGTCCCACCATCTGCAAGATAACACCAAGATGATTAGCAAAAGTGTCCATGTCAAGTCATATAGCTTTAAGATCCAGTATGTATGTGTGTCTCTGTCTCTCTCTCTCTCTCACTCTCTCTCTCTCTCTCTCTCTCTCTCTCTCTCTCTCTCTCTCTCTCTCTCTGTCTCTGTCTCTCTCCCTGTCTCTCTCTCTGTCTCTCTCCCTTCCTTCTCTCTGTCTCTCTCCCTGTCTCTCTCTGTCGCTCTCCTTGTCTCTCTCTGTCTCTCTCCCTGTCTCTCTCTGTCGCTCTCCTTCTCTCCCTCTCGTTCTCAATCTCCACATCGGCTCGTCCATCGCCTGTTAACTCCCCCCCCCCCCTACCCCCCGTGCCCCATTTGCACTAGTTTTCTGCAGATCATCGATTCATCCATGCCTGACGCCGAAACAATTCGAGTTAATATGCCAAAACAAGATGGTTGCTCCACATATTACCATTTCTCAGAAGGAGTCATCAAATTCTTACGGAGTCGTTCTGCTATGGGATATCAAATTCTAGCAGTCCTATTATAGGGTTATCAAACTGTAGCAAAGTCGTTCTATGATGCGATTATCAAATTGTAGCAAAGTCGTTCTATGATGCGGTTATCAAATTGTAGCAGAAGCATAATATGATGGGGGTTATCAAATTCTAACAGAGTTATTATACGATGGCGTTATGAAATTCTAGCAGAACGATCTATGGTGGGATTATTAAAATCAAATTCTAGCAGTGTCGTATTTTTATGAGGTTACTTGAAGTGTATTTCTTTAGTGAGGTTATCAAATACTTGCAATGTTTGGGTTATTTAGTACTAGCGGAGTTGGTATATTTTGATATTATTCAAGTCTTTTATGATATTATTAAATTCCAGCTCATTCGTACTATAATGCGGTTATCAAGTACTAATAGTGTTATTCTATTCAAATTCTAGCAGAGTCGCTCTATGATGGGGCTATGAAATACCTACAGTCTTTCTAAGATGGGGATATCAAATAGTAGCAGACACTTTCTACGACAAGGTCGTTCTATTTTAGGATTAGTTAATACTAGCTAGCACTGCTTTTCTATGTTAGGATTAATCAATACTGTCAGTGGTGTTCTTTGTTAGGATTAGTTAATACTATCAGTGATATTCTATGTTAGGATTAGTTAATACTAGCAGTGATATTCTATGTTAGGATTAGTTAATACTATCAGTGATATTTTATGTTAGGATTAGTTAATACTAGCAGTGCTGCCCTATTTTGGAATTTTGTTATACTAGCAGTACTATGTTGGAATTAATAAATTCTAGCAGAGTCGTTCAATAATGGGGTTAACAAAATTTAGCAGAGCCGTTTTATGATGATATATGAAATACTAGTACAGTCGTTCTACGATAGTTTTGTTAAAAATGGAAGATTTATTCTATGATGGGGGTATGAAATACTAGCACAATCAGAGTTGTTTAATCATGGCGTTAAACTACAACTAAAGAGTCGTTTTATAACGGGACATTCAAATACTAGCAGAATTTATCTATAATAAGGTTATAAAATACCAGCAGAGTCGTTCTATGACTGGATTATCAAATTCTAGAAAGGCCATTCTACGATAGGGTTATCAAAAAGTTAGGAAAGTCGTTGTAGGATAGGAACATTTAATTCTAGCCAGAAATGCTCCTTAACAGGATATAAAATGTTTGCACAGTCTTTATATGATAGGTTATTAAGTGCAACCAGAGTCGTTCTCGTAATGATGTTATCAAATACTAGCAGACTCGTTTTAAGATATTAAAGTCTTTTTATGATGTAGTCATCAAATCCTAGCAGAGCCGTTCCATATTGGGGGTTGTCAAAAACTTGCAGTCTTTTTTCCAATGGGATTATCAAATTTTAGCAGATTATAAATAGGACAGGTTTTGAAAAAAAAATTATCTTTTGAGAAACGGGAAATCAAAAAGAATATTTCCTGGCTACTCGAAGTTCCTCACTCCACCAATCAGAGTCTAGTAGATCCTGGGAAAGGTTGGTGAAGCAACCGCCGCCAGATACAAAGCAAGGATTGGGTTTCAATCTCCAATTATTCTATGGATTAAGTCTAGGGTTGAGTTTGGAATTGTAGAGCAATACCTTGTATAATTTCTTAGAAACATGAGGATATTAGTGTGTTTGAAATCATTGAAAAACGCCTCGTATAATTTCTTAGAAACATGAGGATATCAGTGTGTTTGAAATCATTGAAAAACGCCTCGTATAATTTCTTAGAAACATGAGGATATCAGTGTGTTTGAAATCATTGAAAAACGTCTCGTAAAATTTCTTAGACACACGAAGATACCGAAACGTGAAATTGCCTCAGTAAAATGACAAACAAATAAGGTCATTTTTTGATACAGTGCAAAACTTCGTAATGATTTCACAATCCAGCTAAATCGTTTTATCTTTTGATCTCCTTTTAAAACATTAACCGGTTTTTTAAACTACTTTTAGAAGATTATCCACTAAATTTGTGCTGCCTTATTGAGTTTTTGGTTAATGGTCTTTTCAAACGATCCCCTCAAACAACTATTTAATTGTTTTAAAGGCATGGATGAAAAACAAATAAGAAAAGATTCAACCGACAAATACGAAAAACAGTTCAGTTCAAAACTAGAGACTAGAAACAGGAGACTCCTTTCTCAAGCTGTTCTTTGAAACACGAAGTTTGTAACGAAACAGTTCACACCGTCGACTGCAGTCTAACAGCGTCAACAAACTTCAGAAAACTAAACAGAACAACATTCTCGCTGCGGTCAGACATCTCATGAACTGTTCTAGACCAACTGACTACCTTTAGCAATGGCCACGAGCGAGGTCAAGAGTCATATGGTTACTCACCTGTGTAGAAGAGCCCCTCGAGAATCTGGATGGAGTCCTCAGTGGCGAGTTATGGTCAGCTGTGGAGACGATTCAGTCGTAGACACGCGGCTCGGGACCAGGACAGACAGCGTCTGACCCCGCGAGTTCTCATCAAAACTCGGGCCTGATTGCGAGACTTGGTAGCAGGGCCTGGGACGTTAGCCGGGACGTTAACGACCTTCCGAGTTTCTCTAAGTTCCGCGAGCTGTTGAGTGAGCCACAAGTGTCACGAGCTCTCTGAGTTGAGATTCTGCCAGGTCGGTTGCGCCGATTGCCACATTCGCGTGGGGTCCCTAACCGAAGTCGAGAGTCTTTTCCAGATCCATGGGACACAGCAGATTTTGACGAGCTTTTCCTTGTGGCCAGAGTGTTGAAAATCTGAGGAGCTTACCGGAAATGTGTGTCACTGAGATGCGCAAATTGGCCAATGGGTTACGACTATGCGCTCTTTATAAAAGGTCACATTATGAAAGTTGCTGGGCCAGCTTCCAAAAATCTAGGTGAAAAAATTCTACAAGTGATTTGAGCTTATCTTCTGATATCTAGCTCCAATCAGGTATATAAACGGAAACGATTTTCCAGAATCGATATCAGTGGTTGTTGGGTATATGGTGATTGTGGCCAGGTCCCCATCGGATTAGTGACCGTGAATCACGCCAAGAGCCTATCTGGTCTGGGCTTAGATAGCTGTGTTATGGAACTACAGCATAGAAAAATTGCAATGCACCGATAGGATTATAAAAGAGGGGAATCAACGTCGATTTAATGCTTCCAATGATGCCAAAATCATTTAAATCTCTTTTATATTTGTTGCCGATTTGCGGGTATAAGAAATGTCCAACCCTTTAGCCTTTTAGTCACACTTCCATGAATTTCCATAAGAAACTGTTGTTATTCTTTTAATACAGATAATGTTTAATTTTTTAATTTAATTGTTTTTAAAAATTTGCAACAAGCGCCTCGAAAATTGCTGTCTCCCTTGAGTTGCGAAGAAAGAATGTTCTGTCTGTTCTCCTCCCTCCTGTTCCTTGTGTAGGTCGACAGGTGACCTCACTGTTGCTTGATCTGGAAATATGGTACGAGGTGAATTAGTTTGGAATGTTCATCATCATCATCATCATCATCATCATCATTATTATTATTATTATTATTATTATTATTATTATTATTATTATTATTATTATTATTATTATTATTATTATTATTATTATTATTATTATTATTATTATTATTATTGAAAAGCCGGTGTCATTTGCCCGAACTGGGGAAAGGGGGGGGGGGAGATATTAAATAAGCTTATATTTATATGTGCCTCCACATATGATCCATCTTTACCTAGAATCTTGATATATATCTATAATTCTTATTCTAAACACAAATTCTAATTCTAGCACTTAAATCCTTATTCTAAGCCTAAAAGTAAAATCTAGATCAAAATATTTACCTTTTGATTTGAGTCTAGCTGCTGTAAATATTTAGACCTATGTCCAAGCAAATATTTTAGACTGTTTACTTAGATCTTACACGGTAACATGTAGATCTATTCCAGACTGTTTGAGACATGTCGCCGCCTATATTGTATGGTGCTTTCTGCCATCTCTGTGAAGCTGCCTACAGGAAATAGTTCGCGCATTCATCTTTATCTTTTGAGAAATTAATACATACATTTTTGCCGCTAATTTTCCAAACACACTATTTTGGTAGCAAGAATATTCCCACTCCAACCTTAAGGTAATTTACAACTTCATGTCAAATATATGAGCTTAGGCGATCTAAACTGCTCAGTTAGATGGTCCTCATATTTCGCCTAGCTCCATTATTATTATTATTATTATTATTATTATTATTATTATTATTATTATTATTATTATTATTATTATTATTATTATTATTATTATTATTATTATCATTATTATTATTATTGTTGTTGTTTTGTTGCTCTTATCATTATTATTATTATTATTATTATTATTATTATTATTATTATTATTATTATTATTATTATTATTATTATTATTATTATTATTATTATTATTTTTATTATTCTGAAAATTGGGTGGGAGGGAGGAAAATGTTTTCAAGAGCAAACAGCATGAGCGTTCATAGATTCGGCGTAGTATATCGAAACAGAAATGCAGCTAGTAGCCCAAAATTGTTTGAATTAACTAGAAATGAACTAAAAAGAATTAGTTTTGTCTGTGGTGTCACCTCTATCTATCACTATAACCAGGTTATTTCTCAAGCATTCTCAGATTTTTTCCTGGATTAATGATGTCATGGATACTTCAGTGGATTAGAGCAGTACAATGCCAGTGTTCTTTGTCCATTTCTATTCTCTCTCTTTCTCGCTGCCTCTCTCTCTCCCTCTCTCTCTCTCTCTCCCTCCATCTCTTCCTCTCTCTCCCTCTCTCTCTCTTTCTATCTCTCCACCTCTCTCTCTCTACCGCTTTCTCTCTCTTTATCGATCTCAAGGGAGTTTAGAAGACAAAAAATGGTTGTGCAATGGCAGCCAAACGTAACATAAAAAGCGTGTAAAAGAACCAAATAAGGAGTCACGTTAGGACACAAGGTAGGATGACAACTTGTCAACAAAATGTTTTTCGCCATGAAGTATTAGCTTGATAAAACCGTTTCTTGTCTGTAATGTACCAGATGCCATCTTACTAGATCATCGCATTTTTTGGCAAAGTAAACTTGGAGGAATTAACGCCTAGATTAGTTTGAAGAGATCTCCTCAGAATTCTGTAATCAATTACTTTTTCTTTCCTGAAAGTAAAGGAAACAACAAACTTTCAATACTCTTCACAAAACTGAACTTTTTGGAAAAACAAAGGCTGCTGATGACGAATAAATGAGATTATTTACGGATTTTTAATAAGAAAATAAAAGAGAATGAGATGGACAGAACATCAGAAGGATTGCCGCATGTTCTTTTCTGTAAAAGTCTTTTATACCCCATGAAGGCATCGTTCTAAACAAACACCAGCAGCGTTTTCTTTTTCAACATGATCATCAAACTAGAGATGGTTTTTAAACTGAATAGTCTAAAGTTTTCAAAATGACTGTCGCTAAAACAGACGCTCAAAATCGCCAAAAAATGGAAATGAAGATAATGTGCAAGAAGACGTCGTGGAAATAATAAGGCAGGGTTCATGATTTATCAAAGGGTCAGCATTGTGAGTATGAATAAATCTACATATGTGTCGCGCTCTAGGAGCATGACGCATGGAAAGCTTCTCTGCCTTAGCTCCTCTAAACATTAATCTTCATGGACACATGGACGTCAAGGGACCCTGAGTCACGTCAGTGGAGAACCAGCTTGAAAGTAGAGGAGCACCTCACTAAAGTTCACTAGAAGCACGCTGCCATAGTGTACAGCTCATCACTTATTTCTCTTCTTGATTTGCGTTTCAAAGCCAAGTGTTATTCTTTTTTTGCTTTCCGTTCTGCTGCGCTGCGTGTCTTGGCACCAATAGATGTAAGATACAGTAACTTAATCTCTGGCGGAGATGGTGGGTTGAAAGCACTAAATTACGAGTAGTTTAAACTATTTGGTGATACATATTGTTTCGCTGCATGCTTGGCGCCATCTGCCATCCCTAACTCCTAACACACACACACACAACTGGTGACTATGTAGACATGACTTACACCTCTAATGAGATTGTTCACAGATTCAGCACGAGACAAGTCAGCTCACAACTGATGCAGCTTCATATAAATCGAAAGATCAACCATAGCTAGACAACCAATTGATGGGCTGACATAAATTTTAATGAGTATTTGAAGAACTACTAGAGGAGCTGGATATACGGAGCGGAAATAATCTTTACTGAGTATTTGAGGGACTACTTGTGGAGCTCGATATACTGGGCTGAGATAATCTTTACTGGGTATTTGAGGGACTACTAGTGGAGCTTGATATACTGGGCTGAGATAATCTTTACTGGGTATTTGAGGTACTACTTGTGGAGCTTGATATACTGGGCTGAGATAATCTTTACTGAGTAGTTGAGGTACCACAAGTGGAGCTTGATATACTGGGCTGAGATAATCTTTACTGGGTATTTGAGGGACTACTAGTGGAGCTTGATATACTGGGCTGAGATAATCTTTACTGAGTATTTGAGGTACTTCTAGTGGAGCTTGATATACTGGGCTGAGATAATCTTTACTGGGTATTTGAGGGACTACTAGTGGAGCTTGATATACTGGGCTGAGATAATCTTTACTGAGTAGTTGAGGTACTACTTGGGGAGCTTGATATACTGGGCTGAGATAATCTTTACTGGGTATTTGAGGTACTTCTAGTGGAGCTTGATATACTGGGCTGAGATAATCTTTACTGAGTAGTTGAGGTACTACTCGTGGAGCTTGATATACTGGGCTGAGATAATCTTTACTGGGTAGTTGAGGTACTACAAGTGAAGCTTGATATACTGGGCTGAAACAATCTTTACTGGGTATTTGAGGTACTAATTGTGAAGCTTGATATACGAGGCTAAGATAATCTTCAATGGGTATTAATAAAGCAATAATAAAGCAATAATACAATCATAATAAGTAGTAAAAATCTGAGTGCTTGTAGCTGTAGGTGTGTCATTGTAAAACCACAAAAATTATTATTAAAATTGACAAGTGAAAACCGAAGTGCTTGTAGCTTTAGGTGTATCAATGTAACACCACAAATATTATTATTAAAAAAAGCAAATGAAAACCGTATTGCTTGTAGCTGTGGGTGTGTCATTGTAACACTACATTATTATAACAATAGCTAGTGGAAGCCGGAGTGTTGTAGCTGTAGGTGTGTCATTGTAACACCACAATATTATAACATAGCCAGTGGAAGCTGGAATGCTTGTAGGTGTGTTGTAACACCACAATACTATAACAATAACCAGTGGAAGCCGGAGTGCTTGTAGGTGTGTCATTGTAACATCACAATATTAGAACAATAGCCAGTGGAAGCCGGAGTGCTTGTAGCTATAGGTGTGTCATTGTAACACCACAATACTATAACAATAGCCAATGGAAGCTGGAGTGCTTGTAGCTATAGGTGTGTCATTGTAACACCACAATATTATAACAATAGCCAGTGGAAGCCGGAGTGGCTGAAGGTGTGTCATTATAACATCACAATATTATAACAATAGCTAGTTGAAGCCGGAGTGGCTGTAGGTGTGTCATTGTAACACCACAATATTATAACATAGCCAGTGGAAGCTGGAATGCTTGTAGGTGTGTTGTAACACCACAATACTATAACAATAACCAGTGGAAGCCGGAGTGCTTGTAGGTGTGTCATTGTAACATCACAATATTAGAACAATAGCCAGTGGAAGCCGGAGTGCTTGTAGCTATAGGTGTGTCATTGTAACACCACAATACTATAACAATAGCCAATGGAAGCTGGAGTGCTTGTAGCTATAGGTGTGTCATTGTAACACCACAATATTATAACAATAGCCAGTGGAAGCCGGAGTGGCTGAAGGTGTGTCATTATAACATCACAATATTATAACAATAGCTAGTTGAAGCCGGAGTGGCTGGAGGTGTGTCATTGTAACACCACAATATTATAACAATAGCCAGTGGAAACCGGAGTGCTTGTAGATGTGTCATTGTAACACCACAATACTATAACAATAGCCAGTGGAAGCCGGAGTGCTTGTTGGTGTGTCATTGTAACTCCACAATATTATAACAATAGCCAGTGGAAGCCGGAGTGCTTGTAGCTGTAGGTGTGTCATTGTAACACCACAATACTATAACAATAGCCAGTGGAAGCCGGAGTGCTTATAGCTGTAGATGTGTCATTGTAACACCACAATATTATAACAATAGCCAGTGGAAGCTGGAGTGCTTGTAGCTGTAGGTGTGTCTTTGTAACACCACAATATTATAACAATAGCCAGTGGAAGTCGGAGTGACTGAAGGTGTGTCATTATAACACCACAATATTATAACAATAAATAGTTACATCTGGAGTACATCTGGCTATAGGTTTGTCACTGTAAAACCTAAGTAGCTGTAAGTATGCTATTATATTATAAAAGTGTAACAGTACTGTGGTTTACGTTAGTGTAAACTCTGTTATTATAAGTCACATGTAACGGTTTTAGGTCACTATCATGCGGGCTACTGGCAACGCATTAAAAATAGACGTGTACTGTCAATGGAGATTTTAACCTTTGGAATGTCGTACAATTAGATGTTGAATGAAACAAGTGTGTTAGCAAGATAACCTGTAGACGGCCTTCGTGTTCTGCCAAGAATAAACCATGAAGATAAAATCACATTAGGTAAAAAATAACTTGATTATATCATTAAAATCATTGCAAAAGAGAAAAGAAGGTATTCAATATAAAGGGCATTTGAGAGAAACAGAGAGAGAGAGAGAGAGAGAGAGAGAGAGAGAGAGAGAGAGAGAGAGAGAGAGAGAGAGAGAGAGAGAGAGAGAGAGAGAGAGAGAGAGAGAGAGAGAGAGAGAGAAGAAGAACTCGAAATAACGGGAGAAAATGAAAGATTAACATTAAGAGAAAATGAGATAACCTTGTATCATGTAACTATCTACAAAACCTAGAACACTCAAATCTTACTGCTTTTGTAACTCTCCACAAAAAAACTAATGGAGTTAAAACCAGAAGAAGACCACTGTAAATGTTGAGGAGTCTGGAATACCGACACGGCCGATACAAGAATCATAAACGAAGTCTGGGGAAAATCGGTAAATCAGGAAAAAACCACAAGCTAGGAAAATTGTTCGTTTGTGAAGGTAAACACAGACTGTTTGGGCTGTGTCTCCTCTTGTCTAACGTTGTGAGGTCGGCCAAAGACAAGACAAAACACAAGGGAATCAATAACAAGCGCCTACAAGATATGAATCTCCTCCTTGATGCCCTTTGCTGTCATGTCACTAAGACTTTCCCTGCACATCACTTCCCATTCCTCTATATTTCTTTATATATATATATATATATATATATATATATATATATATATATATATATATATATATATATATACATACATATCTTTCTCTCTCTCTCAATCCTTCTTGCAAATTTGGCTGTCAATCGGAATCTCTCTCTCTCTCTCTGAAAGTCATTTTGCCCCTCTCTACATACCAAATCAATTTCTCAACACCAGGCTACCTCTACATTATCCCGCCTTTTCCCCGTAACGATTCCTTGCCATGTTTTATGTCACATTGTTTTCTTGCTATCGGAAGCTGAGTCACCCTGTCCAAATTAAAATTTATTTGTTAAATAGTCCTTTTGGATTGAGCCACCATCAAACCAAACAATTATTTTTAAGTTAACATAATCGACAGGCTGCTATTTGAAGCCGTGTTACTCTGTGTCTTCTATCCCAGTGAAATGTGTAATCTGAATGGCATGAGCTACATGTTTTCTCGATTGAAAACAAATAACTAAAAAACTCTTTACAATAAGTTGCTTAAAACATGTCATCGATATGAACAAAACGGACTGAATGCCATCGATATTGATAATTATCATAGTGAACAAAACCTACTGAATGCCATCGATATTGATAATTATCATAGTGAACAAAACCTACCGAATGCCATCGATATTGATTATTGTCAAAGTGAACAAAACCTACTGAATGTCATCGATATTGATAATTGTGGAAGTGAACAAAACCTAGTGAATTTCATCGATATTGATAATTGTCTAAGTGAACAAAACCTACTGAATGCCATCGATATTGATAGCTGTAAAAGTGAACAAAACTGTCTGAATATTATCGATATTGATAGTTGTCACATCGACAGAAATCCGCCATTAAGTGTTTTAATAAATGGCTCTAACAAAATAGGTATCGAGTTAGCCGATACTAAAGGGGCGCTGGCTTGTTCAAGTGTCTTTTGGATCATTTGGACTTGGCAGGGCAAACTGCAGCTCCCGCTCCCGAAAGCTGTGTTAAACGAGGGTTGAGATGACACCAGGTGACCGGTTGAGCGTGGCTCCTGGCAGTACCCTATCATAGAGGTTGTTTGTGGAAGAGATTCGAGAGTATACATTGCTACCATAAAGCAACTTCTTTTTTGTAAATTTTTACATGAGAAGGATGTTTAGTCGTTGTAAGCTACTTATCCCCAACACAGCAATTCTTTTCATTAATACTAAGAACATTTGTTTGCAGCCTTTGCTTGCCTCCCCAGCAGAATGTTGCTTATCAGATGAAAGCTATTTTGACAGTTAACTCCCTCTAAAGTACTGCCTCAATGGAAATCTTTATCTGTGGAATTTTGAATAATTCTTAGTTCATCTCGTCAGACATCAAAAGATTACAATGATGATTCTTGTATCATTATTTTTGTTCTGCTCAGAACACGTCGAGTCGTTACAGCCATGTGCACCGACAAGAGGATATGTTTGTTTTGAGAACCAGAATACTTTTTCGTTTCGCCGATTACGCTATGCTAACCGCCAAATGACAAAATGACTTACATTGCCATGCATCTCAAAAGTGCCCACTCTTTCCAATAGAAATCAGTTACATATGGGGCAGGCAGATTAACCTGGTTTAAAGGATTAGGACCGAACTATGCGAAAAGTTTTAAACACTGGGTTAAAATTAGGAGGAACTAGTCATATTTTGTACAAGAATCATTTAACAAGCACACCGAACAAAAAGATTTCCTTTCACATTCAGTCAGTTTACATAATTGTATATGATACCCATCAACGTCCTTTCACATTGACAGTTGACGATAGTGTATATGATACCCATCAACTTCCCTTCACATTGACAGTTGACGATAGTGTATATGATACCCATCAACGTCCTTTCACACTGACAGTTGACGATAGTGTATATGATACCCATCAACGTCCTTTCACACTGACAGTTGACGATAGTGTATATGATACCCATCAACTTCCCTTCACATTGACAGTTGACGATAGTGTATATGATACCCATCAACTTCCCTTCACATTGACAGTTGACGATAGTGTATATGATACCCATCAACTTCCCTTCACATTGACAGTTGACGATAGTGTATATGATACCCATCAACTTCCCTTTACACTGACAGTTGACGATAGTGTATATGATACCCATCAACTTCCCTTCACACTGACAGTTGACGATAGTGTATATGATACCCATCAACTTCCCTTCACATTGACAGTTGACGATAGTGTATATGATACCCATCAACTTCCCTTCACATTGACAGTTGACGATAGTGTATATGATACCCATCAACTTCCCTTCACACTGACAGTTGACGATAGTGTATATGATACCCATCAACTTCCCTTCACACTGACAGTTGACGATAGTGTATATGATACCCATCAACTTCCCTTCACACTGACAGTTGACGATAGTGTATATGATACCCATCAACTTCCCTTCACACTGACAGTTGACGATAGTGTATATGATACCCATCAACTTCCTTTCACACTGACAGTTGACGATAGTGTATATGATACCCATCAACTTCCCTTCACACTGACAGTTGACGATAGTGTATATGATACCCATGAACTTCCCTTCACACTGACAGTTGACGATAGTGTATATGATACCCATCAACTTCCTTTCACACTGACAGTTGACGATAGTGTATATGATACCCATCAACTTCCCTTCACACTGACAGTTGACGATAGTGTATATGATACCCATCACCTTCCCTTCACACTGACAGTTGACGATAGTGTATATGATACCCATCAACTTCCCTTCACACTGACAGTTGACGATAGTGTATATGATACCCATCAACTTCCTTTCACACTGACAGTTGACGATAGTGTATATGATACCCATCAACTTCCTTTCACACTGACAGTTGACGATAGTGTATATGATACCCATCAACTTCCTTTCACACTGACAGTTGACGATAGTGTATATGATACCCATCAACTTCCTTTCACACTGACAGTTGACGATAGTGTATATGATACCCATCAACTTCCCTTCACACTGACAGTTGACGATAGTGTATATGATACCCATCAACTTCCCTTCACACTGACAGTTGACGATAGTGTATACGATACCCATCAACTTCCCTTCACACTGACAGTTGACGATAGTGTATATGATACCCATCAACTTCCTTTCACACTGACAGTTGACGATAGTGTATATGATACCCATCAACTTCCCTTCACACTGACAGTTGACGATAGTGTATATGATACCCATCAACGTCCTTTCACACTGACAGTTGACGATAGTGTATATGATACCCATCAACTTCCCTTCACACTGACAGTTGACGATAGTGTATATGATACCCATCAACTTCCCTTCACATTGACAGTTGACGATAGTGTATATGATACCCATCAACTTCCCTTCACACTGACAGTTGACGATAGTATATATGATACCCATCAACTTCCCTTCACATTGACAGTTGACGATAGTGTATATGATACCCATCAACTTCCCTTCACATTGACAGTTGACGATAGTGTATATGATACCCATCAACTTCCCTTCACACTGACAGTTGACGATAGTATATATGATACCCATCAACTTCCCTTCACATTGACAGTTGACGATAGTGTATGTGATACCCATCAACTTCCCTTCACATTGACAATTTACATAATGGCACATTATATCCATCAACATTATCTCATATTGACAATTTACATAACTCCACATCATATCCATCAACCTTGCCTCACATTGACCGTTTACATAATTGCACATGATATCCATCAACCTTGCCTTACATTGACAATTGATGATATCGTACATGATATTGATAAGCCTTGCCTCACATTGACTATTTACATAACTGTACGTTATATCCATCAATTTTACCTCATATTGACAATTTACATAATTTACGTTATATCCATCAATTTTCCCTCAAATTGACAATTTACATATCTCCATATTATATCCATCAACCTTGCTTTTCATTGAAAATTTCATAATTAAGTATTATATACATCAACCTTGACAATTTACATAAATGCACATCACATCAACCTTGCCTCACATTGACAATTATCATAAATGTACATCATATCCATCAACCTTGCCTCACATTGACAATTTACATAATTGTACATTATATCCATCAACCTTACCTGATATTGACAGTTTACATTCAACAAAAGATGCGTTAGAAAATGAGAATACAACGCATGTTGTTAGAATCAGTTATTCACTCATTTTGACGATTGATGCAACATTTAGAAGATAACTCGAGACGGCTCTTGACGCAAAGTATACACGTGTAGAATGTATGGGTGAAACTGTGTCCGGATGTTGAGAATTCTTAAAACGTAAAACAAGAAAGAACATTAAAAAAGAAACAACAACAACAACAACTGATTTATTGATATACTTAAACTCTTTGTTGGATCTTGACTTATACTTTCTAGGTTTTGGCTTGTTCAGCAAAAGTACAGTTTGTTCACTTACGAAACTTATCAATCTGATGTCAAGAGGAACTTAAAGTTGAAATATTTTCATACCTTTGAATGGTTCTGTTGTATAAAATTGTATTAGTCACGATTTTTTTAAAACTTCCCAAGCTCTCACTCTCTCTAACTATCTTTTCTTGTCTGTCTATCTATCTCTCTCTGTCAGGCTCTCCTCTTTTCTTTGGCTATCCTTCTTTATTTGGACTTATTTTCCTCACTAACAAAAAAAAGAAGAAAAAATTGTAATATTCCCAACTAAAAATTTTAGCGCTTGATTCCATGCCAATAAAGCTATTCGTTCCAAAGCGGAGCCTGTATTTTCCCGAAAGTTTTTTTTTTTTTTTTTTTTTTTTTTGTGTGTTTTGAGGTATTTTTCTTCCTTTCGTCCAGCAGCACAAAACCCTTGAAACTTCGATTGGTTTCTTGATTGATATGTTACTTTGTTAGTAGCTGATCCGTATGTTGACATGAAAAGAGACTTGGTTTTTTTTTTTATCTCCTAGAAAACATTTTAGATAGTCTTGAACTCCTGCAATATTTATGAGTTTCTCTCGTTTGTATTCGCTTTGTCGAAAGGAGCCGTCAAACATATAAAATGGAAGAATATTTTTACTCTCTCACTACACTCATTGCAAGAATGCAACTCTAAAAGTAACAGATCTTTTTGTCTCTTTCCTTTCTGAAAATCATGTTGCATTGCCAATCTAACATTCTTTATATATAAAAAAATTGCCTCTTGAAATCAAGAAATTCGAAGTATGCGTGTGAAGCAGTTGTTGGCAAAAGGGGAAATAAACAAAAATAGCACACACACACACACAAATGAAAACTTAGATCAAAGGGTATAATTTTTCTCAAAACAGTCTAATAATGTTGTGAGAAGAATTATTTCAATAGGAATTTTTTATATACAATACATGACGCTATGGATTCGATTCCTGTACATAAATATCTAATGAACAAAATCGAAAATTTTAACCAAACAAAACTACTAGCAATAATTGTTTGAACCGAAATTCACGGATCTACAATAAAGTCCAAAGTGTGCTTACTTTGAGCAAAATTTCTTACTGATTCAGAAAACATTCCACCAAGAGTTTTGTTTATCAATATCTGTTACTGATTCAGTAAACATTCCATCAATATTTTATGTCTAGTAACATTTATGACTGATTCAGTGAACATTCCATCAATATTTTATGTCTAGTAACATTTATGACTGATTCAGTGAACATTCCTTCAATATTTTATGTCTAGTAACATTTATGAATGATTGAGTAAACATTCCAACAAGTTGTATCTAGCAATATTATCGACTCAGCAAACATTCCATCAAGATCTTGTGTCTATCAACATTTACGACTGAGTCTGTAAGACATTCCATCAACTTGTATCTAGCAATGTTTGTTACTGTCTCAGTAAACATTCCAACAAGATTTTAATCCAGCAATATTAATTTTGTTTCTGACTTTGTTCACATTGCAACAAGATTTTGTATCCAGCAACGTTTTTTACTGACTCAATACTGTCCTCTAAATTTTATTGCGACTCACCATCATGATCACATAGGAATGCAATCTTAGGATTGAAAAAAAAAATTCAAATTTTAGGATGGAAACAAGCTTTCGCCAACTTCCCAGTATAAAGCTACTAGCTGAGATGTGAAGCAAACAGAGATTGTAAAGGATTTCAAAATTTTTAAGAATTAAAGTTTCTTTGCCTTTAACTGGACAGAGAAATAAATGAAGAGGACGAATACAATGTTATTGGTTTAGATTTCATATAATTATTTTCTTTATAACCCTAATCGTAGTCAGTGCTTATAATAGGCCTACTAATATATTGCGTTCATCATCAAACAACAACCTTTATTGGCAGTTTTGAAATCTAGATCACAATTAGAGGTGCGCTTTGTAAGTCAAGGGTAAACAATAGAGCGCCCGACTAGATCAATACCATACCTCGGGATTTTGAGTTGCTTACTGTTGTGGTTCTAAAGCACATACATATCGGGAAAGAGAATTCTCCTAGCAAAAAAAGCGTTGCAAACAATCCGAGTGGATATAGTCAAAACCCAAAGAGATAGACTGAGAAAGTTACCAAGACAGGCTTAGATATCTCTCAACAAATCTTTGCTTTTCAAATTAAAAGATTCTAATCCACTCGTGGAAGCCTTTTGTCGCGCCCTGAATTCAAGTGTGGTTTTATAGAATGTGAAGAAAAAAAAATGAAACTGATGAAGAAGTTATTTACCTCTTGATATTTCTAACATATTTTCAATAAAGATAAATCTGGAATATTTGTATTTCAGATAACAGGTTTAGGAGTGCCAAAGAATGTGAAGTGAGATAAAGTTTTGGAACGTATAAATCTACGCATAGCTGCATTTATGAAGGCAGAGAAATATTGATGAGAGTGTGTAGCCATGGTTTTAAAAACTATTACAAGTGAAGCCCGTGGTTAATAGCCTAAAACTAGAAATCATATAGGTGGAGAAAGAGCGGGGCCTTTGTGTCAGTGTGTAAGGGGAGATGAAAAGCAGCCATATAAGTCTCTTGATAAATTTTTATCTTCGTATAAAGCAATAAAACACAATGGGAAATAAACACACGGAAATACAGAAAAATAAAATCGAAACAAAAAATACCAGGAGAAGGAAAAGGAAACGATTAAGCAGTTTGGATTGATTGCAAGCTCCATGTGCATCAGAAATTTTTCTTTAGAGAAACTCGGAATGGCTGGAGAATGGCCTAGAGTCAACAAGCGAGGGAAAGCAGACGTTCAAAATCTTCCGACAGAGTCACGTCTAGGATTACACTCAGTACTGCAGGGGAGGCCTTGTTTCCCGGAAGGAGACACAATGCAAACAGAGAATCAAGGAAAAACAAAGTGTATAGCAGACTCTCTCTGTCTCTCTCTCTATCTCTCCTCTCTCTCTCTCTCTCTCTCTCTCTCTCTCTATATATATATATATATATATATATATATATATAACACAACAACATTAACAAAGATTAAGCAATTAATGAAGTTATAGTGAAATCTTGTTGTGATATTGTCCTAAAACAACGAAAGAAGCAAGTCATAATAAGACTCAAAATATTGTCGCACATCGCCTGTTTTCAACATGCAAAATGCATTATGGAAATCTGTTATCATGATTAACAGAACTGTATGCTGCGAGTGCCAAACCATTGGAAGAGAACAGGGAAACGAGGATACGTCTAAAAATAACGAAAGTAGAATATATTTTGCGACACAAAAAGCTGCTGGGTTTTTGCCAAATGTATGCAGGGCACAGCACTTAGGATCATCTCCATCTCGTTCGGGCAAGAGTGAGACGAAGATGTTATAGAGCGAAGGTTTTCTTGAGCATTCCTAGGGTTTCTCTATGCGCTGCCTATCTGTTAGCTACACAGGCATTCCTGTTGTTAACTCAACATTACTAGGTTCATAGAACAAACTCGTGTCGTTAAAAAGGCAAATTTAAATCACTATAATTGAATGAACATTTAGGAAAAATCGAACTGAACTTCAGTTTAGGCTAAAAAAAGTTTTACTTTGAGGCGTTACTCCAAATATGTGTACTGTCAACAATGTTCGTATTTACTAAAATAGAAGGTTGATGGACTGTCTGACAGCAATGTTCATATTTCCTAGAATAGGGGATTGATGGACTATCTGACAGCTATGATCATATCTCCTAGAATAGTAGATTGATGAACTGTTTGAGAGCAATGTTCATATTTCCTAGAAAAGTAGATTAATGAACTGTCTGACAACAATGTTCATGTTCTTTAGAGTAGAAGACTGATGAACTGTCTGACAACAATGTTCATGTTCTCTAGAATAGAAGATTGATGAACTGTCTGACAACAATGTTCATGTTCCCTAGAATAGAAGGTTGATGAACTGTCTGACAACAATGTTCATGTTCCCTAGAATAGAAGGTTGATGCACTGTCTGACAACAATATTCATGTTCTCTAGAATAGAAGGTTGATGAACTGTCTGACAACAATGTTCATGTTCCCTAGAATAGAAGGTTGATGAACTGTCTGACAACAATGTTCATGTTCCCTAGAATAGAAGGTTGATGCACTGTCTGAC
This sequence comes from Elysia crispata, assembly GCA_033675545.1. Taxonomy (NCBI): domain Eukaryota; kingdom Metazoa; phylum Mollusca; class Gastropoda; family Plakobranchidae; genus Elysia; species Elysia crispata. The sequence continues at coordinate 306,287 of JAWDGP010001353.1, forward strand.
AACAATATTCATGTTCTCTAGAATAGAAGGTTGATGAACTGTCTGACAACAATGTTCATGTTCTCTAGAATAGAAAGTTGACGCCCTATCTGACAACAATGTTCATATTTCCTAGAATAGGGGATTGATGGACTGTCTGACAACAATGTTCATTTTCTCTAGAATAGAAGGTTTATAAACTGTCTGACAACAATGTTCATGTTCTCTAGGATAGAAGGTTGATGCACTGTCTGACAACAATATTCATGTTCTCTAGAATAGAAGGTTGATGCACTGTCTGACAACAATGTTCATGTTCTTTAGAGTAGAAGATTGATGAACTGTCTGACAACAATGTTCATGTTCTCTAGAATAGAAGATTGATGAACTGTCTGACAACAATGTTCATGTTCTCTAGAATAGAAGGTTGATGAACTGTCTGACAACAATGTTCATGTTCTCTAGAATAGTAGATTAATGAACTGTCTGACAGCAATATTCATGTTCTCTAGAATAGAAGGTTGATGCACTGTCTGACAACAATATTCATGTTCTCTAGAATAGAAGGTTGATGAACTGTCAGACAACAATGTTCATTTTCTCTAGAATAGAAGGTTGATGCACTGTCTGACAACAATATTTATGTTTCTCTAGAATAGAAGATTGATGAACTGTCTGACAACAATGTTCATTTTCTCTAGAATGGAAGGTTGATGCACTGTCTGACAACAATATTCATGTTCTCTAGAATAGAAGATTGGTGAACTGTCTGACAACAATGTTCATGTTCTCTAGAATAGAAGATTGATGAACTGCACTTGGACACGCGCGTGCACAATTAGAATTCTCGCAAACATGAAGACATTTTGTTTTGTTACAAAGAATGGCACATTGTGGAAAAAGCTAATATTGGTCACCTTTCTCTCTCTCTCTCTCTCTCTCTCTCTCTCTCTCTCTCTCTCTCTCTCTCTCTCTCTCTCTCCCTCTCTTCCTCTGTCTCTCTCTGTCTCTCTCTCTGTCTCTCTCTCTCTCTCTCTCTCTCTCTCTCTCCTTTTTTCCCACTCTCCTTTTCTATTTATATTATTCCCACAGACTTATTTTCCTTTCACTTCTTTTTTTATCTCTTTATGTTTATCTCTCTATTTGTTTCTATTGATCGATATATTTATCAATTTACCTCACTATCTATTTATCATACTATTGTAGCTATCCATCTATCTATCTGTTGCTCAATT
>JAWDGP010001353.1:312500-330000 GCA_033675545.1 Elysia crispata
GCTGTAGCAGGCGAAGAACTGTGTGCAACAATCAACATAAAGATAGGGCAGTTTTCTGACACTTGAGCTTACGCTAATCAACCTGTAATAAGCATGAATGGAGCCGAGGAAGAAGGGTGTAAGGCTAGAATGGATAGAGTTGGTTTAATAGATTCTGTTTCGTTTCCGCTTAATTTTTTTTCCTAATTATGGCAAAAATACAAGGAAAATCCATTTCTCTTAACTGGACGTAAAGAAGAAGTTTCCCTCCGAAGAAGCGAAATGGAGATATGCATTGAACTTGCCCTTCACAGAGGCGCGCATTCAGCTGTCGAGTTATTAAATAGAGGATAGAGATTAACATTTTTTTTTTTGTTAATTCTAGAAAACAGTGTCATCTTACTTTTTTATCAACTGAAATTTAAAAAGACCTCAGGCAACCTGGCTAAAAAGCTTTGCAAAATAGTTAAGAAAACGAATTTGATAAAACAAATTTAAATGAAAACTACTGTTTGGAATTAAAAAGAAATCATTCAAAAATTCCTTACAAGAGGCGTCTTACTTTCTCCTTATTTTGAGATGAACAGGTTGTTTCGCGAAGGCTTTACAATCATTCTCTCTAACTAGGAAGAACAAGAAAAAAATCTATAGCTTCAGTTTGAACAACGCAAATCACTATCTTTTGGCACGAGTTAAATTTTCAAACAAATTCCAAGGAGTTTTACAAAACCCTTGTACCTGGGTTCAGTTATTCATCTTTTAATTATATTACACTTTTAGTTACAGCCAATATTTTACATAAGGAGTTCCTGAGGGGTTGTCATACTTCTGAATGGTCTGAAGAATGAGGATGGAGGTAAAAAAAACCCAAAAAAAACCCACTATAGTACCTGTAAATATAAATTAATAATTCGGGAATGCCAGATTTTTGTTTAACGTTTAAAATAAAAATTTTCTGATTTTCTGTTTCTAAAAATGTTTTCATACCTTCAGAAAGGTAGTTTATGCGTTTTCATTGCAAGACGTTAAAGATGTCTTATAGCTTTAGGAGGGAATCTAATCTTCTAGATAGTTAAGATCTTTTCGTAGTAAGAATAGGATGTTTAAGATGTTTTCATAATTTTAGGAAGGAAGATTATGTTCTAAATGTTACAATATTATATAGCTTTAAGAAGGTTGTTATTCAAGATGTTAAAGATGTTTTCATGGCTATTGTAAAATAGCTGATTTTCTAAATGTTAAGATGTTTTCATGGCTATTGGAAAGTAGGTGATATTCTATATGTTAAGATGTTTTCATGGCGTTAGCAAGGTAGCTGCTGTCCTAGATGTTAAGATGTTTTCATGGCGTTAGCAAGGTAGCTGCTGTCCTAGATGTTAAGATGTTTTCATGGCGTTAGCAAGGTAGCTGCTGTCCTAGATGTTAAGATGTTTTCATGGCGTTAGCAAGGTAGCTGCTGTCCTAGATGTTAAGATGTTTTCATGGCGTTAGCAAGGTAGCTGCTGTCCTAGATGTTAAGATGTTTTCATGGCGTTAGCAAGGTAGCTGCTGTCCTAGATGTTAAGATGTTTTCATGGCGTTAGCAAGGTAGCTGCTGTCCTAGATGTTAAGATGTTTTCATGGCGTTAGCAAGGTAGCTGCTGTCCTAGATGTTAAGATGTTTTCATGGCGTTAGCAAGGTAGCTGCTGTCCTAGATGTTAAGATGTTTTCATGGCGTTAGCAAGGTAGCTGCTGTCCTAGATGTTAAGATGTTTTCATGGCGTTAGCAAGGTAGCTGCTGTCCTAGATGTTAAGATGTTTTCATGGCGTTAGCAAGGTAGCTGCTGTCCTAGATGTTAAGATGTTTTCATGGCGTTAGCAAGGTAGCTGCTGTCCTAGATGTTAAGATGTTTTCATGGCGTTAGCAAGGTAGCTGCTGTCCTAGATGTTAAGATGTTTTCATGGCGTTAGCAAGGTAGCTGCTGTCCTAGATGTTAAGATGTTTTCATGGCGTTAGCAAGGTAGCTGCTGTCCTAGATGTTAAGATGTTTTCATGGCGTTAGCAAGGTAGCTGCTGTCCTAGATGTTAAGATGTTTTCATGGCGTTAGCAAGGTAGCTGCTGTCCTAGATGTTAAGATGTTTTCATGGCGTTAGCAAGGTAGCTGCTGTCCTAGATGTTAAGATGTTTTCATGGCGTTAGCAAGGTAGCTGCTGTCCTAGATGTTAAGATGTTTTCATGGCGTTAGCAAGGTAGCTGCTGTCCTAGATGTTAAGATGTTTTCATGGCGTTAGCAAGGTAGCTGCTGTCCTAGATGTTAAGATGTTTTCATGGCGTTAGCAAGGTAGCTGCTGTCCTAGATGTTAAGATGTTTTCATGGCGTTAGCAAGGTAGCTGCTGTCCTAGATGTTAAGATGTTTTCATGGCGTTAGCAAGGTAGCTGCTGTCCTAGATGTTAAGATGTTTTCATGGCGTTAGCAAGGTAGCTGCTGTCCTAGATGTTAAGATGTTTTCATGGCGTTAGCAAGGTAGCTGCTGTCCTAGATGTTAAGATGTTTTCATGGCGTTAGCAAGGTAGCTGCTGTCCTAGATGTTAAGATGTTTTCATGGCGTTAGCAAGGTAGCTGCTGTCCTAGATGTTAAGATGTTTTCATGGCGTTAGCAAGGTAGCTGCTGTCCTAGATGTTAAGATGTTTTCATGGCGTTAGCAAGGTAGCTGCTGTCCTAGATGTTAAGATGTTTTCATGGCGTTAGCAAGGTAGCTGCTGTCCTAGATGTTAAGATGTTTTCATGGCGTTAGCAAGGTAGCTGCTGTCCTAGATGTTAAGATGTTTTCATGGCGTTAGCAAGGTAGCTGCTGTCCTAGATGTTAAGATGTTTTCATGGCGTTAGCAAGGTAGCTGCTGTCCTAGATGTTAAGATGTTTTCATGGCGTTAGCAAGGTAGCTGCTGTCCTAGATGTTAAGATGTTTTCATGGCGTTAGCAAGGTAGCTGCTGTCCTAGATGTTAAGATGTTTTCATGGCGTTAGCAAGGTAGCTGCTGTCCTAGATGTTAAGATGTTTTCATGGCGTTAGCAAGGTAGCTGCTGTCCTAGATGTTAAGATGTTTTCATGGCGTTAGCAAGGTAGCTGCTGTCCTAGATGTTAAGATGTTTTCATGGCGTTAGCAAGGTAGCTGCTGTCCTAGATGTTAAGATGTTTTCATGGCGTTAGCAAGGTAGCTGCTGTCCTAGATGTTAAGATGTTTTCATGGCGTTAGCAAGGTAGCTGCTGTCCTAGATGTTAAGATGTTTTCATGGCGTTAGCAAGGTAGCTGCTGTCCTAGATGTTAAGATGTTTTCATGGCGTTAGCAAGGTAGCTGCTGTCCTAGATGTTAAGATGTTTTCATGGCGTTAGCAAGGTAGCTGCTGTCCTAGATGTTAAGATGTTTTCATGGCGTTAGCAAGGTAGCTGCTGTCCTAGATGTTAAGATGTTTTCATGGCGTTAGCAAGGTAGCTGCTGTCCTAGATGTTAAGATGTTTTCATGGCGTTAGCAAGGTAGCTGCTGTCCTAGATGTTAAGATGTTTTCATGGCGTTAGCAAGGTAGCTGCTGTCCTAGATGTTAAGATGTTTTCATGGCGTTAGCAAGGTGGCTGCTGTCCTAGATGTTAAGATGTTTTCATGGCGTTAGCAAGGTAGCTGCTGTCCTAGATGTTAAGATGTTTTCATGGCGTTAGCAAGGTAGCTGCTGTCCTAGATGTTAAGATGTTTTCATGGCGTTAGCAAGGTAGCTGCTGTCCTAGATGTTAAGATGTTTTCATGGCGTTAGCAAGGTAGCTGCTGTCCTAGATGTTAAGATGTTTTCATGGCGTTAGCAAGGTAGCTGCTGTCCTAGATGTTAAGATGTTTTCATGGCGTTAGCAAGGTAGCTGCTGTCCTAGATGTTAAGATGTTTTCATGGTGTTAGCAAGGTAGCTGCTGTCCTAGATGTTAAGATGTTTTCATGGCGTTAGCAAGGTAGCTGCTGTCCTAGATGTTAAGATGTTTTCATGGCGTTAGCAAGGTAGCTGCTGTCCTAGATGTTAAGATGTTTTCATGGCGTTAGCAAGGTGGCTGCTGTCCTAGATGTTAAGATGTTTTCATGGCGTTAGCAAGGTAGCTGCTGTCCTAGATGTTAAGATGTTTTCATGGCGTTAGCAAGGTGGCTGCTGTCCTAGATGTTAAGATGTTTTCATGGCGTTAGCAAGGTAGCTGCTGTCCTAGATGTTAAGACGTTTTCATGGCGTTAGCAAGGTGGCTGCTGTCCTAGATGTTAAGATGTTTTCATGGCGTTAGCAAGGTGGCTGCTGTCCTAGATGTTAAGATGTTTTCATGGCGTTAGCAAGGTAGCTGCTTTCCTAGATGTTAAGATGTTTTCATGGCGTTAGCAAGGTGGCTGCTGTCCTAGATGTTAAGATGTTTTCATGGCGTTAGCAAGGTGGCTGCTGTCCTAGATGTTAAGATGTTTTCATGGCGTTAGCAAGGTAGCTGCTGTCCTAGATGTTAAGATGTTTTCATGGCGTTAGCAAGGTGGCTGCTGTCCTAGATGTTAAGATGTTTTCATGGCGTTAGCAAGGTGGCTGCTGTCCGAGATGTTAAGATGTTTTCATGGCGTTAGCAAGGTAGCTGCTGTCCTAGATGTTAAGATGTTTTCATGGCGTTAGCAAGGTGGCTGCTGTCCTAGATGTTAAGATGTTTTCATGGCGTTAGCAAGGTAGTTGCTGTCCTAGATGTTAAGATGTTTTCATGGCGTTAGCAAGGTGGCTGCTGTCCTAGATGTTAAGATGTTTTCATGGCGTTAGCAAGGTGGCTGCTGTCCTAGATGTTAAGATGTTTTCATGGCGTTAGCAAGGTAGCTGCTGTCCTAGATGTTAAGATGTTTTCATGGCGTTAGCAAGGTAGCTGCTGTCCTAGATGTTAAGATGTTTTCATGGCGTTAGCAAGGTAGCTGCTGTCCTAGATGTTAAGATGTTTTCATGGCGTTAGCAAGGTAGCTGCTGTCCTAGATGTTAAGATGTTTTCATGGCGTTAGCAAGGTAGCTGCTGTCCTAGATGTTAAGATGTTTTCATGGCGTTAGCAAGGTGGCTGCTGTCCTAGATGTTAAGATGTTTTCATGGCGTTAGCAAGGTGGCTGCTGTCCTAGATAATAAGATGTTTTCATGGCGTTAGCAAGGTAGCTGCTGTCCTAGATGTTAAGATGTTTTCATGGCGTTAGCAAGGTAGCTGCTGTCCTAGATGTTAAGATGTTTTCATGGCGTTAGCAAGGTGGCTGCTGTCCTAGATGTTAAGATGTTTTCATGGCGTTAGCAAGGTAGCTGCTCTCCTAGATGTTAAGATGTTTTCATGGCGTTAGCAAGGTAGCTGCTGTCCTAGATGTTAAGATGTTTTCATGGCGTTAGCAAGGTAGCTGCTGTCCTAGATTTAAGATGTTTTCATGGCGTTAGCAAGGTAGCTGCTGTCCTAGATGTTAAGATGTTTTCATGGCGTTAGCAAGGTAGCTGCTGTCCTAGATGTTAAGATGTTTTCATGGCGTTAGCAAGGTAGCTGCTGTCCTAGATGTTAAGATGTTTTCATGGCGTTAGCAAGGTAGCTGCTGTCCTAGATGTTAAGATGTTTTCATGGCGTTAGCAATGTAGCTGCTGTCCTAGATGTTAAGATGTTTTCATGGTGTTAGCAAGGTAGCTGCTGTCCTAGATGTTAAGATGTTTTCATGGCGTTAGCAAGGTAGCTGCTGTCCTAGATGTTAAGATGTTTTCATGGTGTTAGCAAGGTAGCTGCTGTCCTAGATGTTAAGATGTTTTCATGGCGTTAGCAAGGTAGCTGCTGTCCTAGATGTTAAGATGTTTTCATGGTGTTAGCAAGGTAGCTGCTGTCCTAGATGTTAAGATGTTTTCATGGTGTTAGCAAGGTAGCTGCTGTCCTAGATGTTAAGATGTTTTCATGGCGTTAGCAAGGTAGCTGCTGTCCTAGATGTTAAGATGTTTTCATGGTGTTAGCAAGGTAGCTGCTGTGTTAGATGTTAAGATGTTTTCATGGCGTTAGCAAGGTGGCTGCTGTCCTAGATGTTAAGATGTTTTCATGGCGTTAGCAAGGTAGCTGCTGTCCTAGATGTTAAGATGTTTTCATGGCGTTAGCAAGGTAGCTGCTGTCCTAGATGTTAAGATGTTTTCATGGCGTTAGCAAGGTAGCTGCTGTCCTAGATGTTAAGATGTTTTCATGGTGTTAGCAAGGTAGCTGCTGTCCTAGATGTTAAGATGTTTTCATGGCGTTAGCAAGGTAGCTGCTGTCCTAGATGTTAAGATGTTTTCATGGCGTTAGCAAGGTAGCTGCTGTCCTAGATGTTAAGATGTTTTCATGGCGTTAGCAAGGTAGCTGCTGTCCTAGATGTTAAGATGTTTTCATGGTGTTAGCAAGGTAACTGCTGTCCTAGATGTTAAGATGTTTTCATGGTGTTAGCAAGGTAGCTGCTGTCCTAGATGTTAAGATGTTTTCATGGCGTTAGCAAGGTAGCTGCTGTCCTAGATGTTAAGATGTTTTCATGGTGTTAGCAAGGTAGCTGCTGTCCTAGATGTTAAGATGTTTTCATGGCGTTAGCAAGGTGGCTGCTGTCCTAGATGTTAAGATGTTTTCATGGCGTTAGCAAGGTAGCTGCTGTCCTAGATGTTAAGATGTTTTCATGGCGTTAGCAAGGTAGCTGCTGTCCTAGATGTTAAGATGTTTTCATGGTGTTAGCAAGGTGGCTGCTGTCCTAGATGTTAAGATGTTTTCATGGTGTTAGCAAGGTGGCTGCTGTCCTAGATGTTAAGATGTTTTCATGGCGTTAGCAAGGTAGCTGCTGTCCTAGATGTTAAGGATGATGTGGCTTTGATACGGAAATCATTGTGCTGGCTTTTGGCCCATGACTAAACATATTTCTATGATTTCGAAAGACGGATAAAATTAAGTGTTTTCTATTTTTTTAACAGGTAAAATTCGGGAAAATACGTGGCTTAACTTTTAACTTGAACTTTTGCCAGGTTTCAAATGTCCTGAATAACACATAGGTAATATCCCGAGTTGCACATATTGTCCTGAATTACATAGAGGAAACGTAAAAATGTATATTATCAAGGATTTTGGGTGTGTGTGTGTTAGCGTGTGTAATCTGAAATGTTTTTATTTGGTTTATATATTCTCTTGAACATAATGAGTTTCAACAGGGACTTTGCCTTAGTTTGTTAACTGGGATACTATGTCTGTTACTTTTGGAGTTGTTTACGTAATATAAGACATTGTGTGTTTGTTATCTGAGACTTTATGTAACCAGACCTAGCTGGGTGGATATTCCCTTAACTTACTTAGTTACTACTACAATAGGACCCACTAGTCTAGTTATCTATAGAAGCTCAGTGCTTCTTCCTACTCTAAGTAATTGCAGGCCCTAATTGGTTATGGTAGCGTGCCTAGCAGCCGTGCAATACTAAAGAGTTCACACTCTTGGGTCCTTGAGTATCAGTGGAGTACTAAGGCCACTGTTCCCTAACTAATATGAGTGGGTGTCGAGACTTGACAAGAACAGAATAGCTACACTCCAGAAAAGGAAGAACACAAAAGAGAAGAAGTTAAAGTTACCACCTATAATATGTTTATTCCACGAATACTCAATTATTAATGAATTAAGGCAATTCTCAAAGGATAAAATACAAAATACAAAGATGATCCCCAAGCAATTACGTGATAAAAGACTAACAAATGGTCAAAATAAGCGCCAAGAAGATACTCAAGATAAGTGCATATATTATACTAAGATCAGATACTAAAACAAAATGGCCAGAATACTAAGTAGAAGATACTGCCAAAATGGTCAGAACAGAAGATACTAAGAACTAAACAAAATGCCCAATGAAAATGATCTAGTCAAAATGGTCAGAAGAAAAATACCTAATAAAAATGCCCAAGTCAAAATGCCTAATAGTCAGCCAATGCTGAGAAAGAAAAGAAATAAAACATAATATTAGACATACAGCGTGCTCAGTAAGATAATCATCAATCATTCTATTTAACCTTCAGTGAAAGTTCAACCTAGCAGAACAAGCATAACTAAATGTCATGTTCTAAATCTAACAGTCAAGGTCAATCTTACTTACTCGTCTGTATCAGTATGATCTTATTTGCATAATTGCGACCGCCCATGGCTTGGCCTACCGTACCACGTGGTAGTGGTACCTCGCCATTGGTCCAGTCTCAGGTAATCAATTAGAGACTAGAGAGGGGAAGATGAATCTTAGATCGCCCTGGCGCGAAACCGAGAGCGTGACCAACGCCTAACACTGACGCAATCATCCGACTTCTCACATGAGAGCGTCAGTTCAAAGAGACCGTGGCCAGTTACTCTCCATAACTGTGAGAAGGGGTGCGCCAAGTCCATCTTGCATAGACGGTAGACTAAGGATACCCAAGTCAATATATGTAATATTACAAGACTAGATTACATCTTATACAGAAAAATGATAATCTACCAGTTAGACTTACAGTACTGGCAATGCAACAAAACTTAGCTTAGGGGAATACTTCTCCAGATTAACGAGGTGATCATAACTTACAATCAATAATTAATAGGTAAAGACAAAGGTTAACACAATATTTAGAGAGGGAAATTCATAGCATCATAGGAATAATAAAATCAGTCGTCTGTCATATGAGTCAATGAATGTCTGAAGGGAGGAAATTAATACTTACAGTAATAGTACTAAGAATCTGTTAAATGTACAAGGACATGGCCTCGCGCTAAATACACCTAACTTAAGCTTTGCAACAACTTACCCAGAGTCACGGTGACAATCACGTATAATTAAAACAAATGATAATCCAACACAAGTAGCTTTCACAATAGTTCAATAATATCCACAATAACTTCTCACTAAAATTCCAAACAATACTACTAGATCATTTACTATCCAACGTGGCCTCCAGGTACTCCAATAAGATACTGACAAGGAGTCTTTTCGAGCTCTACAATTTATAGTACAAGCTCAGTCGGCAAAGTCCCCCGTCAAAGACTTCCCTGGTTTCCCAGTTCGTCCCCAGAACAAGGGCCAATACCGACCGAGGAAAATCTACTCCGTCGAACGGAACAACCCGTTTCCCCAACTAAAACATCACCCGACCGAGATCATAGAATCTACGGAAGCCATCGTTACATCTACGTACGATTCCAGCATCCCCCGATCAAAGCATCACATAACTTAATAGCAGTTTCCCTAGATTCCCCAAGATCCCCGAAACAAAGTAGATACGTCCAAAGCCGACCGAAGAAAAGCTTCTCTGGCCAGCTGGACAGGGATAAAAGAACAAAGGATCTTTCGAATTATTGAAGAAATAGGAATAAACCGCTAGAGGGGCGGAGACTAGTTTCCCGCCATTAAACTAAGTACACTAACAAGCTAGAAGCGCACGTGGCTCCACCCACAAGCTGATAATTAACACAATAAGATCTGTTCTAAAGGCCTACTGCTACTGGCACAAGTAAATAAAAGATCTATACCAGCCTCCCTACATTTATTATTTAAATCTGACTTATTTGTGTGTTGTATCCAGGACTTTGTGTGCATGTAATCTTAGAAACTGTATAGAATCACGAAAAGTTTGTTTAGTCTGGGGCATAAATGTATGCTTTTTGGAAAGTTGTGTGTTTCGTTAGTGTCAATTTGTATGTTATCTGGTACATTGTGTGTCTGTTATCTGGAACATTTTGTGTATGTTATATGTGCCATTGTATGTTTGTTATCTAATACATTGTGTGTATGTTATCTAACTCATTGTTTGCATGGTATCTGGGTCATTGTGTGTATGATATCTGGGTCATTGTTTGCATGGTATCTGTGGTATTATTATTATTATTATTATTATTATTATTATTATTATTATTATTATTATTATTATTATTATTATTATTATTATTATTATTATTATTATTATTATTATTATCTGGAAATCGTGTCAGTCTTAAAGATAGAAATGTCCAATATCTCGGGCGCGCGTCAGTCCTAAAGATAGTAATGTCCAATATGTAGGGAGCGTATCAGTCTTAATGATAGGAATATCCAATATCTCGGGCGCGCGTCAGTCCTAAAGATAGTAATGTCCAATATGTAGGGAGCGCATCAGTCTTAATGATAGGAATATCCAATATCTCGGATGCGCGTCAGTCCTAAAGATAGTAATGTCCGTAGGGAGCGTATCAGTCTTAATGATAGGAATGTCCAATATCTCGGGCGCGCGTCAGTCCTAAAGATAGTAATGTCCAATATGTAGGGAGCGTATCAGTCTTAATGATAGGACTATCCAGTATCTCGGGCGCGCGTCAGTCCTAAAGATAGTAATGTCCAATATAAAGGGAGCGCATCAGTCTTAATGATAGGAATGTCAATATCTCGGGCGCGCGTGAGTCCTAAAGATATAGTAATGTCCAATATGTAGGGAGCGCATCAGTCTTAATGATAGGAATGTCCAATATCTCGGGCGCGCGTCAGTCATAAAGATAGTAATGTCCAATATGTAGGGAGCGCATCAGTCTTAATGATAGGAATGTCAATATCTCGGGCGCGCGTCAGTCCTAAAGATAGTAATGTCCAATATGTAGGGAGCGCATCAGTCTTAATGATAGGAATGTCAATATCTCGGGCGCGCGTCAGTCCTAAAGATAGTAATGTCCAATATGTAGGGAGCGCATCAGTCTTAATGATAGGAATGTCAATATCTCGGGCGCGCGTCAGTCCTAAAGATAGGAATGTTTAATATCTATGAAGCGGGCCAAGACTGAATCTCTGCCATTCCTGATAGGGGATCGACAGATGAAGCTCTCTTTAGTTCTCAATTAGCCCTGGGGTAACACTTCCGAGTTATTCTACGATTATTTTTATGCTTGACACCGTTTGTTACATGACATATCTTTTCACCGCTAAATTTTATGCCATAATCTGCTAGTTTTTATGACCAACAAATTAAATTGTTTTTTTAGCAGAAACCTTTTAATTTTGAATCATGCCATCAAATTTAACAATATTCTCGAAGATACACGATATATTTCAGTATAGCTGGATTATGAATTTTCTTTCGAAACCGGATATGAATTGAAAATGAATTTTACTTAATTTTAGTATTAAAATACTAGTGAGTATTCTTTAAAAAAACCTGTTAAAATAGTTTTTCCGAGCAATAATTGAAGATATAAAATTTATCCGTTCCGATTTTTGTGTGAGGTCTTTAGCCCCTCACGTGTTGCCTATTACGTGATGGCCGGTCGGCCGTAATGGCAGCATTATTGAAGGTGTAACACGGGAAAGGTTCTGGCTTAACGTAGATCGTGGAAATACGCCCAATCTTCATGCTAGAGTAGGCTCAGTCAGCGCCTAATCACATCACTGTTTGGACTGCCCCGCCGTTTGCCTACCAAGATGAGTGTGGATTTCTGGACAGGTTTTCTTGTGTAGGTGAGTGATTATCTACGTGCTTGTGTAACTTGGTTTGCAGCTAAACCACAACCAGAGTGGGAAAATAAGAAAACATAGAAATGATTGAGAGAGATAGAGAGAAAGTGAGAGGGGGGAGATAGAGATAGAGAGAGAGAAAGAGAGAGAGAGAGAGAGAGAGAGAGAGAGAGAGAGAGAGAGAGATTCTTAAATAATTAGTCTTTTAACCTTACCACTGAAGCACATTTGGACACGACGTAGAGCTAGTTCTGGTTCCATGTGAAGAACGAGTCACAACATATGTTTGGCCTTTAAGTCAACTCATCTTTCAGCTCTTTAACTATCAAATACTAATAGCTAGTCTAGAATAAAAAAAAATAAAAACGATTTTGTTAACTTGGGTTTGGCTTGCTATAAGTAATAAAGATTAACCAGCTCGACCGCTTAACCGTCTTTTTGATTTTAGAAGCTCTGGCAGTGACTTTTTAAAACAACTTTTTTAAAACTTCTTTGATATGTGATTTGAAATAAAGTCTTTTTGAAATATATGAATAAAATTTTTTTTTTTTAATTTTTATTTGCCCCCATTGAGTTACCCGCACCCAGACTCAATTGCGCCTCAAGTGGCAAGCTTATGAAAGTATGTAATGAACCGTTCAGGGCATCATATGTTTATGTTTGCTGAGTTTCTTTCGAAAAAAAAGCTTATAAAAGCAGTTGGTTCACAGCGATAATAACGCTATTGGTTTCCTTGGAATTTTGATGCCTAAACTTTCTGGCCTGGGTTTTTGTATTGTTTACTCTTCCTGCTCATATCATCATGAAGAATTGAATCAATCAAAGATTGTGTTTTATGGAAGCGTTGCCTCCTGGTTGCTTTCTTTCTTCTCACCCCTCAATTGTTATGAGGTCCAGCAAGATGATGGTAACCATTTCAAAGATCTATCATGAGTCTGGTGAACATTCTGAAGATGACCTTAAGACAAGAGTATGGTTCGCGGTGAACATTCTGAAGATGACCTTAAGACAAGAGTGTGGTTCGAGGTGAATATTCTGAAGATGACCTTAAGACAAGAGTATGGTTCGAGGTGAACATTCTAAAGATGACCTAAGACAAGAGTGTGGTTCGTGGTGAACATTCTGAAGATGACCTAAGACAAGAGTGTGGTTCGTGGTGAACATTCTGAAGATGACCTTAAGACAAGAGTATGGTTCGTGGTGAACATTCTAAAGATGACCTAAGACAAGAGTGTGGTTCGTGGTGAACATTCTAAAGACGACCTAAGACAAGAGTGTGGTTCGAGGTGAACATTTTAAAGATGACCTAAGACAAGAGTGTGGTTCGAGGTGAATATTCTAAAGATGACCTAAGACAAGAGTGTGGTTCGTGGTGAACATTCTAAAGACGACCTAAGACAAGAGTGTGGTTCGAGGTGAACATTTTAAAGATGACCTAAGACAAGAGTGTGGTTCGTGGTGAACATTCTGAAGATGACCTTAAGACAAGAGTGTGGTTGATGGCGGCAACGACCACGACAGTAATTAAGAAATTGAGACAACCGTATGGATTGTACTGATAATCTGTATGTGAGTGACTGTGATAGTGATAGAGGTAATATTCATGGTGGAGTGTTTATGAATGTATAAGTAGGAGATCCTGAGCTCCAAAATGAAATGCAGGTGATGGAGATTATGATGATATTGATCAAGGTGGTGTCAATTAAGATTAAGGATGATAATATTGGTGATAATGTCATGGCTAAGCTGAACTAGATAAACATTCATGTGTCACATGGGATGAACATATCTCGATGGTGATAGAATCCTTAATCAGGTTCAACGGATAAATAGAATTATATTCCAAGCTCCTTCTCCTTCCTCTACCACCAGACGGGCTCTTGTCAGAAGCAAGTTTTTAGCCGCACTCCGATTTGTTCAGTGCGTTGTCACGTGATGAGATGCGTCGCCTGGCCAGTCAAGTTCCAAACCTAACCACCAGGCACTCTGTCAGCAACGGTTAGAACAAGCACGGCGGACACGAGAATAATTCAGAAATATCATATTGACCGTCACAACCAACATGGAGGGCATAAGAATAATTCAGAAATATTATATTGACGGTCAGAACCAACAAGGAGGACACGAGAATAAAACGTAAATATCATATTGACAGTCAAAACAAAAAGTGGAGGACACGACAATATATCAGAAATATCCTATTGACGATCAGAGCATGTATGGAGGACCGACAATAATACAAAAATATATTGATCATCAGAACAAGTATGGAGGGTACGACAATAAGACAGAAATATCATACTGATAGTCAGAACAAGTATGCAGGGTACGACAATAAGACAGAAATATCATACTGATAGTCAGAACAAGTATGCAGGGTACGACAATAAGACAGAAATATCATATTGACGATCAGAGCATGTATGGAAGACCGACAATAATACAAAAATATATTGATCATCAGAACAAGTATGGAGGGTACGACAATAAGACAGAAATATCATATTGACAGTCAGAGTAAGTATGGAGGGTACGACAATAAGACAGAAATATCATATTGACAGTCAGAGCAAGTATGGAGGGTACGACAATAAGACAGAAATATCATATTGACAGTCAGAGCAAGTATGGAGGGTACGACAATAAGACAGAAATATCATATTGACAGTCAGAGCAAGTATGGAGAGTACGACAATAAGACAGAAATATCATATTGATAGTCAGAACAAGTATGGAGGGTACGACAATAAGACAGAAATATCATATTGACAGTCAGAACAAGTATGGAGGGTACGACAATAAGACAGAAATATCATATTGACAGTCAGAACAAGTATGGAGGGTACGACAATAAGACAGAAATATCATATTGATAGTCAGAACAAGTATGCAGGGTACGACAATAAGACAGAAATATCATATTGACGATCAGAGCATGTATGGAAGACCGACAATAATACAAAAATATATTGATCATCAGAACAAGTATGGAGGGTACGACAATAAGACAGAAATATCATATTGACAGTCAGAGTAAGTATGGAGGGTACGACAATAAGACAGAAATATCATATTGACAGTCAGAGCAAGTATGGAGGGTACGACAATAAGACAGAAATATCATATTGACAGTCAGAGCAAGTATGGAGGGTACGACAATAAGACAGAAATATCATATTGACAGTCAGAGCAAGTATGGAGGGTACGACAATAAGACAGAAATATCATATTGATAGTCAGAACAAGTATGGAGGGTACGACAATAAGACAGAAATATCATATTGACAGTCAGAACAAGTATGGAGGGTACGACAATAAGACAGAAATATCATATTGACAGTCAGAACAAGTATGGAGGGTACGACAATAAGACAGAAATATCATATTGATAGTCAGAACAAGTATGGAGGGTACGACAATAAGACAGAAATATCATATTGACAGTCAGAACAAGTATGGAGGGTACGACAATAAGACAGAAATATCATATTGATAGTCAGAACAAGTATGGAGGGTACGACAATAAGACAGAAATATCATATTGACAGTCAGAGCAAGTATGGAGGGTACGACAATAAGACAGAAATATCATATTGACAGTCAGAACAAGTATGGAGGGTACGACAATAAGACAGAAATATCATATTGATGGTCAGAACAAGTATGGAGGGTACGACAATAAGACAGAAATATCATATTGATAGTCAGAACAAGTATGGAGGGTACGACAATAAGACAGAAATATCATATTGACAGTCAGAACAAGTATGGAGGGTACGACAATAAGACAGAAATATCATATTGATAGTCAGAACAAGTATGGAGGGTACGACAATAAGACAGAAATATCATATTGACAGTCAGAACAAGTATGGAGGGTACGACAATAAGACAGAAATATCATATTGATTGTCAGAACAAGTATGGAGGGTACGACAGTAAGACAGAAATATCATATTGATAGTCAGAACAAGTATGGAGGGTACGACAGTAAGACAGAAATATTATATTGACAGTCAGAACAAGTATGGAGGGTACGACAATAAGACAGAAATATCATATTGATGGTCAGAACAAGTATGGAGGGTACGACAATAATACAGAAATATCATATTGATAGTCAGAACAAGTATGGAGGGTACGACAATAATGCAAAAATATCATATTGATAGTCAGAACAAGTATGGAGGGTACGACAATAATACAGAAATATCATATTGATAGTCAGAACAAGTATGGAGGACACGGAATTAATACCGAAATATCATAGTGACGGTCAGAAACAACATGGATTACACGACATAAAACAACATGGAGACATGACAATAATACAGAAATATCATACTGACGGTCAGAACCATAATGGAGGACACGACTATAATACAGATATATCATATTGACGGTCAGAAACAACATGGATAACACGACAATAATACAGATATATCATATTGACGGTCAGAACCATAATGGGGACATGACAATAATACAGAAATATCATATTGATGGCCAGAAACATCATGGAGAACACGACAATAATACAGATATATCATATTGATGGCCAGAAACATCATGGAGAACACGACAATAATACAGATATATCATATTGATGGCCAGAAACATCATGGAGAACACGACAATAATACAGATATATCATATTGATGGCCAGAAACAACATGGAGAACACGACAATAATACAGATATATCATATTGATGGCCAGAAACAACATGGAGAACACGACAATAATACAGATATATCATATTGATGGCCAGAAACATCATGGAGAACACGACAATAATACAGAAATATCATATTGATGGCCAGAAACATCATGGAGAACACGACAATAATACAGATATATGATTTTGATGGCCAGAAACAACATGGAGAATACGACACTAATACAGATATATCATATTGATGGCCAGAAACATCATGGAGAACACGACACTAATACAGATATATCATATTGATGGCCAGAAACATCATGGAGAACACGACACGAATACAGATATATCATATTGATGGCCAGAAACATCATGGAGAACACGACACGAATACAGAAATATCATATTGGCGGTCAGAACGAACATGGAGGACACGTTAATATTACCTGAAAATGATGATTATCATGATGATGACGATTAATGTGACAAAGTGATGTAGCGGATAGGCTAAGTACAAACCTAATGTATTGCTTTTTGAGAATTAATATGACAAAGTGATGTAGCGGATAGGCTAAGTACAAACCTAATGTATTACTTGTTGAGAATTAATGTGACAAAGTGATGTAGCGGATAGGCTTAGTACAAACCTAATGTATTACTTGTTGAGAATTAATGTGACAAAGTGATGTAGCGGATAGGCTAAGTACAAACCTAATGTATTGCTTTTTGAGAATGTGCGCAGCTTCTGCAAATTTTACTCGTGACATAATTTCTATGCTGCACAAGTTTGTATTACCTATATGATAATAAAGTGTTTCTTTATTTAGACCATGGGGTGTAGCAATAGCTAAACTGTTGCTCACATTTGGAATGAAAAGTTTTGTAATTACTATTTTAAGAACATGACATTCCTTCTATCACTTGAGCATTAATTAATGTTGTGAAGCTTTTCACAGAACCTTACACAAAATAGAGCAAAACAAATGAGAATCTCAATCTGATCCCACCTTATTCATGTTTGGAACATAACCGGAGTCTGTGACGGATTGTCTAAAAACTAATAGCAATAGTCATTCTTCTATCTACATCTAGATATCATCGTTTAAAATGGATACAGCACACAAAGGAATGAAAGAAATTTCATGTTGGCTGTAAGGGCATGAGCAGGGCATAGAATAGTGAGAAATATGAGGAAATTTGGAAGTGAGGAAGAGAGAGAGAGAGAGAGAGAGAGAGAGAGAGAGAGAGAGAGAGAGAGAGAGAGAGAGAGAGAGAAAGGGAGAGAGAGACAGACAGATAGACAGAGAGTCAGAGAGGGAGAAAGAGAGTGAGAGAGAGAGAAAAGGAGAGAGAGACGGATAGACAGAGTCAGAGAGAGAGAGAAGG
>JAWDGP010001353.1:337500-360000 GCA_033675545.1 Elysia crispata
AGTCTTAGACTCCCTGGGCGCGACTGATTGTCTTGTATCAATGGCAATAATCCGACCTGGACTCAAAATTAGTAGCTGCGCATGTTGATGTAGTATTGCGATTATAAATACCATATTGAATGTGGTCTAGTATATGTGAATTCCAAGTTGGTTGAACTAAACACCTGTCTCTCTCCTGCTCTAGTTATAGACATTGAATATGTTCTCATGTGTGGATTTCAAAGATTTCAATAAAGATCTCTAGTTATAGACATTGAATATGTTCTCATGTGTGGATTTCAAAGATTTCAATAAAGATCTCTAGTTCTATAAAGAGAATAAATATGGGGCTTTCTATGTTGATTTCAGTTGAGCTCAAATAAAGATCTCTAATTTATATATTGAATATGGTGTGTTATATGTGCACCTGATGTTAATCTAAACAAGGATCTCTGGTCATGCAAATTGTGCGGTTTTTATGCCATATCGCCTTATCAGTCAAATTAATTGAAGCTTTGCTAAAAACTTCATTAATATTTCTTAGTTTTGTGCTGCTAATTATAGAATACAATCAGACACACACACACACGCACACCAAATGAGAGTTGTATTGGTCAGATCATTGTTGAGCAGTAAAGCGTTGATGACCTGTACCAATACTTGCAAAGGTTTCAAAATGTAAACAACTCAGCAATAACATAATATCCAATAAACAAATTGGTCCCCTTACCCTCTATACCATCATTGACTTTTCAAAACATAGATAATAAGGAAGCGAACAATATTTCCGAATTATTTTTTACATTTTTTATTTCTACTCTGAAATTATTTTTACGAGTATAACTGTGATACAGTCAAGCTTAAAACCTTGTCCCAGATGAGAGCTCGGCGCTCTATGAGTCAATCTCTGTCCTGCTCTACGACTGGCAGGGGAACGTGCAGTGGAGAAGTGTGGAGCTCCACGGTTAACCGATGAAGCCTCCACCAGCCGCCGCCACACAAGCTGCAGGTGTCTCCAGGAGATGGGTATCTGTCACAGTGGTGGTCACGTCATTAAACATAAGCAGGATGTCGGACGGCACTGGAAAACCATAATTATGGAAGAGTCAGCTCAAATAGACTTCGGCATGAGGTGTATATTCTAAACATTGCCAACCGGTTTAGATTAAAATTTATCGAATTGTAATGGACAAGAAGAAAATTATTTTGATAACGCGTATTCATCGTGTGATGGAAGTTTTGTTGTCTGCGACGTTGCATCATAGAAGATTATCAGATTGTGTAAAACTCCTTTTTTTTCTTTTTATAAATAGAGAACTTGACTCAAATGATTTTAGGAATTTTTTAAGTGTTAGACAAATTATGGCTGTAAACATATAAATTCAACATTTGCTTGCTCTTTAAGTTTGTTCTGTGAAAACAGGATCAATCCACGTTTTTAACACGATCCTAACCTGTAGATATTCACTGCTAACACGCTACTGCTATATCTTCTGTAATCGGAACAGCTGTCCTTATACTGACGAGAGAAGTCACTGTATGAGCTGCAGGATCTGTTGCTAAATAAACGCTATAAGCAAAAACATGTTTAGGAAAACTTATTTGAGTCTCCGCTGACTGTTAGGAGCCTTTCTAAAAAAAAGCTAGTTAATCTCTATATTTGGTAAAACTCCTTTTGAGTTAAGCCAAGTACTGAAAGCAAAACTTTAGTTTTAACACAGTCTTCTCAATGCTTTGGGTGATTTCAAACATAAGATAAAAATAGTCTTTTAAGAGTAAAAGAGAAAAAAAAACTTCCGAAAATACTGTTACATACTGTTTGGATCATTATTTCGGACACTCTCCAAGAAAGGTATACACCAACCCTAAACTACCGCTACCTACTGTTTGGATCATTGTTTCGGACATTCTCCAAGATATGTATACACCAACCCTAAACTACCGCTACCTACTGTTTGGATCATTGTTTCGGACATTCCCCAAGATAGGGATACACCAACCCTAAACTACCGCTACCCACTGTTTGGATCATTGTTTCGGACATTCTCCAAGATAGGGATACACCAACCCTAAACTACCGCTACCTACTGTTTGGATCATTGTTTCGGACATTCCCCAAGATAGGGATACACCAACCCTAAACTACCGCTACCCACTGTTTGGATCATTGTTTCGGACATTCCCCAAGATAGGGATACACCAACCCTAAACTACCGCTACCCACTGTTTGGATCATTGTTTCGGACATTCTCCAAGATAGGGATACACCAACCCTAAACTACCGCTACCTACTGTTTGGATCATTGTTTCGGACATTCTCCAAGATAGGGATGCAGCCATCGCGGCCCAGGGAGAGAGAAATGTCCATGGCTCCCAGCTTGAACGTCCACGCATCATACACGATACCTTTGCCCTCCCCGCCGAGGGTGGCCATGCCGACATAGTTTAGGTTGGTCACTTTTTCAGTGGTCGAATCTGGATTCAGATGAGGTCAAGTTATGAGGAAGTGAGTAGTTGAGAGGGACAAAAAAAGGGGTGGGGATGGAGCAAAAATTATATTAGAAATGTATCTTTGTATTCATCACAATCGCAAACCGTAATGTAAGATAAACTTATCTTGTTTGCCTACTGGTGAATAAAATTATGGTTTGTGAATCACCATTAAAAAAAAACTATAATTTTACTCTGATAGGAAATGAGATTAAAAATAGAGATTGATTGTTAGGGAGTATAGTTAAAGTTAAGTGTAAGACTGCATTGCAAAAAGTACACACATTGAAAGGATAAGAGCATGGGTAATTGGAATCTGTAACAGGATAAACGTGAGCTTTTGTTTATTATTATTATTATTATTATTATTATTATTATTATTATTATTATTATTATTATTATTATTATTATTATTATTATTATAATTGTTATTATTATTGTTATTATTATTATTATTATTATTATTATTATTATTATTATTATTATTATTATTATTATTATTATTATTATTATTATTATTATTATTATTATTATTATTATTATTATTATTATTATTATTATTATTATTATTATTATTGTTGTTGTTGTTGTTGTTGTTGTTGTTACTGGTGATGGTGGTGGTGTTGCTGTTGCTGTTGACAGATGGGTGTAGTGAGTTTGTTTATAGCAGTGTTATCGATTGGCTGACTGAACTGAGCGCACTGGCTGGCGCTGAGCTTCAGCTGACAACAACAACCGTTAGGATGTTGAGAAGATTCTCGCAGGCCCACAGCGGTGGAGACACAGGGACAAAACGTTGTTAAACACAAGAAATAATGATCTTTTCAGTATATCAATAATAAACGAGCAGCCCCAGTGATTTCGATTTGAAAATAATAAGAAGTCAGACTTTCAAAACCTTGAATAAAAAATCGTATGATCCTTCAACTCACTAGTTGCAAAACAATGGTCGTAGAAATCGTGTTCTGGTTTGTTCTGCGTGCAGCCTCCTGAAGGGCCATACGTCACCTCATATTTTATACCCTGCAAAGATAGGATTGATTTTGTATTATGCCAATCTTCAGTAAAGCTTAGCAATTGTGCTCCACACATATCACGTACCTTAAAATTAATATTTACTGTCAGAAATGCGTCATCATTGGGTACTATGACATTTTTCTAACCAAAAGATGACCTTCACGTTTCCAGATTTCTCCAAGAATGTTCGCCCTACAAGTCTCGACCTACTTTGTATTTTCTTCAGTTTTTCTCGTGGAACTCAAGATTGTTATTTTATGTTGACTCTGATATTACATTTTAAAATGAATGAAGAGCAGATCCTTTGAAACTGTGTAACATACCCTGAGTTAACAATGATTCCTGTCAGATTTAGTGTATTCTGAGACAAAAAGAAATAATTTTCTTATTTAAATTTGCTTTGAATATTTAATTATCATTTTGTTCATAAAGGCTTAGTTTCAGGGCCCGATGCTTATTTCCAAGTAAATCCGCCTACACCAATGCTAACAAACAAGCAATTTAGGATTTATGAAAACTAGTTCAACCGATAAAAGTTCAGTGCCTTTGCAGCTGTGATTTCACTGATTTATTGTTAAAGTAAAGGCAAAACTGATCACCTTCTAATAAACGTTAAAGTAAATATAAGAGTTATCTCCTTGCAGTAAATACTAAAGTAAAGATAAGAGTTACCTCCTTACAGTAAATACTAAAATAAAGATAAGAGTTACCTCCTTACAGTAAATACTGAAGTAAACATAAGAGTGAGTGCATAACAGCAAATGGTCCAATAGAGTTATGAGATATCATCTTGAAGTAAATGTTAAAGGAAAGATTTGATATGCGAATTTTACACGGATTCAGAAAGTAAATCAAAACATGTGATGGCCTGGCACATATAGGTAAAGTAAATAAAAAAGGCGTGATCACAATGAACTCAACGCTTCAGTAAAGGTAAGACGTGATCACCTTGCTATAGTCAGTGAACCCCTGATGGATGGGCGGTCCGCCGTCGATGGGGAGAACCATGTAGCCTTCTCTCTTCATGTCAGCGTCGTAGGCAAAGATGGTGGCGTACTGCGACACACGGAAACACAACACTGGCGTTTATGGTCAGTTGGAGGTGCTTTGGGTTTCTTTGATCTTTACAGTTCAACCAAAACTGCTTGTCTTTCGTGATGTTACTACTACTACTACTACTACTACTACTACTACTACTACTACTACTACTACTACTACTACTACTACTACTACTACTACTACTACTACTACTACTACTACTACTACTACTACTACTACTACTACTGCTGCTGCTGTTGCTGCTGCTACTTTTGCTGCTGTTGCTTTTACTACTACTACTACTGCTACTACTACTACTACTACTACTACTACTACTACTACTACTACTACTACTACTACTACTACTACTACTACTACCACTACTACAACGTCTACTGCTACTACTGCTGCTGCTGCTGCTGTTGCTATTGATGCTACAACTACTGCTACAACTGAAACCATACTTACGATCACTACTATTAAAATTGTTGAAAGGAAGTTGATTTACTTATTTACAAAGTTATTGATGAGAGTTTTTCAAATGTGTGTGTGTGTTCTTTCACAGTTTGCAGATAAGGCTTTATCTAACAATCTTGTTTTTGCTGATCTTGACTTTTTTGGGCAAATTTTGTTGTACGCAACAGAATAACTCGTTGGAAGCTATAGTGACTTTGTGCATGTAAACCGTAAACGTTTACGATGATGATGATGAAAAAGGTGATAGTGATGTGAATAATGAAAATGATGATAGGGATATTGATGATGAAAATGATGGTTACAATGATCCTAAAAAAATGATTTTCACAGTAAAGATAAATAATACGGAGCAATTACAAGATTTTTTTTATCACAGAAGAATAATTATCATATTATTAGTTATCGTGATCATTTAAAGTGATAAAGATGAAAACAGCAATAATACGGATGGGGATAAAGACAACAATAATGATGATGACGAGGAGGAGGGCTATAGTGATAATAATGAAAATGATTTGAAGAAGTTAAATATTAAACATACAAGCAAGTAAATATTACATTATAGCCCAAAATGCACTTCTAGTTGACTAGTTAATGTTGAAGTAGTGTCTCACCATAAGAGCGTTAGGCCCAGCCTTGAGGTCAAACATAGCGGCTTGCCATCTCTTGGGGATACAGCAAGGCTTGGTCGGCACGACCTCTGTTGTCATCATTGACCTGGGTGTGGTGGTCGCCCACGTGGAGCACACCAGGAGGGTCGCGGTCAGCGCCTGGACGAGCATCTGGACATTGGAGAATAGAGAGATAGACCGGCGCTTAAGACAAGGATGATAATGAGGATAATTGCGAATAACTGAATAATGATAGCGATGACAACGACAATTATGGAGGTATGGTGAAGATGATGCCAATATTCATTATGATAGTATAGACCAGAACAAAAGAAAATACATCAGCTAGAGGAGTGATATTGGAAATAGCGATAAATATTATGTATAGAGATGTATAGTAGTAGTTGCAGTGGTAGTAGTAGTAGTAGTAGTAGTAGTAGTAGTAGTAGTAGTAGTAGTAGTAGTAGTAGTAGTAGTAGTAGTAGTAGTAGTAGTAGTAGTAGTAGTAGTAGTAGTAGTAGTAGTAGTAGTAGTAGTATTGTTCCTTCGCGCTTTATATTGCACCGCTGCTTCTGATGTTTTTGCAGTAGAATTTTTCTTTCTTTTAATTCCAAAGAGGGTCTTGTAACAACTTTTCTTAATTGTCTAAGAAACGATTATTCATTGCTACATTCTATCTACTCATGACAAGCCTTAGAATTAACGTGATAGTTGTTTGCGAGAAAGTGGATACAAGAAGTAATTTATTATTGGAAAACTCAAACGACCCTATCAGGTGAAGCCGTTCTTTCAGCCATTAATGTAAATGAAGCAAAAATATGAACAAGTCAGTATCAGAGTAAACCGATCACACCCACCTTTGTGACTGCAGCTGTGAGGACAGGAGCACTGGGCGAGCATCTCAGGCTGTATAACTTATTTATACTCGAGTCTCCTTGACAGGATTACGATCGAGCGTAAGAGACCGTGATAGGAGCGGTGAGGTATGACCATCTGAAAATTCCGAGATGTGAAAACTAAAATCAAATTACCTGTCGTTACCTCGCATGTAACACTTGGTACGGACTTTGTATGTCTGAGTAAAGGATGCGACAAGGGGTGTCACTGAGGTAGGCTATGGTGGAAAAAAAGTTTCTTCTTTGTTGGTTTTAAGTTCTCTCTCTCTCTCTCTCTCTCTCTCTCTCTCTCTCTCTCTCTCTCTCTCTCTCTCTCTCTCTCTCTCTCTCTCTCTCTCTCCCCACTAAAGAAAAGGCTAAGCCATTTGTTGAATATTGAAAATCAAATTTTAGACCTTTAATTTTTGTCTCGTTGTCCCATCATTTCCTTTTGCCCTTAATTAAAACGTAAGTTTAGTTTTCTTGGATTCTGATTTTTTTCTGTTCGTGGGAAATTGAATTTTTAATCTTTTTAGCAGGAATTAAAAATTTTGATGTACAGTAATGTTGGTCGCATAAAGTGCATTGTCTCCCAAAGTGACAGGCCCAGATAACTTTCCCGTGGTCTTCACAACCGTTAGTTAATGTATCAACTAGAGCTATCAATCTCCGGAAACTGTAATAATGTTGAAGCCAACTTTTTCCCACGGTAGGGATATATAACCGCAGAAGCTGGTCGCTAGTTGCTTGTTTTCTGGACCAATATACAGCTTGTCTTCGGGCTGTGGCCGCACAAGTGGCAACACCCGGTGATACTGGTTTCTCCAGCTCTTAGATTGAACTGCAGAGTGACATCTCGCTGATTCCTCTACAATAACAGAGGCGTGAAGGTGCCCAGTCAAGTCAAAAACTACCAGGTTATACCTCAACCCTCTTACTAGATAGGATCGGGATTCGAACGCTCTACACCCTTAATGTTAATCCAGTGTGCTACAGAGATTTTTGGTGCCCCAAGAGAGACCGTGAATGGATTTGGAAGAGCTGAGGACCGAAACAGAAAAACACGGAAGTGGTTGGCAAAGAAAAAATCAGACAAGCTTTGCGTGTGATAATTCTGATGTTAACCGAACAAATATGGAAAAGCTCAATGCAATCTGACGTGCCGTATGTCTGTTTGATGCTTTGTGGTGAAACCAAAGTCCAGAGGTCTTCAGTCTAAGCTGACCTCGCGTAATAGCGCTGACCAGTTCGCTAGTGACTGAGGAATGTCCGAGAGAGGACATGGTATCATGGGTCAGACCTGGTGACCTTGGCGACCATCACCTCACAGGTAGACACTGCGGAAATAACCGATGATAACAGCAGACGACAGAGAAAATTCCCCATTTTGGCAAACATCACTTGTGCGAGATGTTATTCAACTTTTCAGTCAGAATTATGCAACACCCAATAAACAGAGCGCGGCTGTTTGCGGTCATATTCGGTTACATTAGGTAATGTGTTTACATGAGATCAGTTTGGGGATTTGTCCTGAACTTTGGTTCAACTATACCAATACACACCAAGTTGCTGAAAAAGATATTCGTTAATTCTCCCAAAGCCACCCTGATACAGCAGAAGTGCCATCCCAGGCTTCAAGTCAAGTACAGGTTAAAGAGAGGAGTTTTTCATAACAGACCTTACTCTGTTTTATACAAAATTCACTTCTGGGAGTTCAGAATTATCATATCGCTTGCACTACATAGCAAAATTATTCCTTTTCTTTCGAAAAAATTAAAAAGAAAAATAGAGCAAAGAAAGCACACACGTGGACCTACAGATTTATGACCCTTAACCTTTATGCCCTTCACATAAGGAAAACGAACCTCTGTACTCCCTAATCGTTTCCTGTCTCAGGACTTGAGAACAACAAATCTCTGTAGCAAGTCCTATTTACAACTTTGTATAACGTACAAATGTAATATCACAGACCCTTATTTTTACTTTGGGGATTATGTTAGGAT
The DNA here is from genome assembly GCA_033675545.1 of Elysia crispata. Classification (NCBI taxonomy): domain Eukaryota; kingdom Metazoa; phylum Mollusca; class Gastropoda; family Plakobranchidae; genus Elysia; species Elysia crispata. The sequence goes on from JAWDGP010001353.1 coordinate 345,991, forward strand.
CCACCATCATAGTTTCTTTAACATTCATCTCTCAGTCTTGATATTAAAGCTTAGGAAGGGATAGAAAAGCTAGAAAGATGATTCCATGTAGGGCAGAAGATATAGCATCAGTAAAGACCTTATCATAATCACATTTTCAATTTCTTTGAACGACGATGGGGGAGCAAAGGAGATCATAAAAAACTTCCAAAGTGAAAAAGCTTCCATCGTCTGTGACTCTGTTCCTTGTTTGAACTCGATACCAGCAATGAAAACTACTCCGACCACCTCCATGATGATACAACAAAATGACGTCTCGTCTCAGTCGGAACATCTGAGTCCCCTCTCTAATTTGTGCTTCCTATTCCTTATGCAGGTTTGTGGACACCCCTGAACTGTCCGAGCGATGACCAGCTCGAACTCTGGGTCATATCGAGACAGAATTCTGACAAGGCGAATACCTATATCAGTTGTATCCTGTCTTCCCCTCCTAACTAAGATGAGGATGTCCAGTTGTATTGCTGTCTCATGTCATAAATATTGTTATAAATGCAAACATTAGTGCCATGAATTCTGACCTCCTTTTCTCCAGGTCAGGTTTTCCAAAAATTTTATCTTCCAAACTTCAGCACCGCCATGTCAATATTCTAGAGAGCCAATGATCCTCAACAGTAGAAAATGCACTGGAACATAGCATCGCGATTTTTATCTTAAACAAATATCAAATTTTTGTTTAATTATTCAATTTATACGTTTGGAAGGAGACAGGCAGAACAGAGAGAGAGAGAGAGAGAGAGAGAGAGAGAGAGAGAGAGAGAGAGAGAGAGAGACAGAGAGACAGAGAGAGACAGAGAGACAGAGACAGAGACAGAGACAGAGAGAGAGAGAGAGAGAGAGAGAGAGAGAGAGAGAGAGAGAGAGAGAGAGAGAGAGAGAGACAGACAGAGACAGAGACAGAGAGAGAAATGAAGACACAGAAAAGACAATAGACAGAGAGAGAAAGGAAATCAAACATATAGGCCAGCAGTCCGACAAGAGAAAGAAACAGTGAAAGGGAGAGGTTGAGAAGAGAATAAGACCTAAGATTTCCTGTAAATGTGATAATTAGAGGCCAGGCAATAGAACACTGGCTTGATCCACACCGCGACCTCGGCTCATTCAGGTCAGCAACAGCTTCAGCCAAGTTAAATGAAGCATAATTATGTGTATTGATGTCTAGTGATTTCAAATAGGGTTTCTTTTCATGTTAGTTATTCTGAAGGTAAATAGGATACAAATAGCATTTTAAAGTTGGTGCCTCTTGGTGAATAAAGCACCTCTTGCTTTCATTTCTCTCCTTAGTAGCGCGGGCATGATTTGATAGAACTGTGAAATATCAATCAGACATTTCTAGGCTGTTTCCTGAAGGCATTAGTGTACCTGCTATATCAAAGTTCGATACACAAAGTTTCTTGTTATAGCACACTATAAAAGTCTGGCGAAAACCTTTTGCAGTGTATCTCTCAAGCTCATTAGAGGCATTAACTATAGCGTGTCTCCATCTTCATCTGCGATAGAATCAAAGAAGTTTATTTAACTTCTTTAGTAACCATCAAAACTATGCAGATAGCTCAGTATAGAGGTAGAAAATTACTTATGGTTTAGATTTCCGGTCAGATCAGCCGTGAACAAGTCTGTGAGAGTTTTACTTGCTGTTATCGTAATTTCAACATGGCTTTGATATTTCTACTTTAGTAATAATCTGAAGCTATCTCAACAACCAGGCTTCACATTCTATTAACTGTCTCAGTCACGCATTATATTTTCTTTTCTCCATGGAACTCGTATTGAATCTTGTTACATTTTCATATTCTTGCTTTTTCTGGGTGTCTTTTTCATGTTCTCTCAAGGATCAATTTGTGTCTTAGAAACTAATTGTTTTACAAATTTTGGTCTCTATCTACTATGCTCACACAAGTAAACTTATGTCCTGGTCAAATTAAAGCAAATCAGAAATTGAAACGATCACCCGTCAAAAATGTAATGTCAAAAATTATTCTGCAGCTCTAGCAAGTGTCCAAACCATTCAGGCTAAACCTAAGACAAATATTTTTGACGAATGTTCTGTGGTTTGATGTAACAATCCGGGGACCCATTGAATGTTGAAACAAACCTAAGTTAAATAGAGCGGCTTTTTAATGGTTCGAACATCCAATTACTGCCGTGAGAAGCTAAGTGAAAACTGAAAGAAGGTAAAAAGTGAAAGTTTAGCGTTCAGTTCTCTAAGTCCCTTACAAGGTGGTATACAAGGAGGAGATGTAAATACAATGATGGTCTATTTCCCGTAGCTTTAATGCTGACCAATGAGCTTATCTCAGGCTGAATGCGAATTAACCTCCAATGAATTTTTTTTCATGTGGACGATTATACATCACTATTCCTATCATGCTAAAGGTGATTTTCAAACTGTCTGAGGGTCTATAATTCCCCTTTAGTAAGGAGAATTAGTCTGAACCAATCCGCTTGGCATGTTGTGTATCTAAAGAGGCCTTTGAGTCTTGCGTGAAGTTCTGACTTGCACTCTTCTGGAGCATCACGTGACAATCTTGCTTAACCCTCATTTTATCCGGTGACTAATAAAGATTGCCGAGTTTGCAATAGGTCAAAATAAGGTGACCCTGCTTAAAACTGGCAGGTGGGGGTGGGGGGGGGAGATAAGCTGGAGAGGGGTGGATGTGGATGAGGGAGGGAGAGAGACAGACAGAGAGAGAAAGAGGCAAGAGAGACAGAGGAAAAAGAAACGAATAGATTTAATGATTGAAAGGTCGTTGCTATATGGAAAGATAGATCAAGAAGAATGGGGGGGGGGGGGGAGGGAGGGAGAGAGAGAGAGAGAGAGAGAGAGAGAGAGAGAGAGAGAGAGAGAGAGAGAGAGTGAGGGAGGGAGGGAGAGTAGGTGACGAACGTTATTGAAATGTAGGTAACTAGATAAAAAAAAAAAATTTTCACACAAGCAGTGGTCAAAGTATAAGAGCAGCGAGTGTTTTCTTCACTGACAGTTACTGGCCCCAGCCGAATCACCGCACGTTGTGTCTGAGGTAAGCAACAGCATCAAGCTTCACACAGACCTTGTCAGATTCTCTAGGAAAAATAAATCGGTTTAATTCTCTTAATCGTAAGTTCGTATCCCACTTTAGAATATTCTATTTTGTAGTATAGTAAATAAATACTGAACATTTTGTTTCAGGAGACATAGCTGTAGAACATGAACAGTATTGACTTAGTTCATGTAACCAAAGAATTAGAAAAATTAAAAGGTACAGCTAGAAGATCAGTTCACTATGTTGTTTTAAGGACGTTTTGCAGCGCTGTGAGACTAGGATGTTGAGTGTGATGAAATCCAGTTTTTATACCCATTTCACGACTGAAGATAACACCATGTCTTTCTTTCTCTATCACAATGAGAAACATGCCTTAGGTATTAGAACTGAAGGGACAGGTTGCAAAACTAATCCATACTGTTGATTCTTACAGCAAAGATTTGATCCAGCAGTCGAGATGTTTTCCCTAGCAGCGTTTGCCCTGCTCGTGGTCGGGGCGTGTTCCCAACCAGCTGACATGATGACCACTATGTCCATGATGCAGGGAGGAATGATGAGCAGTATGACCCCGCCACAACCCTGCTGTATCCCAGCTACCTGGCAAGGAGTAATCGTCGATCTGAAATCTCAATATGACGTACGTCGTTTACTTTTGACTTCTTACCACTGACATGGTGTAACTTAGGGGAGACAGAATTTTCTTACTAAAGAAAGTTCAATTCTGTAAGTTTGTAAATATTTCCTATTTTGATAAAGACAAGGATGGAACCAGTACTTCTGTAAGTTTGTAAATATCTCCTATTTTAATGAAGGTGGAACCAGTTCTTCTGTACGTTTGTAAATACTTCCTCTTTTGATAAAGACAAGGATGGAACCAGTACTTCTGTAAGTTTGTAAATATTTCCTGTTTTGATAAAGACATGGATTGAACCATTACTCCTGTAAGTTTGTAAGTATTTCTTATTTTGGTACAGATAAGAATGGAGCCAGCCCTTCTGTAAGTTTATAAATATTTCCTATTTTGATAAAGATTAGGATGGAACCAGTACTCCTGTAAGTTTATAAATATTTCCTATTTTGATAAAGACAAAGATGGAACCAGTACTTCTGTAAGTCTGTAAATACTTCTTATTTTGATAAAGACAAGGATGTGTAGAACTATCAATGTTATAGATTAAATGTTTTCGCCACTAGTGTGTAGAGCTATCAATGTTATAGATGAAATGTTTACCCCACTAGTGTGTTAACAATTAACGATAATGATCAAATTAAAATGTTTACCCGGCAAGTGTGTAGACTTGTTTTTTTCCTGGCCGCCAGGTTGTGTCCACTGTGGTTTACGACTCGACCAAGAAGCTGGAGGCTGTGTGGACCACAATGAGAGCGACAGGCCAAGTAGTAGCTCACACGCTCATTGACTATAACAGTGTAGGTTCCACACCAGAGCTCTGAGCATCCTCACTGCGTCCTAAAGCTAAGATGCTTGGGCCGTCAGTCTAGGCTGAACTTTTACTCCTTTACGTGCTGATATAGCTGTCACATGGAATGATCTGAGAGAAGAGTGACACCCATTTCACTTTTTAATCTATGTTTTTTTTTTTTTTTTTATAGTTTTCTATGCCAGGTTTCAACTCGACATGCACTCAGACTGAAGATGTTAGACAATTTAAAACTACATCCCTCGCCTGCTATGAGTGGCTGTTTCTTTTTTTTCTTTTAGAATTTAAAGATAAACTGCCGATATTGGGAAGAAGATTTCAAGAGTTGTTCTATTCTCATTGCCATATAGCTCTACTAAATAATGCGCAACATTCTTCTTTTACTATATGTGTCGTTAATAAACCGCGACCTACAGGAAGTTAAAAACAAGACGTAATTACGGTTAAATCGAGCTTGTCATCCAGTGCTGGATTTAATTTTTCAGCTCCCTTTGTAAGTGAATATTTTGATAAATTATGCATCAATATACGGATGGCAGGCGGTTCATCCAATAAAATGAGTGTAGCTTGGTTTAAATCATTAGCTGCTGATAAAATCAATAGCTTCATGTCCTGAAATCTTACAATTTGTTCTGTGTTGAATGCTATAAAAAACAACAACCTTAACCTTTTACCGATATCATCGAGACAGGGGTAGAAAAGACTCTCTGGCTATGACATCATCGAGTCAGGGGTAGGAACGACTTTCTGGCCATGATATCCGTCGGTCATAAAGCTGCCTTAATCTGTCACAGACACCTTCTGAACTTTTTGACCTCCACGAGTTATAAAGCTTTCTCCATCTATCATAAATACCTTTTGAACTTTACGACATCCGCTTTGATAAAGCTTTCTCAATTTGTTCTTGACATCTTTTGAAATCATAAAATCCAGTACAATTCTACATCTGATTTGAAGTTGAACTGTTGTCAATCCTTAAGAATATCAAAGTATATCACGCCTTCGTAAATCACTAACATCTGTAGAGCTTTCCATTCAGATACAGTTTTCTATCCTCAAAACTATAAAGGTAGGTCTGAGTCTTCGTCAGTAAGTATAGTCTGCTCACAAATACTACAAGTCTCAAGTTTCTCTTCCATCCTGGTTGCTTGCTTCTATGAAAAAGGCGGTAGGCACATCCAGGTGCCTAAGGCAAGGATGAAATGAAACTTACGCAATCCACTGGCATGTGAGACACGGTATGACACGGAAATACAAGCCAGGATCTCAACACAATCTTGTGTGGTGCTGAACAGCATCTCAGATCGAGCTGCCAGGGGAGATAAGTTGATAAGAAAGCCACTTGGGTTAACCCAGATTACTTCTAGATCCAGTCGATAGACAGGGGCATGGGGGCAGGAAAAACCAACAGGTAAAAAGCGAAATCTACCCTTTTTACATGCTCCATCTATCCCCTCAGTCTGATGTTCTAACTTAATCCTGATAAACTGTTTGTGTTTCTACAGCAAATGATGTATTTGGCCCAATATACACCAACCCAGAGCCCTACCTGCACGAAAGAAGCGTTTACAATGCCCATGTTCAGATGCACGAGTGAGTTGTGTTTTTAAAGTGAATCAACAATATAAGAGGTTTGGGCGTAATACATTACTCGGAGTATACGGAGAGAGCCTTAAGCTGAGTACAGTTAAAAACAATGTAGAAATCAGAAGGTGATTCCTTTCCTTGAGCTATGTGGGCCACAAAAAGTGATTCCTTTCCTTGAACAATGTGGGCCACAAAAAGTGATTCCTTTCCTTACATGTGATTCTTTTCCTTAAGCTACGGAGGCCACAAAAAGTGATCCATGCCTACTGGAAGAGCTTTGCCAGAATTTGATCTTCTCGAGTATCTTATTCATATCATGTCGAAAATCAGAGTAGGGATGAACGGACGAGACCTTACACGCCTTCACTCAATCATAGCAAAATGACGTCAGATTTCAGGGCTTACATATTGGATGGGAGTCCTCTGACCATATACCGCTTGCCTGATGAGACGACGTGGTGGTATTATTGAAGGTCATGTCGAAATGGTTCACATTACATGGTTATCTTGTAGTCTTTATTTGTGTGAAATAAACTAAGGTATTCACTGTAATAATAAATATTTGTAGATGTATCAAATAGATTTTGATAGTTTGATAGAGCATTCATTACGTTTTATAAATGCATGTTTGCCTATACTAAGATATCTAGAAATATCTAGGTAATGACACAAAAGTTAGAGCTGTTGATTCAGGTAAGGCAAGTTAAAAATAATCGTTGGATTCATCAGAAGCTGTGAGTCTGTGAGGTTTTATAATTGGAAGAATGTCTCAAGATGCCAAGTATGAACGCTTTCAAAGTATTGTGTGGGCAGGAAGCATAACACCTGATGGACGGCTAGTAGGACATGGTGTATTACAAAACAAAATTATGTTCAACCTTTTGCCCAAAGTCTGAATGTTGCGAAGAAAAATTTTAAGAGCAACAGATGACATTGCTTGAGAAGGTTGAAGGTTACCATTTTCAACTCAACTAAGGATGCTGTCATCTTATTATGTACTCAATCTTTCTTCTTACAGATGACTCCCACATCACTGACATGAACTACTTGGGGTCCAGCACTCTGGGCCTGAAGGGGATGGGCATCGACTACAATTCATTCAGCTACAAGGCAGGAGGCTCAGACTTCACGGTGGCCCTGGGCGCCATCCCGGGCACTAGCAACTTGTGTTACCCTGTTCTGGAGAACATCAAAAAACGGTGTGTTCAGTTCACTTCAACATGGAAACTTGAAACTGTGGATAGCTGGCAGATAATCGAATGCTATTAGAAGAGTTTTACCCTGTTTTTATTTAAATAAGCTCCTCGTTAGCAAAATACAATCTTGACCAAAGAGCAAAGTGCATTCTGCATGCAACTGGGATGATAGATGTGGAACCTTGTCTATAGTGAAATGCTCTTATCAAGAGATCACGATGTCACCCAATTATTCTATCAGTTAATCATCAGTTTCTGTCCGCAAGGGTTCTTTCAGTTAACCATCCTTTATTTTTTTGACTCCGATCTGAATCCGGTCCCTATCATCCAACCATTCTTTTGTTCTGACACCAGAGGCTGTTAGCTAAGTATTTCATCAGTCAATTATCTTTTTAATCTGACTCTTGTTCTATCCGCAGACCGCATGGGTGTCCTCTACATGTTTCTTCAGATCAGCGCCGCAATAGAGGACGCGTCCAGCCTGTCAATGCCTACTCCATGTGTAGGTAACAATGCGGCTGTTGCGGGATGAGCAGTGCCGTCAACTGAACAGAATATTCTCGCGCCACTTCAGAGGCCAAACTCAATCAACTTCTCCTTCACGAAATAAATAATCCACAACCGTCGCTTCCTCGATTTTTTTTTATATTAGACATTCATTGGTTGATATTATCAATTACCCAATCTGTTTGAACCCTCGATGTTTTTCTTCAATTGATTCTGACTGATGCAATTGTCTTTGTTTGAGTTTTACCGTGCATGATATGTGGGGATTATTTTTATTTCTTGTTTGTAATAAGCTATGCGATATTTAATGTAATTTTATAATAAATGCATTATTCGTTTGTCACAGAAATAAAAATTAAGATAATACACTGTATTTTTAAATTGTTGTTATGTATAGAACATGTTATATTTATAATTGATTAAAGGATTAGAGATCTTCATATTTGTAAAACGAGAATATTTTCGGGTGTAAAAAAAAAACTTACAGACAAATAATTCTTAATTCTTATTACTGGAGTCATAGAGGGACGACGTTTTACTGCATGTGAAGGTAGAAAAGGAAAATAAAAGTCTCGTCACAAGGAATCAGAAATTCTTCTTTTGCATAATCCCAAGGAGATAAACCTCCTTTAAAACTCACAATGCATACATACATGAATGTCGTGTTTACAGGCTCTGAAGTAGATAATCCAACGCGGACGCAGCTCACGATGGAAATAGTAAAGGAAAAGAACATAAAGAATGAATGCTTTACTTATAATCAATTAAAAAATTATCAATCTTCATTTTTGTAAAACGAGAATATTTTCAGGTGTAAAATTATACACACACATATTTAATATAATTTTATGATAAACGCAAGCAACCCTCATTTCTGGGATTTGGTGTTTATTACTGACTGAATTTCTCCTTTGTTTAGGGTTAAAATGATGGTGGCTCTGCTTTCAAATTATCAAATGAAAGAAAAAAGGTGAAGGTCACTGCCCGAGTTGTAACCAATTCTTCTTGTCGTGAGGTGAGAAGCAGTGATTGAATATGACACTCCTACTGAGAGAAACAGTTTTCTAAATGTCTTGTCGTGAGGTGAGAAGCAGTGATTGAATATGGCACTCCTACTGAGAGAAACAGTTTTCTAAATGTTTTGTCGTGAGGTGAGAAGCAGTGATTGAATATGGCACTCCTACTGAGAGAAACAGTTTTCTAAATGTTTTGTCGTGAGGTGAGAAGCAGTGATTGAATATGACACTCCTACTGAGAGAAACAGTTTTCTAAATGTTTTGTCGTGAGGTGAGAAGCAGTGATTGAATATGACACTCCTACTGAGAGAAACAGTTTTCTAAATGTCTTGTCGTGAGGTGAGAAGCAGTGATTGAATATGACACTCCTACTGAGAGAAACAGTTTTCTAAATGTTTGTCGTGAGGTGAGAAGCAGTGATTGAATATGACACTCCCTCTGAGAGAAACAGTTTTCTAAATGTCTTGTCGTGAGGTGAGAAGCAGTGATTGAATATGACACTCCTACTGAGAGAAACTTTTCTAAATGTCTTGTCGAGTAGTATATATAAGGCTGGTTCTGGCGCAGCTTGCACGAAAAACATACCACATCTACATACACTCGGACCCCAATTCTGCATGCACGAAAAACATACCACATCTACATACACTCGGACCCCAATTCTGCATGTACGCAAAACACATCTGACCTACATACATAATTGTATAATAGCGCATTTTTTGCCGGGGCTACCGCTGTTTCGGCTACCATATAGTGGGGTTCTGGCACACCTTGCACACAAAACATACCTGGCCTACATACACTCGAACCCCAATTCTGCATGTACGAAAAACAAGCCCGGCCTGCATACACTCGAACCCCAATTATCCATGTACGCAAAACACGCCTGGCCTACATACACTCGAACCCCAATTGTCCATGTACGCAAAAAACGCCCGGCCTACATATACTATAGCGCATTTTTGCCGGGGCTACCGCTGTTTCGGCATATAGCAGGACACAGATATGGTACCACCATAGACAAATGCACCACCATAGACAAATGCACCACCATAGACAAAGCACCACCATAGACGAATGCAACCCAGGCACACAGGTGCAACCCGATATAGGCAATTGCAACCCGATATAGACAATCGCAATTCGCGGCACGCCGAGGCAGCAACCACCATGGAGCACACCTGTGGGACATGCGAGCGCCAGTTCCGGAGAAAAGCCGAGCTGGACCGCCACACAAAGCGACAAACCCCATGCAAACCGCCAGCCTATACATGCTCGCGCTGTGGGAAGGGCTTTGCGAGCTACCAAACCTTGTGGAGACACAAAAAGACACTCCACGGCGAGCAAGCACAGACACCACGTTTCGCGGACATCGCAACCGAGCAAGTACAGACACTACGTGCCGCAGTCGAGCAGCCAGAGACACCACGCGTCACAGACACCGCAGCCGAGTGCGAAGCCCAGGACCAATAAGCTGAGTGCGTAGCCCAGGACCAGCAAGGCGAGGACAATGCGGCCATCCTCCGAGACTGCATAGAGCACACCCAAGCCGATACAGATAGAATTCTAGAGCTGGAAGCCGCATACGACGACCTTGCAGAGCTACAGCGTGCAACAATTCGAAAGCTGCTAGAGCGGGACGCCGAAGCCGTACGCGCCAAGGACGACGCCAAACAAGCACGACGCATGGCCCAGGAAAGCCTGGAAGTTCTCGAAGAGAGGCTTGGGCGCATAGCGACACTCGAGAGCCAAAACGAGCAACTACGGGAGAGCCTGGCGGAAGCGCAGTCGGCCCGCCTCGTCCTGTCGGAACAACAAGAGAACCGCCCCGCAGACACTCGGGTCGGCAAGAAGAGTGCCAGGGGCAAAAAGAAGTAAGTATACCTACGGCAAAGGGCAAGGGCAGCGTTGCACACAGGGAGAAAGGGCCGCGCCGCGTTTTGGGTTGCCCAAAACTTCGATTTAGAGAGTTGGTAGCCCAAAGTATACCGAGCAACCAAAGCAATACCCTAGAAAGTAGAGCAACCACAATGGCAGTGCAAGCAACATTCCAGTCCATGGGCCTACGGGTCGAAAAGGCCGTGGCTGCCCATCTTCTCCTGGAGAACACGCACGAGAGCAATCTTGTGCCCGACATCGCCCGGGTCGACTACCTCGCCGGCAACCTGGGCCGCACCCACCTGCGCCCCCTGGAGGGGCTTTCGACGTTCGTCGACGACGTGTACGTCTTTGGCTACCTGCGCCGCGAAGACTGCGTGGTCCGCGGTGGGAGCCTCTCCTGCACGACCGGAGAGGGCGGGGCCGCGAAAAACACAATCCACCGCATCGCGAACGCCGTATACGAGAGTGTTGGGAAGGCCCCCGATGGCTCCACCCGCGGCCATATCCAGACGAATCTCGTCCACACGATTGCGGTCCGAGAAAGGACAGAGGGGAGTGCCATCCGGGAGACCATTGCCCGGATCGAATTCGACACCCAAGAGAAGGCCCTGGGGAAGTGGCGGGAGCTATACCCAGGGGACGAACCGGCCGGCCTCTTTGTGGCCAAGGTGAACGTGTCCGAGATCCCTATGAGCGAGCTGCAGGCCTCCTTGCCGGCGTTCGAACGCCACCTGCTGCCCTATGGCTACGGCCTCTATTCTATAGACTACACGAGAGACTTCTCGGGGGTCCTCGACCGGAAGACGCTCGCAGAGCATCTCTGCGCGTTCGAAGGGTTCCGCGAGCAAGGCGACCTCGCCGATGCAATGCGCGACAGAACCCCCACGATACTGGAGAACACCGATAGCGTGGGGAACCACGTTTGCACTTGGGTCTGCACAAGCGAAGCCGGCTACACAGTCCGCACGAAGATCTACAACAAGGTCGTGTCGAACTTCAAAGCGGGCGAGGTTCGCGAGCCGATCGGTGGCAACCTGGCCGACTATGTCGACTGCCCGAACCAGCACCTGCGGCAGACATTCCTGCACCTAGATGTGCAGGCCAGAGGATGCACCCGCATCGAGGTCTCTCTCTACGCTTGCAGTGGGTGGGACCTCTCGGCCGAAACTGCTACCGAGGTGGTGGAAGAGGCCTTGGCTTTGGTATGCCCCCAAGATCTGCCGGAAGAAGAAGGCCTCTTCGTGGTCCAGCCACCGGCCAAGCAGTGGGAGAACCTGGCCGCCTGCCTCGACCGGTGTCTTGTGCTGGCCGACCGACCACAGGGCACGATCTTCGTCGCCTGGTATGCGCACACAACAACGGGCAGGGTCTCGGGAGTCCGGGTCCGCCCCACCAAGGCAAACGCAGACGCGTCCTGGGAACGAGCAGTAGAGTGGGCCGCGGCCGACTTTGGGTTCCGGGCGTGCCCGATCTTCCGGGTTGACATACTCGCGGCAGACGAGGAAGGCGTGGAGCTGGGGCCGCTCCGGTGCTACACCAAGGACGCCGACGCGAGCACGATCTTGGCCGCCAGCAAGCGGTCCACCCAGCTGCATCCGGATGGTCCCAACCCGGAAACACTCTTGCCATCTTCGGCCGCGGTCTCGTGGGTATGGAGAACGGCCAAGTGCCACGCAGTGGGCAAGGATGTCTCCGCCTTCCACCTGCACGAGGTCCCCGAAATCGCAGAGGGGCGCACCATCTCCACCCTTTCGACCAGGAACCGCGAAAAGCGCCTCCAAGAGATCCGGGACGCGGCAAGCGCAGAAGACTGGAGGCGGCGCGCATGGAAGTGGCTAGAGGCAGAACGGCAACTCCACGAGGAGGAGCAGCGGCGCCGCGCCGAAGAGCTGGACCGAATTGCCCAGCTGGTGGCCGCGGGTAGGCAATACGCGGAGAAGTCGCGGGAGACAGCTATAGACGTCGGAACCGCTCTAGGCGTGGGTGGGACGGGGAAGGTTGCAGATTTGGCCGCGGGTCGGAAATGGGTTGTCCTGGGGTTCCACCGGGCGGCGCAGCGGCAGCAGGGGCAACGCAGCAGGAGGCGGACGCGCAGCTGTGGCGCAAAAACCCCCGTGTTGTCTTGCGGGACGCGGCCGACCCAGATACAGTGGTTGTATGGGCAACGAAGGGCCTCGGGGCCATTCTCGACGGGTGCGCCGACCTCTTCGAGTCGAAGACCGACAACCGACATGGAAGAATCACATACTGGCTTCCCCCCGCTGGCAGGCTCGCACGGCTGGAGATCGAGATAGAACCGACTAGAGTATTCCGGTCGAGGGACGGTCGCCAGATCTCTTGGAATCCGATCGGGGTTGTTGCCGCTCCAGACCCCCAGCGCCTGGCCGCCCTGCAGGCCTTGGCAGAGAAAGAGCAGGAACACCGGGCCATAGAGGTCGCACACCAGGAAGCCGAGCAACGCGCCACACTGCTAGAGGCCCCCGCCCCGAAACCCATGGACACGACGAAGGCGATCGACCTGCCACCCGGCGAATACATCTTCCCACGATACGCCTCGACGACCTTCCGCGGCGCGCCCCGAACTCTCCTCTTCCTAGTGCCCACCGGCGAGAACGGAGAGCCCACGACCGACATAGAAACACCGACATACGGCCACTTCCTCGAGAAAGAGGTCGGAACGCTGGGCGGAGTCGAGGCGTTGCGGAAGGCGCGCGCACCCCTGCTCTGCAACCTGGGCGCGGAGCGGACAACACCGCAAAAGAAAAAGGACCGCCTAGCCTCTGTCGCTGTGGCGTAGGCGGTGCGCGCTAGACGACCACAGTCCCACCGGGGAGGCAGAACAACACGTCTCCGCCATACCCCATGGCGTAGAGCTCTCCATACCCCCACGCCAACAATTTTTTGGCAGTAGCTCGGTCGATGCGGCCAAGTATTGTCCCTCTAGGTGTACCGGCTTGTTGCAAAGCAGCCGCCGCGCTCCGCAGGTCTTCGAGAGACTGCCATCTAGCACCGCTGTCGGCGCGACTATCGTAGCTGCGTTCCTGCTCCCGGAACAGCTCGAACGGGAAACGCGGTGCGCTACCTCTCTTGCGGACTAGCTCCATTTCGGACGGGTATACCTCGTGTATATAGCATACGTACAAAACTCCAAAGGGCGCTACGCCCTGTGTGCAAGCATCTGTGCAAGCGCCTGTCCAGCGCCTGTCTAGCGTCTGTCTAGCGTCTGTCCAGCGTTCGTACAGCGCCTGCGCGACGCACCTTTGCAAATGCTCGACGCTTGCAGGCGTTTTCCCAATTTTGCCATCCAACGCTGGACACTTTCCCA
>JAWDGP010001353.1:365000-373609 GCA_033675545.1 Elysia crispata
AAACGAAAAAGAGAATTAAAGTTAAAAGAATGTAAAATATAAACACGATGAAAGTGTCTCGTAAAGATTAACGAGTTTAGAAATATGTAAACAAGTCAATAAATCCCGATTCATCAGTCGTACTTATCTTAATACCTGTTGAGCATGAAGGATCGAGTGCTGGATATAAATTCTCTCAGGTGACAAATTACCCAATTAAAAAAAACGGATTCAAGACTTATCGTCTCTTTTGCATAATAGAAAGAAAGCATCTACATCTCATAGGAACATTGGTGACTTGCTGGGCAGAGATGTAAAGTACGATTAAGGAGATACTGCTGTGAATACTAAACTTTTACTTCTACCAATACTACTGCTGTTCCTGCTGCTACTGCATCTGTTCCTACTGCTGCTTATTCTTCTTCTTCTACTACTACTACTACTACTACTACTACTACTACTACTACTACTACTACTACTACTACTACTACTACTACTACTACTACTACTACTACTACTACTACTACTACTACTACTACTACTACTACTACTACTACTACTACTACTACTACTACTACTACTACTACTACTACTACTACTACTACTACTACTACTACTACTACTACTACTACTACTACTACTACTACTACTACTACTACTACTTCTACTACTACTTCTACTACTGCTGCTGCTCTCCCTCTGTGAAACATAAATATTTAGGGAAACTGTGATATTGATCTGAGTAGTACTCAGCACAGTTTGTCTGTGTTTGTATATTAAAGTAGCCCAGACACCATGTTTGTGCATTGGGATGAGTTAGAGAGAGTAGTCGTGTAGTTTGTATTAGAGGAAGTGGTCGTGTTATTTGCATTAGAGGAAGTGGTCGTGTTATTTGTGTTAGAGAGAGTGGTCGTGTTAGTTCAGTTAGAGAGAGTGGTCGAGTTCGTTCAGTTACAGAGAGTGATCGAGTTAGTTCAGTTAGGGAGAGTGGTCGTGTTAGATCAGTTAGAGAGAGTTGTCGAGTTAGTTAAGTTATTGAGAGTGGTCGTGTTAGTTTAGTCAGAGAGAGTGGTCATGTTAGATCAGTTAGAGAGAGTGGTCGAGTTAGTTCAGTTGGAGAGAGTGGTGGTGTTAGTTCAGTTAGAGAGAGGTCTTTTTACCTCAGTTAGAGAGAGTGGTCGTGTTAGTTCAGTTAAAGAGCGTGGTCGTGTTATTTCAGTCAGAGAGAGTGGTCGTGTTAGTTCAGTTAGAGAGAGTGGTCGTGTTAGTTCAGTGAAAGAGAATGATCGTGTTAATCCAATTAGAGAGTGGTCGTGTTAGCTCATTAGAGATAGTGGTCGTGTTATTTGTGTTAGAGAGAGTGGTCGTGTTATTTCAGTTATAGAGAATGGTCGTGTTAGTTCAGTTAGTGAGAGTGGTCGCATTAGTTCAGTTAAAGAGAGTGGTCGTATTAGTTCAGTCAGAGAGAGTGTATGTGTTAGTTCAGTCAGAGAGAGTGTTCGTGGTAGTTCAGTTAGAGGGAGTTGTCGAGTTAGTTCAGTTAGAGAGAGTTGTCTAAACTCATTTTTTGGGTTCATAGTTTAATCAAAGTTTTCCTTTTCACTTTCTGTGTTTTATCTCTTCCCGTGGTTGTAGTAGTAGTAGTAGTAGTAGTAGTAGTAGTAGTAGTAGTAGTAGTAGTAGTAGTAGTAGTAGTAGTAGTAGTAGTAGTAGTAGTAGTAGTAGTAGTAGTAGTAGCATTAGTAGTAGCAATAGTAGTAGCAGTAGCAGTAGCAGCAGCAGCAGTAGCAGTAGCAGTAGCAGTAGCAGCAGCGGCAGTAGTAGTAATAGTAGTAGTAGTACATTACAAGTAGGTATAGGAGTAATAAATTCTTTTAGATGATTAATTGAGGTTTAAAACGTTTCACATATATCAATTTTTGTGCTTAATAGTTTGAAACTAAAGAACACTACAAGAACGGTTGAATTAAAGTTTGAAATTAAAAAAAGTATTGCGAGAAAAAGATAGTCTAATGACGATTTGCACTCTCACTCGGTTTATTCACCAAGATCCTATAGATCTCCAGACCTGAACTATTTTAGCCCCCCCGCCAGAGGTGTGGTGGTTTGAACCGACTCCACAACTGTCATACAAGATATTCTTTGACAATTTTATTTCAGAATTGTTGGGTACTTCTGATAGCTTTCAAATACTACCGAACTTCGAAACTCACCTATTAAGATGGGACAGCTGCTAAAAGCTATCATTCTTAGATAATCAAGGTGTGAGGGGAAAAACCTATGGGCGTATAAGAAAATTAATTCTTTTTCAATCCGTCTACATCACTTTCAATGGAAGCCCATATCGTCCTCCTTTGTGAAAAAATTTTCTCGGATGAGTAATTGAAAGAATTCAACAATGCCATCTTTTTCTATACACATGTTTCCTTTTTCTATTTTTTTTTAATTCATCAAGAGAATGTTTACAAATCATATGCTTAATTAAGATCATAAAAATAGTTTTGTCTTGATTTATGAACAAATACAGATGGAAAGTGGTAGCTGTCATGGCTATATGTAGCAGCATTAGTTTTTCTGAATTGAGTTAGATCAAAGAGGTAGATTGTTGGCTTTGTAATACGGTTAATCAACTAAGCAGGCATTGAATCCTTGCTACGTCGTATTTTATATAATTTGTGTGAGAACATAAGGAAAAATCAAACATCTTGTCGATATTAGGCCTACTTTGCCAGTGTCGAAACTCACGGGGACACCTGCTCGCATTGAAGAGATTACCTGACATTTTTTTACCGATTTTTCGAAGATTTTAAAAAGTTAAGAAGTTAACATGCAACTTATTGTTTTCCCCGGCTGCCAATTAATTGTTAACTGGCTTTAGAATCTGTTTAAAATGTAAATCAGTAGAGAGAGAGAGGGAGAGAGAGTAATTTAATCACCTAAAATTAAAGATTATATTTCTTTCTTTGAATCATGATAAATGATATGAGTCTGCGCATGCTATTTTGTGAATGTGTGTGTTTGGTTTTAATCTGTTGTTTCCAATTCACCTTTCATCAAAGAAATCACACATAAATTTGTACATAAAATAAATGGCTGAGGATTTTTTTTTCTTTTTGGGGAAGAGAGAGAGAGACAGACAGACAGACAGACAGACAGACAGACAGACAGTCAGAAAAATACACACAAGTACACAAAAAAATAAATTCTCAATAGTGTGATAGAGTGAAAAATGTTATATATATTAAACACTTCTCTCTTCCATGGCTCCCACACCAGCATGGCAATCACGTCCAGGGTTTAACGTCTATGCTCCCTGTAGCCCTGAGAACGGCTTAGCCCCACGTGACCGGCAACTAGGTTGGCAACCGCTGTAAGGATATTGACAGACAAAAGCACCAGACATGTCACTATAGAGACAAGACAATATAGTGTGACATCTGAATAAGTTTTTATGTATGTGGTTCACATTCAAAGAGCCAAGAGATTTCAAACAATTTAAAAGATACTCGTTCATATAAAAACAAGAAAGTGATTTTGAAATGAACGTTTTAACACTCTAGGAGAGCCTGTATGACATGCTTAAAATTAATAAACAGCAATTCTTTTTACTCTCTACATAAAACTATCTCATAGGAAACAACTTGAAATCGGAACAATATGCATTTGTTATTCCACCACAATACAAAAACCACATTTGTATATGAAGCACACTTAGATTATATCCCATTTAAAATGAGGTCAAAATACACTGAATATCAAAATTAAATGTAATAACGTGTTGCTGCAAACATGGATAAATGTAAAAATAAAACTCTCTCTCTAAAATAAGGAATAGGGATATCTCAAATTTAATCGAGTTTAGAAAATAAGATTTAATTCCTTGCAAAAGGACTCAAATTTTCCAAAAAAAATTCTTTATACTTAAGATTTAAACCCTAATCCATAATAAATTTTTAATTATAGCTTCAAAGACACACACACACACACACACACATATATATATATATATATATATATATATATATATATATATATATATATATATATATATATATATATATATATATATATATATAGTTAAATGACAAAATAAAAATCCAACAATATTTTAGATTTCGAATATCTTATTCTAATGAATTCCCCCTTCTACATAATACAAAACAAAACAATAAGTTTAAGAAATTACTCTAACTTAACAAATAAATTTATGAAGTAAAATTGTAAATTATTCCATGCTATGTTATTACTATATAATCTATATTATTACATTTCACATTCCATGTCTTCTTCCACACACGCACCAGTTCTTGTCTGTTCTTGAGTATCTTATCCTCCACACACACACCAGTTCTTGTCTGTTCTTGAGTATCCTATCCTCCACACACACACACCAGTTCTTGTCTGTTCTGTTTTAATCTTCTTTTGATGAATTGTCTTTATTTTGTTTTACAAATTTGCTTTTAAGTTCACTTTATTGATTTTTTTTTAATTGTTTTGTACACAGAATATAATTTCTTTTTCTTCAACAAAGCAGTTCAGGTGGCCGATTCTTGTCCGGTTTCTTTTCAGTATAAGCATAATATCACTTTCTCTATATCACATTTATTTTGAGTGGTATTTTCATCACAATCGAAATCCAGATATTTATGCTACAATGTTCCTTTTTTTTTCTTTCTCACTCAGGAAGTGAAACTGGCGCAACAAGCCGCCTCTTTCCTATTCCAACCACTGCAATATTTTCATAAAAATGAACTTAGGAGATTTGTTTTTAATAAAATGTTTTTTTTTCTTTTCGGTTTTTTGCGGGTAATAATTTTTTTCCAGCAACTGAATAGGAAAACAGTTTTAAGTTAGTATCAGCGATTCAATCGTTAATTTATTTCAACATTAGTCAACAATATCACGATTTGCTAGATTTCATGTTCATTATAAAAAAAAATTTATCATTCAATAAACTTTCTGAAAGGAAATTAATTATATCTTTAGATCTCTAAATCCTTTATTATTATTTTACTTTTTACATAATTATTAATTTAAATCTACATCTTGATCCTGATCACCAAATTTCTCACCTCTCCCGACTTAGTTATAACGATGTCAAATCTCCTGCCATTCTTCTTTCACCAAAATGTAATGCAAAAGAGGACGAACCCTCGTGTTCGCTAGCTTTAAGAGTTCTAAGGCTAAGCTTGCCTTCATTCACACACTCTTGCCTTCCCTCTAAGCCTTCCAGTCTTTCATTGCTCGTGAACTTCACTCACAATAAACAAGTTAAATAGTCCCCTCTATCTTAATACAGTTTATAAACGTTTGTTTTCCTATATTTTTTGTTTTTGCAGAATTTTTTAATAAAGATGCCTAACAATCATTATACGGCATCCATATATTATCTTCTTAGACCTTGGCTTCACATAGGGAATTCACTTCATGTCCTAGTCAGTCAAATTATTGGATAATAAAAAACAGAATCACAATTAACTGTAAAAGAACAAACTTGTCTGCAGATAAATTTTGATCAAAATTTTAAAAAAATTACGGAAAATCCTTTAAATTTTAATGGTTCTTATAATTATTATCTTTAAAAAGTAGAATTTTAAAGCACTTGATTGAAAAAATAAAATTAATATCATATCATAGTCGCATATTACTTGTTACCATGTATTTATCTTAATTTTGAGACAAAGTATATAAGTCTTAAAATCTGAAAATTGGTGCAATGACACCCTAGCATACATTGAGCTGCAGCAAATCTCCGCGACTCAGCCGAAGCAAACAAACAACTGATCCTCTCTCATTTGACAGTAATACATGATAATATTACGATCAAAATGGTGTATGGAATTTCTTTGAATTTCTAAACTATTACTCCTAAATACTCTATTTCTGTCTGCTGTATATTATTATTATTATTATTATTATTATTATTATTATTATTATTATTATTATTATTATTATTATTATTATTATTATTATTATTATTATTATTATTATTATTATTATTATTATTATTATTGCTATTATTATTATTATTAGTATTATTAGTATTATTAGTATCATTATCATTAAAAAAAAAATAAAGTTCATAAAAAATGTATGCAGACATTGACACTGAAATATACAGTTACATAATGTATTTGAATAATTTGTTTATAATAATCCAAAGTTGTGCATAAAATTTTCAATGTTATACTTATAAATACAAAAGCAAAGGAAAAGCGTGTGCTATAAACAATGAAAATACTAAGATAGTGATGATTTTGTACATGTACCTTATTACAGGCAAACAGTACTATTTTACGAGTCTGGCATCTCTTTTGTAGCATCCTACGATACTATCCTACTAATGTGCTCATGTTTTTGTTTATTTTTTTTACCAACGCCATTAATTACACGTATTCATATGACAATGATAATGCCTTTTGTGTTGCCACATTTATAAATGAGAGACAATACTGCTGCCATTGCCGCCATCACCAAAACCAGTTCTACCATTATCACATTTCATGAGCAATGTTTAACTATTATTACAACTATAAATATCACCACTTCCACAAATATGCATCTACTACCTCTGGTTCATCAACTAACATTGCTTCAGCCTTAAATCAACTATAGAAATTGCAAAATGAACAAAGACAACATAGATAAAGAGAACCTTAAACTATATTAAGGCCTAGCAAAATTTAACCAAAAGCAATTGACATTCTATACACACTTCTGAGCATAATTACTTGGAGAATGCTGTTAAATCTATTGACCTACTGGTTTTTACAAGAATTGGGAAAGTCAAAAAGAATCATATTTTGAGGTATGGAAAAAAATCATATCAGACGTAATGTTACGCTTGATGAAGAAAATTTTAGTCTACATTCTTCCTTTCCACCTATAAACTACTTTAACTGTTCATGTAGAAAAAATATGGGTTTTATAAGTTTTATATAAACTAAAAAGGCTTTCAAGAGTATGATTAATGTTGAGCTTTGTTCGCACAATTTAATAAATTCTGTGGCTAAAATTTCATACTAAAATAATAGTATCATTAGCGATTACGCAGAATGTTTTCATGTTACTGACATTGATGGTTAGTGTTAGTGATATTATGAACAATGCAAAGGAGAGAAAAAAGAAGCATGGCAAAATCCATGGTTTTAAATATCTCATGGTTTGCCTTACTCTCACATGCTGAGCAAGACAAACCATTTGTTAACCTGTGGAGGCAAAGTGAATTATTTAAAACATGCAGAACGCATGCATGAAAAATAAAAACATGCAATCTATACACCTGCATAATATAACATGATATCTCATGTTTTAGTAGATTTCTCATTGTATCTGCCTGAAACTTGTACGTTAATGTTTCATAAATACTTATACATAGTTTGAGCAGTGCCTGTCCTTCATATGGAAGGTCACTAAGCAACTTATATTAATAAATATTAAGCATAATGAAAGCCTCATCTAAAGCTGGTTAACTGGTAAGTCACAAAAGAATTCTCTGCCTACTTATCTAGATTTCAGTTAAATATTTTGATCCTTCCCAATCCTAGTAAAGCCCAGTTAACATATGTGCTGAGTTGAGGCAGCTATATTAATTAGTGTTTTCTTGACGACATAAGATACTTTTCTACAGATTAATGAGCAACTTGACCGTTTTAATAAAATAGTGGGCATCTTAAAATTATGACATTTGCATAAGGAGCATTGAAGAACACAGAGTGTCAAATTGCTATATTTGTAATGTAACTTTAGTGGAAATAGTACTGATAGGGGCTAATTAGTTTCCTCCAATTTCAAATCCAAAAAAAAATCGTTATCTCACCTCCGAACTTAGGTATCTGCAAGAAAATAATAGTGGAAGAAAGAGAAACCAGTGTGATGCAGGAGTGAGGCAAGCTTCTACTCAACTTTTAGAATTTTTGTATCTAGCCCCTAGGTATCTAATTCAGACAGCAAATCCAAAGAGAACACCAATGCAATTCACCTGCTCCACATTTAAACTTATGTTCTTCTCTGACAGATACCCATTTAATAACAACTCTATTAGTTTATCTCATTCAGGCCATGACATGGGGGTGAAAAACTGGCTATAAAATATACTAACATGACTCCAGGCTTGGCAAAATATAGATACGATTTATCCAATACAAGATCAAATCTTACATAAGGAGGTTTGTGAGCGAATATTTCATCAGCATCTGTTAATGAAATTACTGGACTCTGTACACAACAAGTAATAAGGATCTTAACATCGTAAATAGTGTTGACTGTATGCACAAGTCAGTAACGGACAAGACGGCCAATCATTTCTCTAAAGCATCAATAAATAACCAGAAACAATTATTTTACGACTGCATCTTGTTGCACAGTTTTTAATTTAGAAATATCAAATGGATGTATTTAAAATTGATGGCCAACGCTAATACAAAAGGGCTGACAGTCTTGGAAGAGTATATGGATGGATAACATTTTTAGAAAACATGTAGAGGTAACCCTTCGAAATGTTGGCACAGCCCTTAACTCGTCCATCTAGCACAACAGATATAAAGAAATGTGTATTCCTCCATGGCAGAAGCAGAACATAATCAACAAATCTAAACTTACATGAAAATAAAAAGTTGAAAGTCATAAAA
>JAWDGP010001354.1:0-12500 GCA_033675545.1 Elysia crispata
GTGACAACGGCAGATTCTATGACTTATATGTTTCCGGATTTAAAGTTAAAGATGCAAAGCATTTGTAAGCTTTTGATTTAATTGATTTATTCTTGCTAAAAGCTTTGTTTACTTCAATACACTTTCATTAAAAACTGTTCCTTTGAGTTGTATTGTGAGCAATAATATTATTATTTATGTATTAAACACATTCTAATTATACTACATATTCTAATTATACCAAATGCTAATATTATAGCAGATTTGAGCACCAAAAGATGTTTAATAGTTTTTTAAGAGTAAAAAAGGGTTTCATGACTTTTTCCCTTGATTTATTTGATTGCATGATTATACGATTTAAGACAATTTGAATAAGCATAGCTTTGCCCAAACTAAAACCAAATGTATTCCGCGATAATGTGTTTTTCGTCGATCTGAAATGACTTTACTCGATTTTCTCCCAAACGTTGTACCACAAGCTGATAATAGTCATACTTTTTACTTTCATAAAAAACATGTATTTATATCCAAGGTAAATCGTAAATTTATGAAAGGAACAATTTATATTTTCAAACACTTTCAGCTCATCGAAAAACTTGATTTCGTCCCGTTCGTATATTTTGCCTTTCTAACAAACAAAATAACCTCGCTGCGTGTGGAACACAGCGTGTAATCGAAGTCGATAAAAGAATGCACAAAGGAACTCACACGCTTACGCATCCCGCTATTAACATTAATACCTATATCAGTCGACACCTACTTCTTTTATATTTTATCTATTTTACTAAATAATAAATTCAATATATATATATATATTAAGGATAAAATTTTTACCAAAAGAGGGTGGGCTGGCTATGAGAATGAGCTTATTGGTATCAGTTAAGCCCAGAAATTTGTTGCGTGTAGAGTATTTTTTTAGTGGCAGTAAATGCAGTGATTGTGGCAGGGATTGCAACAAAGCACATACGGTTAAAATTGAGGTGTTAGAAGGGTCGACTAAGGCAGCGTTAGCCGTAGTAAGAAGGTCACAAATACATGACTGTGAAGGAGGATCAGAGCCTCATGAATATTACAGGACGATATAACTATTATTATACTTCATTTTAGAGGTAAATTTCAATTAATTTATAATTCCGTTGTCCTGCTTCATGTTCATGAGGCCTCACCTGGAACTTCAAAGCAAGACAGTTTCGAGCTAAGAACACTAACATCAAACTGAAAGCTAGCATAATTTCTGTGAGTTGGTATGTTGTAAAACTTATTAAAAATCCGTATTGTAGACCATCCTGCAACAATTAAAGCACTAAGATAGTCCGTCAGTGCAACTTTGAAATCAATACAAAGGCTAAAGGGTGATATCAGAGGCGGATGGCAGTTTAGGTTAGATCTGGGCAATAAATTTCTGAGGGTTCTAAGAAAGGTTAGAGGTTAAACCGACCCCCGAGCGGACAGACGACTGCTAAAACTCACACAACCTTTAACGCAGTAGTGAACACAATGCTAAGGCTAGAATATAGGATAAAATACAAAAAATGGCATAAAACACAGAGCATAGTAATCCGTGGATCAGATAAAAGAAGTCCCGCACAAAGTGATGCATGCGTGAAGAGAACATTCCCTCCAGGTGAGGCCTCACGAATATTAAGCACGACGACAGAAGAGTTAGGGGTCGTGATATCATGGACAACAGGTGTAAAAATAAATGCTTGGTAGTGATAACCATGGGGTTGATATGATAACTCGTATTATGGTGGCTTGTCTTACAGAATGTATTTAACTAATGGGAACTTTTTCAAGTCTAAATTGCTGCAAATTTCGTTTTCATTATTCTACAATAATTTTAATCATATTTTTTTTTTGGTTTTTGTTTTGTCTTAATGGCTGTATCACCATTATTCTTTTCTCTCCTAACAGATCGGTGAATACATTCCCGTCTAGTTCATGATCTGAATGAAAACTTGTAAACAAAAAGCTGTATGAAAGAACAAACCTCCAGAATTACATCTTCCATACTTTTATATCCACTTCCCTTCGTTGGTGTATAGATCTTTATTTTTCATTCCCTATTACTCGCTTTATTCATTAGAAGGCCTGCGTAGTCTCAAATCAATATTTATTTTGTTTTTATATTCCTTTAAATAATTGAATCCTCGTATCACTAGAGAAAAATTTTATGGTAGCAATTAAAAAAAAAAACCTTTTTTCCCTTTTGCTTCCCCTTTCTTCTTTTACAAATCTTTCATGAGATTCCTCAAAATCATTGGAGAATGTAGACTGCTTATAGAAATGTCTTCAATAACATTATTTAACTACAGTCAATCACTCCTATTATTTCTTTTTCAGTTATCAGATGACATATGATATAATTCTAGGGGGAAGCCTGTCGCATGAAGCCTTTGAAAGATCAAAATCAAGTTACTTCACTACATGGGATAAGGACCATGATACTCTTGATGATCTGAATTGCGCTGACGACAACATGGGAGGATGGTGGTACTCAGATTGTGGATGGATGCATCTGAATGGACCATGGGACAGAAGAAATAGAAGTGGTTTGTTTAACCGTAGATATATTGGCATGTGCGTGTACAATGGAGACTTTGTGCGGTGGTTGACATCTACGGAAATGAAAATCAGACTATCGTGTTGAGCGGCGCAATGGACAAACAAGTAACATTGCGAATGCAACAATGCTTACTTGAACCTGCTCAGTCCAAACTCCGCCTTGATTAATGGTTGTAAAAAGTGCTAAAAAATTTCCAGAGAGTTATATGAAATTGCTTGTCAAGTACTTGGGTTTCATTAAAAATGTGCCTCTGTACGTGTATCTATGTATCTAAATTGAAGCATGTAGAAAACTGACATAGGGCTATCTTTCGAACAATTATCATATATAGGGATGAAAAATTATATACATGTATTTTGATTGATTCGCTGTCTTAAATTTACACAAAGTTAAATAAATTCCTAGAGACCTAAAGAGGAGATTTCAGTTACGACAAAGGTTAGAGACCAGCAAACAATATATTTTATTTCAATTTGTTACTTGTTTATCCTCTGACTACAAGTCTAGATCTCTATAATAAATGAGAATCAAAAGATTTCTACCCTCCTTGTGTTCTCAATGAGTGTAAAATGTTGAGTGGTATAATTGTGACATGGTTACTAAGGTGGCGATATTATAGAGTTTTAATATTCAGCTGTCTATTCCAATATTCACTCGCATCATTAATGTATGATCACATACGGTTTACATAAAGTAGCCATTCACTTGACTCGTGGATGAATGACCTTGACAGCGACAACGTGCCTTGCCGCCTTCAATTGGCCCACACAAGCATTAATGGCGAGAATACATGCACTCACCCAGAAATTAAGCAAATTTAGCGAAAATTTTCTTTTTGCAAGGGAAGCCTTGGTTGAGACTCGTAATTTTCTCTCTCTCTCTCTCTTTCTGCCAATCTCTTAATGTGTATCAATCAACTTATCTCTCTTTGTTTCACCTCTCCACCTGTCTTTCTGATCCCATTTTCTGTCTCTATTCTAGCTTTTATTTCTCTCCTCACACTACTTCGCTCTATAAACCTGTTTATCATTCCATGGCGCTTTCTTCTCTCCTTCACTCTATATCATTTTTTATCTCTATCGCTCTCTCTCTATCTCTCTGTCTCTCTTTCTTTCTCTCTCTCTCTCTCTCTCTCTCTCTTTTCTAGCCTTTCACACTGTGCGTTTATGCATCTTACAAACTGATTAAATGTCTTTTGCCTGTGTCTTTTATTATTTTTTTAATGTCTAAGTGTTTTTATTTTTTTTATTTTTCATTATTTCTCTGCATTTACATCTCTCTATCTGCTCTTTTTTTTTTGTCCTTTTGCCAGTATGCCGATTTGTCTTCTTCTCGTTCTCTTTATCTCTCATACTAGGTCCACTTGAATGTGTTGTATTTACAATTGCTTTTGCTCTTTATGTCTTGATTCATAGCTTTTTGCCAATAGCTATATTTCCCTACCAGTTTGTCGGTATCTCTCTACCTTTCTCCATTTCTCTCTCTCTCTCTCTTTCTCATTCTCTTTCTCTTCTTAGTTATTTGCCTGTGTTTGCCCTTCTTTCCTTCTTTCTGTCGATATCTGAGTGCATCAATCGGAATTCCGATGAAATTGATACAAAACTAAACGCACATGTATTCTCAAAAATGAGATCTCTACGTTAAATGCAAGTAAAGTTTCAATGAACAGATTCGGCGACTTTTACGAAAATGTTAACGCAATAATCAACAACATCATGTACAGATTTGTTGCACGTCGTGTTAGGTATTACGATACGTGCTTGTGTCAATATACTGCACTCTTAATGTCTGCTGTGCTGAGCCCTAAAACATGATGATAATTTTGCGTAGTTTTTTTTCTTGTACCGTACTTTTTATTTTATTTTTTTATTTATTTATTTATTTATTTATTTTTTTTTGGGGGGAGAGTTACGAATAAAAGGAAGTATGACAAAATCCTGTTGTTTCCTCTTCTTCAGGTAAAGGCGAGTTTTGTTCCAACTTCTTTCCTATATCTGACAGTAAAGTGAAAATTATAATATGGTTTTATTGAAATATTTTATGTTATTGAAATATTTTATGTTTAAAGGTAGATTCAAAGGACTTGAATTACATTGCCTGTTTTAAAATTGAACTTCATAGGTCCCTGCCCACTATATGAGCGGCTATAAGCCAAATGCGGTGTTCCTTAACCCATAGAAAACTGTGTCTAGCTATCCTGTTACACAAACGAGAATGAGAACGGCCCATGAACAAGAATGTGGCAGTTATAAAACTGGCTACAAAAGTTTTGTAACCCCATGAGAACTGCTTTGAGTTTGGAGCATTGGTGTGCAAACTTTGGTATGTGTTGGACCAAAAATCCTGACTAGTGCCTGAATTTCCTAGGTGTGCCCCACACTCCATTATGCAGAAGTCTGTGGCGAAAGGAAAAAAAATTAGGGTTAGGCATGCTCCCTGGTTTTTTTGGAACTGATTCCCTCAATGAGCCACCATCACATTTCAGTCTTACATTCCTATGTGATGCATTTATCAAAATTATTAACCTGACGCTTTAAGGCAGGTGTATTCGTCAATTCCATATACTTGTAATTGACTGACCGTAAGGAACTGCTAGAAAAATGGCTATCAGTGAACCAATTAGTCTTGCCAGTTGACGCTTTAATGGGCGTCTCATTGAGGAGGCTCGCCAGTATGTTTTTTGTTTCGCTTTGCCCAATAACACCATTATAGCTCTAGAGTGGGAGAAGCACTGCTATTGTCACCTGCTTTCGATCAGGCTTGTGCCAGGGCTTTGCTAAAGAATTTTCTGAATATTCTGCAGGCCCTTGTCATGCTCTTTGACAGATGAGGATGTTTGTTGGTAGATTTCCGGGTTTTACTACAGCACAGTTGGAGAGAAGTCTGACATCAGCATCCACCTTTGCTCTCATCTCTTTATCAAGTCGGTGGACTAGGACTTTCTTGATATATTCTGATACATAACAATTGGTTTCAACCTGAGCCACCATGATCACACCTGTCAGTGGTCGCAGGACAGAGATGCTATCCGAAATCCGATGAGTTATAATGCAGCATTTCTGATTGTGGCACCAACTTTTCAGAAAACAGTAGTCACATTTTTATTTTCAATTTTCGAAAAACACTATTTTGTTGAGAAAAAATCTGACCACGCCAATCTTTAAAGCAATATACAACGTTATGGCAAATTTGACCTTCCGAGGTGGTCTAGAAATGCTCGGTTAGATGGTCCTCATTTTTCGCCTAGCTCTATTATATATATATATATATATATATATATATATATATATATATATATATATAAATTGTCAAATTTATCATTTAGCGCCTTGTGGTAACTCTTATCCGCACAGTTATTTAAACCTACATAGTAATGAATATTTTTAAAAAAGGGGTAAATATATTTTGGTTTTACAAAACGGCGTTCGCAAGTTAGCCTTAGTTGACAAAACAACGCATTTCAAGGAAATTGAGGGAAGCAGTTTGCGCTGATTTTTCATGGATTACAACCTAGCCATATTGATGCTTTAAACGTCTGGAAAATTTCAAAGGTGTGGGTTCGGTAATAACGGATAAGTTCGCGGTCAAAGCCTCCCCTTTCCGCTTAAATATATATATATATATATATATATATATATATATATATATATATATATATATATATACACTAATTGAAAGCCCGCGAATTCGCAGGATTGAAAGTTTAAAGCAATATCCATGTAATAAAAAATTTAACAGAAAATTATTGTACTTACCATTATAATATCCATGCTGATTTGAAGTCTACATTACTGGTGTAGCCTGTTATAGTCAAAGAGTTCTCTAATGGTGGTGCCATTGCAAATTGTAAACCATCATAGCTTTTGACTCTTGACATAGCTACATACAACTGACCATCAGTGAAAACTGACTGTGGAAGACAAAATTAATTCCAACTTTTGTCAATGTTTGACCCTGTGAATTGTTTATAGTCATGGCATAGGACGGTTTTGTTGGAGACTGTGGGAGATGACAGTCTTTTGTTGTTGTTAATGCAATGCGTGGAATGAATACAATGTGTCCAGCATGTGCACTTGTGATTATTTTGGCTTGAATTACTCTTCTTCCTAAAATTGTAATCAGAAGGCATGTGCCATTCAGGAGTCCTTGATATGGATTCGAATTTTGTAAGAGCATCACTGGTATGTTGCAAAGGATCAAAGTGTGGGTGTGTTTCAAAAATCTTCACAACTGACTTTTGCTGAGGATAGTCTTCGGTTTTACGATATAAAATAATATCTCTCGGCAAAAGGTTTTGAGGTGTATCTGGTAAAATGAGAGCTACTTCGGGTACATTTGGAAGTTTGTACCTAAGCGAGTCTTTACAGGTACCTGCACGAAGTACCATTTTAATAGATTTGTCTTGGTCGCCTGCTTGTTCAATTTGATTCGCAGCCTGTGTATAGAACTGCTGGAAAGGATTCACACCATTTATAACAGAGGAAATTGTGTGAAGCACATCAGGCTTTTAATGTTGATTCCGATGCAATCTGTTTTGTATTTCATTGTGAATGTCATAAATGTACAATTGTGTAAATTTAGGCCTTTCTCCATTTGTATTTGACCTATTACCAAATACAGCTAGAATAAATCTACCATCATTTTACGCCCATATGGCATGCCATTATCTTGAAAGTTATAGATATTTCTATATAACTCAAAGAAGCAAAGCTGCAGTATAGACCTTTGTTGAAGATGTCATATACTTTTTTATATAAGCACTTCATTATTTACAGAGTCATTGGCCTTGATTGATTACTCAATATTTAAACGGGGTTATTGATATTTTACTCTAAAAATAATTATATGCTGGATACACTTATAGGGAAAAAAAGGTTGCAATAATCTTTTAATTTAGAATACAAGCTTAAATAAGATGTTTATTCTTCATTCTAGCTATAAATTGCCCTTGATACGTAAAATAACACGGAAAAAACATCTTTTTCAAGCGCTCATAGTCAAACCATTCTTTTTTGAACAAATATTATTTTTACTTAAAGGAGTATATATTGTAAGAGTATATTATGAAAAATAGCAGAACCCGTACTATTTGGAAGTACTTCACTGACTCATAAATTTATCTTTAAGTACTACATGTAATGTTTCTTTAGTCTAAAAGTGCCTATCCATCAGGGTTATTGTTTGGGAATGAGCTCAAAATTATTTGTATCTTTCTATTCATCATACTGTACCATTATGAAAAATACGTAAGCACAAAAATTATATGCAAAAAAAAACATAAAGAAACAAAAAAAAAACAAAAACTGTAAAGATGTCACGCCACTCTCTGCTAATAAGTTCAACTACTCAAGAACGAGACTTTTGAATGGATTTAAAAAAAAACTAATGTAAGAGGTTCTATTTTCTGGTCAATATCTTTAAGTTTTAATTTTCATCAGGTATCAGGGCACCACCTTAAATTTGAATCATATACTATGCATTTCTGCAAATAATATCAACAAACATATTTTGTAGATTCAACTAAAGAAAAATCGAACAATAATTTTAAAATTCCAGCTTAACAATTCTTTACCAGCAATTTTTACTTCAAGCAATAGGCTACCCATTTTCAGCATCGGTCTTTAGCCTGGCACGGTTTTCTGCCTGATGTTTGGCTATAGGTGGTTTAGAGCCGTTCTGATTGTGAAACTTCTAAAATGGATAATTATCATATATGATGCTAACAAATACCAGTAATAATTGCTACACTTAACAAGAATAGATGGAACTGAAAAATTCCTTGACCTCTTGATTACTTGTGTTAAAGACAAAAAAAATTCTTTGTCAAAAAGGTAAATACAATCGTCTTTATAATATCTTAACAAAAAATAAATGCTGAATGATTATTAAAGAGAAAAAAATTAAATGAAATTCTTACCAGCACTAGGAACCGCTTTAAAGGGTTTGTATTATTGTCTTCTGCATGATTGATGTCACCTGCCCTCTGGATAATAAAAAATAAAACAAAAATTGTTCAAATTCTTCTTCTACTTTGGTAAAAGTTGTTCTGAGTGATAAACCATTACTATTAAACATATTGTCCAATTAAGAGATAGCTGCATAGACTTTATCTTGTGAAACAGTGTGAATGGCTTAATGTTTACAACAAAAAGTATCCGGTGTGTGGATTTTATTCAATTTGTAAAAAGATTTCATTCTATCCATAGAAATCAAAACTAGACTATGAAATAAGCATTACTAACACTACTCCCAAACATTTTTATTTCCTTACAGAAACTTAAGAAAATCACTCCCAAAACTAGTACTTAAAACATTAAAAATCTCTCACTCTTTAATTCCATTAACTAAAGTAATAATCTTTAAAAAATAATATTTGAAAATAACTTAATATCCAGAAAAAGGAGCTTGCACTATTTTCAGGATTGGTGGCTTCCTTTGAAAGTTTGCACCTAAATCTAGATCTAGATAAAGGTTGTTGAAAAACTTCTAATAAGTAATCAATATTTAAACATTAAAACTAAGTTGCTGTTTTGGCACACTCTATAAAAATGAAGCAGGAGAAAAAATATAATAATTTATTTACTATTCTTGGATTGGTTCACTTACACAAAAAGACAAGCACATTTTCCTGTCCCTCATAACTTTTTGTAATATATTTTTCTTGAATGAGTCAAAAACAAATTATTTCCTGTCATAAACTGATACAAAATTCTCATATATGGATTTTGTATTATGATCTAGATCTAGATATTCACAATTTTCATTTTGCTCAATTTAGCCCATTCAGTTCCAAAGAAGTTGATGTCCTGTAGCAAACCTGGGAAAGTTTGTCTACATATTCTCTTTAAACCTTTGACTACTGTAATATATGTAGATATAAAAGCCACAAATTATCATTCATAGAACTTTTCAAAAGAAAACAAAATGAAAAATGCAGGTTTCCTGCACTTCTCCAAAAACTAGATCTAGATCTAGATCTAACAAACTAGCACAAATTGACAAAGAAGTTATTCCTGTTCAATTTTGTAAAAGTTATCTCCCAGCTCTATTAAATGCACAAAACATGTTGGCTCTAAAACTAAATATAAATTTCAAAAGATTAGGAGAACTGTTTTACATTTAATGTCTACACTTCTTCTAAAAGACATGACTTTTCGTCAAATCTGAACCTTTTCATAATTTTTCCGAAAACTTTATTGGCACGAAAACAGTCATGTCAAGGGCTTTTCAAAAAGCGTAAGTAAATGAATAACCTGAAAATTACACAATACGACGTTTAATTTTTTTTAACCACTTGTGTAGAAGATGCGTGTCTGGTGTAAGGTGGAAGCGGTAGCGGTGATGTAGATTTAATCTCTATGGTTCTATCTGCTTCTTGTGGTGATGAAGCAGATCTTAAGCTGGGTCTACGTTGTGGAGATCTAGAGTTACATCTCTTTTCACCATCTGGATCAGATCTTGGTTGGTCTATAGATCCAGATCCAGTTTGTCGTAGATCTAGATCTTGATTTCTATCAGTATCAGAAGATATGGATGGTTGATCAAGTGTTGTTTGTGGTGGCGTGGTTGGGGGATTTTGATTTTGATTAAGTGTTTCTACATATCTGGATCGTCTTAAACGACGTCTCTTTTTCTCACCTGCCATCGTAATATCGATCTATCTTCCACAGTTAATTATATAACTAAGACTGAGGTGGTCTTATCGCTGGTTGGCCTAGACTATGAAGGAGAGGTAGATCTAGATCTGTTTTGACGAAAAAAAATGTCAAAGGTCTAATTTTGATCTATTGACACAAAACATTGTTTTTAAAAAGTGGAGGTTATGTCCCTAATATTTTTCATTTTTAAGTGACTGAGTAAGTCTGTGGTGATGGGCAACGATCAATACGTAGTCTGTGGTGATGGGCAACGATCAAACTTTTTAGAATTACTGCTATCTAGTGAAGTTGATGGCCATTGCGGGAGGCGCACATTGAAAAACAAATAATATCAAAGGTCTAATCTTATTTAATGACAAAAAACATTGCTTTTTAAAAAATGGGGGTCATGTCCCTAATCTGCTGTATAGTTTTTCATAAAAAAAACTATTTTGTAATATTCAAGTGTCTGAATAAGTCTGTGCAGATAAGCAAAAATCGAAGAGGGAAGCACACAAAAAGCACTAATTTTTTTATATAAGTAGGGATTTATATATATATATATATATATATATATATATATATATATATATATATATAAAGTTTGAAGATAAGGTGGAATAATTGATGAGAGTGCTCA
This sequence comes from Elysia crispata, assembly GCA_033675545.1. Classification (NCBI taxonomy): domain Eukaryota; kingdom Metazoa; phylum Mollusca; class Gastropoda; family Plakobranchidae; genus Elysia; species Elysia crispata. The sequence goes on from JAWDGP010001354.1 coordinate 10,823, forward strand.
ACTGTGGGAGCAATACATAAATAGAGAAGATCTTACCTTAAATTTCCATGCATACTACACTTGTGTTTCAAGCGGAGGACAAAGCTGTCGCCGGTCCTCCGCTCTCTTCGGGTATGACTGAGGTGTGTTCGTTTGCGCTTGCCGTTCCGACCTTGTGTTGTTGTTTATTTTCGTTTCCGGGCCACTGATAGTTTTGTAGTAAATGTTTTTTCCGGTTGGGGCACGATGAAAATATTTCCCTTCTTTTGTTGAGGCTTGGTTTTGTGTGTAGAATGAAGTATTTTTCTGCTGTGCAAAGGTTGCATCTGTTTGTTGCTGCCGAGTATGGCTGCGCTCTTTCGATTACAGCCCATGATAAGTGGTATGCGGTTTTAGATTCTTTAAGCTTCCATATTAATTCACTCAAAGTTGTGGCTGATTTCTTGTGGTTGAGTCGAAAGCTCGATGTGTGCTGATTGTATCGGGCCTTGAACTCATTTTCTGTGATTCCTATATAGGTGTCTTGTGTCTTCGAGGGTATCTGTTCCACAGTTGCCTTGTAGACCACTCCACCCTGAAGACACTGGCCATTGAGTGGGCAAGATTGTTTATCCCTGCAGTTGCAAGTCTTGCCTTGTCGGAACAAGGTCGGAACGGCAAGCGCAAACGAACACACCTCAGTCATACCCGAAGAGAGCGGAGGACCGGCGACAGCTTTGTCCTCCGCTTGAAACACAAGTGTAGTATGCATGGAAATTTAAGGTAAGATCTTCTCTATTTATATATATATATATATATATATATATATATATATATATATATATATTTAAAGAAATGTGAACCACAACCACAACAGTAACAGTTATATTTTTTCCAATCATACCAATTCATGCAAAAAATACAATAACTGTCACAACCACACAATTTCATGAAGAAACAGAAATAGTTAAAGATAAACAATTTAAAACAAATTCAGACTTATCTCCAAAGCCACAGAAAGAAAATAAATAATTTTTTTTTCTCAATGATGCATTTAACAGAATTGTAAGGAACTTGAAACATTGGATTTCTTCTCATATTGTAATGAAGACCTTCTTAAAATGAAGTGAACTTTCCAGCAATAAAGTTAAGTAAATCTGGTTGCAGTTTTTAAGCAGCCCTTTAGTTTTAGTTTATATCTCCACTGAGACTGTGTGTGGTGCTGATTTGACCCACTACAAATAGAGTGTAACGTAGCAGAATCGTCTCCTCCACAGCCACTCATAGTACATTTTTTGAAAGACGAATGACCCTTAAACACTTGAATTCTTCTCGTGTTGTAATGAGGACTTCTTAAAATGAATAAATATAGCAAGCAAAAAAGTCAACTAAATCTGTGTGCAATTGTTTAAGCAGCTCTCGTTTTAGTTTATCTCTGTACTGAGACCGTATGCTCTTCCTTCATCATGAACACTGTTGAGATCTAAAATGTCGTTTCCTCCATCATCACCTCTGATACTCTTAGATCTATAATCAGATCTTTTTTTCCGGGCTTGTGGTATTGAAGTGCCTAGTCCAATTTTTTTTCCTTGTCGGATTGATAATCCGGTCTGGTTTTTTTAATTGTTACACATTGGAAAATCAAAACACTTTTTCATTAATTTAACAAAAAGAATAATAAAAACTTATTGTATCCAAAAATAGTTCTAAATTTTTCGAG
>JAWDGP010001354.1:20000-59038 GCA_033675545.1 Elysia crispata
TGAAGACGGTTTAAACCAACCAGTTTCATTAACCAACATGTTAAACTTTCCTGATTTCATTTACTGCAGCACTATGGTGTCATGTGTTTTGTAAGAGAAAAATAGGTTCTTTGTTTGTAGTATAAAAGCTGAAGAGAAAAATTGTTTTCTTTTTCTTTTCTAATTTTTTATAAACTATTGCACAAAATCTTTGTTAGATTTTCTAACCAACAACAAAAAACCTGCAGCTTGTTCAGACTAAAGTCCACTATGAGCAAGAGTGTTTTTGCTGTTAAGAAACTATCATGTATGATATCTTTTTATCCGTAATTATGAACAAGAGATATACGCCAACAGAGTACATCACAAAAAATCTTAATAATTATAGCCGTAGAGAACGCCATTACTGCTGCTGCTGCTGCTTGACACTCTATTTAACACAAGTTCAGCTTGTGGATCGAATGATTTTGTCGACGCGTGTGTGGGCAGATGGAAGGCAATTGTTGCTTGGGGTATTGTTTGAAATACTGCCAGTCAAATGATGGTATCAATTTATCGACACATCAATGGCCGGCTACCAGTTTTAGGCTCTTCAGTCATTGTCAGGGTATCTTATTAGCATGAGAATAATTATAGGAGATATCAAACTAAGATTCAGATAGTGAAGTTCATAGAATTTATAAAAGGGTAAACACTTTCTCTTGGACCTTACATTTTATGAAGGGCATGACGTGCTATGATTTCTCACGTTTGTTCGATAAATGAATCTATAAAGACTAAAACATTATCTTGCTTACAAACTCTCATAATCGCGTATGGCAGTTAACTGATCTGTGTCTACAGTAAGAAGAGTTGACATCCATACAGTACTGACTTGATCAAACTGATGCACCTCAAGTGAAAACACATGAAAAGACGTGACAATAAATTCCCAGACGTTAAGAGGAGCCAAGTACAGAGGTAAGACTGCGATATTATCACCTTCCTTCATTCCCTTCCAACAAGCTCAGCTCCAGTGGGTCAGGGACTAGGGGTCAGCTTATAGCTCTGCAGCCAGAAGCAAAAAAAAAAGTAGAATAGTCGGTTTTATTGCAGATATCGGCCCAACGCACTTTCAGCATTATGATTGCATTTTCCTAATGAATTTCATATGCCTCAAACGAATGTGAAGGTTTAATTTGTCGCAAATAAATGCTTTTCAAGATATAAGCTATATTGTGTTGCTCTAAAATCCTGTTATACTACAAGTTTCGAATCCGTCGAGACACATTCAATTCTGAAGCCTAACGTGAATTTGGCTGATATCTGCAAATTTACCCAACCAACGCCGTCCGCATCATCAACATGAAAGTAAAACTCTTCTGTAGAAACACCGTACACCTTTTTTCAGTTCTGCATTGTTTTTAACAAGGAAGCAACACGTAAAAAAATCAGTGTGTCTCAAAGCGCAGAAAAAGAAAGTTAATAATCCATGCAAACTTTTTTTATACCCGGGCTTTGAAAATGTTTGTAAAGTGTACTGTTAAGTACTCAGATTATAATTATTCAGAAGTAGCAGCAGTAGATCTGGGACAGTTCAAGACGTTGAAATCTCCAGAGAAGAAAATGTGGCCCAGGAGGAATGGTGTAGAACATCCTAGATGTCACTTCTACATAAATGATTACCTAAGACTGGCTAGTGACTAAAACAATGGTCAAGCACGCATAGATTTAGAAACATAAAGTTACATTCCCGCCAATAAGTAACATCCTACAACGTCATAATTAGCGAATGAGCACAGGCAAACCCAACCATACAAGCCAATTTTTACCACATTAATAACTACCGGTACCTGCTAAAATACCATATGATATATCAGTCCCTGATACGTTTAGCTTTTAATTCCTCCTTTTTACTTAATGATCTGTATCTTTATAACTTCAAACTTCTATCATTACCTATGGATGGGCAATATTAACTGACGTAACACTTTAGACATCATGACGCGCGATTTAGTCCCAACATATAGCAGGACACGATTGTCGCTTGCACTTCTTCTGAATGAGATGGGAAAACTTCTCAACTTTTGTAACATGGCACTAGAGACGAAATCTCATGGATATAACTGTAACTGTTTCTGCTTCCTAATTTTTTACTCGTTACATGGGACAGGCTTTGATAATTTATTGTACATGTGTTACTCCGCTTGTTAAAATAATGTTCAAGTCACTTTCCTCATGTTCGACTCATCAGTGAGCAAGGGGAAACAAATCTCTATAGATGTATCGTATTGATACAACCTCGGTTCTTGCCCGTATATTTCCCCTTAAAATAGTTTCTGCATTATTTTGGTTGCCTTGACCTCACCCTTGTATCTTGCGGAAATTAAAATGCAAGACGCGAGGTGAGCTTGTTTCGCCTTATGCTTAATATGGTCCTCTGAGCTGTTCATTTTTTGAGTTCAAAGGCATGACAGAGGATGGAAGACAGGAAGGTTCTGGCTGGTAATGTGTAAAACTCCTGCTTCTGCATTTCTCTTCCTCTTCAACATCCTTCTCTTTGCCTCTTCTTTCCACTCCTCACCCTGCCTTTGTACACAAAAACAATACATATTGTGACGTCACCATACACGAATTGACTGGAGGAATTGTGCATTTCGCTGTTTCGTATGAACCCGAACCCCGTAAGAACAAAATCTTGTCAATAATGTCATCTAATACTGACGTGCTAAAAACACTATGATACAAAAAATAATAAACTCACCAGTTTACTTGCTTTTGTGCCAATTTTTAGGTATCTCATGTAAATGTGACATCAGATATTTATAAGTACATAAGGCTAATACTACTTTGCACAGACAATGACTACTTCTTCTTCTTCTTCTTCTTCTTCTTCTTCTTCTTCTTCTTCTTCTTCTTCTTCTTCTTCTTCTTCTTCTTCTTCTTCTTCTTCTTCTTCTTCTTCTTCTTCTTCTTCTTCTTCTTCTTCTTCTTCTTCCTCTACTTCTTCTTCTTCTTCTTCTTCTTCTTCTTCTTCTTCTTCTTCTTCTTCTTCTTCTTCTTCTTCTTCTTCTTCTTCTTCTTCTTCTACTACTACTACTACTACTACTACTACTACTACTACTACTACTACTACTACTACTACTACTACTACTACTACTACTACTACGACTACGACTACGACTACGACTACGACTAAGACGACTGCGACTGCGACTGCGACTGCGACTGCGACTGCCACTGCGACTGCCACTGCGACTGCGACTGCCACTGCCACTGCCACTGCCACCGCCACCGCCACCGCCACCGCCACCGCTACCACTACCACTACTACTACTACTACTACTACTACTACTACTACTACTACTACTACTACTACTACTACTACTACTACTACTACTACTACTACTACTACTACTATTATAACCAATACCACTACTACTAATACTAAGACAACATTACTTCTACAACTATTATTATTACATCATTTACTTATCGTACCAATACCCCCCAGCTTACTACCACTAGCACCACCACAAGTACTACTACTACTACTACTACTACTACTACTACTACTACTACTACTACTACTACTACTACTACTACTACTACTACTACTACTACTACTACTACTACTACTACTACTACTACTACTACCACTACCACTACCACTACCACTACCACTAATACTACCACTACCACTACTATTCCTCCTACTACTAGTTTTCCTACCACTGAAATTTCTTCTACCTATATTTTTTTTTGCCTTCTTTGTCATTACTGTAATAACTGCTGCGTCCTCTCGTTCCGCTAACTTGACAACTACAACAAAATTTTTAACTCATCGAATCACTTTTCACGTAAAACTCACACGTCTTGTTTTTTTTCGTTTTTCTTTTTTTTTTGAAATTATGACTAGAGCACGCAATATTAATTTATTCGTGAAATGTTCTGATTTACTGTGATAATCTTTTAACATTTTTTTGTACTTCTATAGCAGCCTGATAGTGGAATTTGCGAAGTTAAGCTATGTAAAACTTGCAATCCTAACTTGTCAATCCAATTCTCGAGCGTCCATGATGTTCCTGTCTTCTCAAACATGCAAGCACGCAAGGAGAGCTATGTCATATGGTGTGCTTAGAATGAAATGGACAGAACTGAGAGTGTTTTCCTGGATGACCCAAGGAGCCTGCCCAGCACTTTGACCCTGCAGCTGTTTGAACGAAGCTCATTTGGATTTTATACCTCTCATTTGTTATTGTATACGCAGCTTTGAATTTAGTTTGAAATGGCAATGATTTTATTTTTTTTACCATGGAATTATCGTGAGTTACGAGTTGTCATCACTTGCAATCATTCAAGTTTTTTCTCTCCCGTACTATTTCTAGGGATCGGTTTGTACAATCTCGTTTGAGCATTGTTTTCTCTCTATCTTTCTGTGGTATGATACAGGAGTGTCGTCTTTTTTGTTGCAGGTATTTGTTTATTTGACAATCTTTGTTATTTCTTATCTTGAGTATGGTTGATCATATGCCGATACCCTGGACAGATTCTGTTGTTTAACGCTATATTTTTCCCCGCTTTATTTATGTTTTGAATCACCAGACACCGTCCACTGTCAGCTTTTCTCTTCATCAAAGTCTTTCAATTGGATTTAATCTTTTTTTGTTGTTTTTAATGATGCTTTTTTTGTTTCATTCTTTACTTGAAAACTTGCAGACATTTTTTTGTTGTTTTTTATGCTCAATTGCATTTAGCGATTCTTTTCAGATTATCTTTTACAATACCGTGTAAATTTAGGGCAACCTTTGATGATCTGTGTTCATGGATTTTAGGTTTGCTTGGGTATGAAAACATTTTTTTCAACCGCGATGTAGAGAAAAGATATAGGAAAGAGTTAGACCAATGAAATGTTATGTGTGGTGCAAAAAACTTAGTGAAAAAGTACTCAATATTTCTGCTCCAAACTATGCACCTATTCTTTCGTCAAGAGCTTGGCCTCGACCATCGTCGCGAACCTCCCGACTTTAACATTACAAAGCATTGCGATGTTCGAGGTGTTAAAACAGTTCCAGCATGCTCTACTTTCCAGCCACTCTCTTCCGCTTTCAACTTCTTTCGTGTGACTTCTGCCACCATTCTTTCATTTAGTTTTCTTTTTGTCAGTTATTCTCTAGCATTAAGCTCGATTCTTCCTCAGTCTTTCTAACTGCTACCTCCTCAATTCCTCTCTCTTCCATTCAATTCTAAAGGCTTAAAACTTTCTCTTGCTTTCTCCTATCTGTTAGTTTTCAGCCTCTCTTCTTTTGCTTCAATTCTTAAATTTTGCTGCTTCATAATTTTCTTCGTGAGCAGTAGCTCATCGCAAACATTTTGCTTGTATTCTTTTCCAGTCCCATTCCTTTCTCCTAATTTGTTGGTTTCCGCTGTAAGTTGTATTCGTTATTTTCTTGTTGTTTCTTTTTTCACCTTTGTCTATCTCTCCCCAATTTCTCCTCCTACCCAGTCTTTAATTTCCTCTTTATCTCTCTAGTGACTTTCTGCTATTGTCATCTTACCTCCTATCCAGTCTTTTTTTTCCAGTCTTTCTCTCTCGTGAGGAAAGTTGAATAGAACCATTAAAAGCCATGGGATCGAAGAAGCAAAAAGACTGGAGGAAATCGGTTTGAGAACATCAAAAGAAAACTAATAGAAATCAATGGATAGAGGAAATGGAAGATAAGGGATAGAAATCATAGGATGGGAGAAAAATAAAGTAATAAAAAACGGGGCCGATTATTTGAGAATACCAAATCTGAACTTATTGAATTCATACGATAGAAGTGAAAAAGGTGGAGGTAATTGGAGGCCACATATTGAAGGAAAACAGATAACTAACCAAAGCCATTGCATAGATGGAAGACAAAAGAAGAAATATAGACCATCGGATAGAAGGAAAAAATATGTAAAGGGTTGGATGACAACGGCTTGAGGACAACAGATGAAGGAAAAAGTTTTCCCTGTGACTTCCAGCTCTTCTCTTCATCTTTCTTGGTACCTGACCCACCAGATGGTCAGGGCGGCAGAGGGTCACACTGACAGAACGGAGGTGTGACGATTTCGTCCCCACTTGACCTATCTGGTGTCTGGAGCCTCAGTGTCTGTGACTGAAGAGATTACAATGACAAAGTACCAAGTCAATGCCTCTGGATTTCTGAATTATCTCAGGTTGCAATGACATCGCATTTTTTCATTGCTAACTGTGATTGTGAAAAAAGCAGAGGTTACAATGGCATTGCACTTAGCCATTGCCTCTGAGTTTGCAGCTGAACGCACAAATTGCGGCCCTGACGTGTAGCCTCAAAAGGCTGCAGAATCAGAAACCAAAAAACCGCTCACTGGCTCCAACTTTAGTATGAGGAAAGATGTAGAGATGAGCTGAAAGTCACAGGACAGACTTATTTCTTCTCCTGTCCTCATTTCGATGGCATACAACCCTTTATATACTTTTCCCTATATCCTAAGGTCTATATTTCTTCCTTTTTCTTTCATCTATCGAATGGCTTTCGTTAGTTCTCTTTGTTTTCCTCGAATGTGTGGTCTCCAATTTCCTCCACATGTTTCCTTTATCGTGACTTCCATTAGTTATGATTTATTATTCTAAAATAAGCGGCCTCGATTTTATTTATTTCTTTTTTTTCTTGTGATTCATATCCCTTATCTTCAATTTCCTCCAGCCGTTGATTTCCATTGTTTTCTTTTGTTGCTCTCTAACCAATTGCCTCCATTCTTCTTTTTTCTCCTATCCGATGGCTTTTAATAGTTCTTTGTAATTTTTCTCATATTTGTGGCTGCCAGTCCCTTTCTTCCTTTTGCTTTCTACATGCTAATCTCTATTCGTTCTATTCCGTTACTCTCTATCCAAATGCCTCCATTGCTCCTTCAATTTTTTGCCTAAAACAGCGACTTCCAATTTAATTACTCTTTTTTTCTCTACCCGATGTTCACTTCTGTTTTTCTCAAATCGGTGTCAGATCGTGTTAATCTATATCCCTTTTCTTTCTTGTTCCCTCTTTTTTTTTCTTTATCCGATGCCTTCAAATAGTTATCCTCTATTTTCCTCAGATTCATAGCCTCTGGCCATTAATTTTCTTCTTTTTCCTCCTACACGATGATCTCTTTTTCTTTTTTTTTAGTTTCACTCTGATGGCTCTCTTAAATTTTAATTTGTTGTATCAAATCTAAGATTATTGTATACTTACATTTTTTTTATTTATATATGATATACAAACGTATTTATATTTCTCTTCTAGCGAACGTTATTAAAAAAAAAAAGATTCAAAGTGCTTATCCTATAAAATGATAATAAAGCCGCTTGTTGTCTCCACGCGTTTGTCAGTATTTTAGATGAGGCAAAGCAAGAAAGCCTGGTAAAATGAGAAAAAGCAGAAAACCTGAATCCATTGTACACTAATTTACAACCAATTCTTGCTGTCTCACCAATTTCAGAAAACTAAGATACCGAAATCAATAAACATATTCCGACATCCCGCTTTTGCTCTTCACGACTTAAGACTTGATAAGGTTCCTGCCCAAAATCTAGAAGCCCCGAGGTCATCACTTGAGGAGGCTTGGTGATTATATACTGACTTTTATTTTAATTATGGTAGCCCGAACGACGGCTGATCACTAGATTGATATATTAAAAACGTTTCCTTTACACGGCTTTGTAAATTGACAAGTAACCATGGAACAAACGTGGAGCCACAAATAGGCGATGGAAGTTTTCTCATGTAAAATAATGGGAGGGATAATATCATACACATGTTTTATCATAAACTGACATTCCAATATCCTTCGTTAAGCAATGATGAAAAAAAAATCTTTCGCCAGGTTTCAACTTCCAAACAGGGGACCGAGAGTTGTGGTCGGTGTAACTGGTCGACCCCGCTCCTCGGACAGCTGAAGAATCCATGAACAACGTGTAGAAGGTTCCTATGTTCTAACATAATGATGGAAAAATCGGTCATGAAAATTAGAGTTTAAAAGCTTATAAGTTTAATCATTGTTTAAATATTATTTAATATTGGCATATTTATACTTTTTTTCTAAAAAAGATCAATGTTATGAATATCAATTAAGTATGGGCTAAGTCTAATCGTTGTAAGCCTGATTTAAGAATGCCGAAAATTTATCAAGGTAAACTCCTCCCCTCAAGGAACTTAAATGGAGCGATTACCTAATTATATCTGAATATCGCTTATGAATTATCATTCGTGAATATTCCACCAAATTTTAGAGACTAAGGACATAGAGCATTTACCCTGATATCTGCAGGAACACCTTAGCGCGAGTTCGAGTCCCCTACCGTCAATTTAAAGCCTCATCTTTTCAGTTCTCGCCATGCACGACGGAGGCTTAGTTTTGTCACAGTAAAAGGTCAAAGGTCACCGTTATTTTCTTTTTGTGAACGGGCTTCATGAAACTGACAATCATGTTCTTCTTCTTTAGTTTAACATCATTTAACATCTTTTGAAAATACTCCTCCTTCTCTTTCTCTCTCTCTCTATCTCTTTCTCTCTATTTCTTGCTCTGTCTCTCTCTTTCTCTCTCTATCTTTCTGTCCCCCCTATTTCTCTCACTCTCACACACTTTCTGTCTCTTAACTTCTTTCTTTTTTAAATGTTTTTAGATGGCTTTATCAGATCATGGATGTTGCCAATCCAAAGTTTTCATTTCATTTAAAGAAGGTCTTCGTTACAATATGAGAAGAAACCCCATGTTTCAAGTTTCTTACAATTCTGTTACATGCATTATTGAGAAAAAAAATTATTTTTTGTTCTTTTGGTGGTTCTGTGGCTTTGGAGATAAGTCTGAATTTGTTGTAAATTGTTTACCTTTACCTTTTTGTTCATGTAGTTGTATGGTTTTGACAGTTATTGTATTTTTTGCATGAACTGGTATGACTGGAAAAGATATAACTGTTACTGTTGTGCTTGTGGTTCACTTTTCTTCAATATGGTAATATGGAACGCATCATACTGTTACTGGTGGGATCTTGAGATATAACTGTTGCCACAGATCACTTTTCTTCAAGATGTCAGTTTGGAACACACATAACACTGTATCTGCTGTGGATCAGTTCAGCACCTCATATGTTTTCCGTGGAGAGATAAACTAACTATTTATATATATATATATATATATATATATATATATATATATATATGTATATAGATAGATAGATATAGAAGATTTTACCTTAAATTCTCTTTATACGACACCAGTGTCTTATAAAGAGAAGTTAAGATATGATCCTCCTAACTATGAAATACTTCCAAAGTTAAGCACTCTTATCAATTATTCCAACGTACCTTTAAACTATTATATATATATATATATATATATATATATATATATATATATATATATATATATATATATCCCTACTTAATTAGTGCTCATTTTGTGCTTCCGTCTTCGAATTTTTGCCTATTTGCACAGACTTATTCAGAAACTTGTAAGTTACAAAATAGTTTTTTTTATGAAATACTATACAATAGATTAGGGACATGACCCCCATTTTTTTAAAAAGCAATGTTTTTTTTTATCATCAAATAAAAATTAGACCTTTGAAATTTTTTATTCTTCAATGTACGCCTCCCTCAATGGCCATCAACTTCACTAGATAGCGGTAATTCTATAAAAGTTTAATCGTTGCCCATCACCACAGACTTACACATTCATCGGTGCCCATCACCACAGACTACACATTGATTGTTGCCCATCACCACAGACTTACACAGTCACTTAAAAATGACAAATATTAGGGACATGACTTCCACATTTTAAAAACAATGTTTTGTGTCAATGGATCAAAATTAGACATTTGACATTACTTTTTCCTCAATTTAGATCTAGATTTACCTCTTCCTCATAGCCTAGGCCAACCTGCGATAAGACCACCTCAGTCTCAGTTATATAATTAACTGTGGAAGATAGATCGATATTACGATGGAGGGTGAGAAAAAGAGACGTCGTTTAAGAAGATCCAGATAAGTAGAAACACTCAATCAAAATCAAATTCCCCCCACCACACCACCACAAACAACACTTCTGATACTGACCGAAATCTAGATCTAGATCTACGACAAACTGGATCTAGATCTATAGACCAACCAAGATCTGATCCAGATAGTGAAAACAGATGTAACTCTAGATCTCCACAACGTAGACCCAGCTTTTGATATGCTGCATCACCACAAGAAGCAGATAGACCCATAGAGATTAGATCTACATCACCGCTACTGCTTCCACCTTACATTAGACAGGCAGCTTCTACACTTACACCGCCAACTTCCCCAAACCATGGTAATATCAGTATTGTTGCCCAAAATATTGGGGGAATGACAAAGACATGCCATTATTGTGACGCAAAATTATGGCCCACAGAAACACCCGCACTATGTTGTGCCAATAGTCAAGTTAATTTATCCTTCTTACAAACTTTTCCAGAACCTTTACACTACTGGTTGTGGGGGATACTGCAGAATCTTGATGCTTTCGAAATAACATTCGAAGTTACAATTCAGTTTTCGCATTCTCATCACATAATGTAAATGAGGACATGTTTTAGAGTAAGTGGCACTGTTTGCCATAGAAGTTGTCATTTACAACCAAATGAACCATTGCCAAAAAAGGCATATCTGTATACGTCGCTGCAGTACTTGAGCAATAACGTTATGTCTAATATATGGTTCTATTCATAAGTTGGCAAATTTTTTGAAATGTAAAAAATGAATAAAGATGCAAAATATTCTTTTGATTAATCACTTTGTTTTTTATTTACAGACTTCCAAACTATGAAATCGATATTAAAATCGACAGTGAAAATCTATCATGAAATAAACCGAACAGGAAACTGCACTGCGAAATCATTTTAAAAAGATTACTTTTCTCTCCTGAGACATTGGAAGGAGTGCACCAATGGGTTCCAATGCTTTTTTACTGAAAAAAATCGTTGATTATGCCTTACGGGTGATTTAAAAATTCCTAACTTAACATAAGATTTTCTTGTCAAATACACCTAGATGTTTGAATCTACCAAAATCTAATACATGTCTAAGAAACTAGCTCTTTTGAAAAAAAAAAACATGTCGAGGGAATTCAGTTAGGTTAAAAAATAATCTTAAAGCCCCCCAAAAATAAGTAGTCGGAGGTTGAGTCTAGTCTTAAAATCGCCAAAATACATTTTTGTGTCAAAAACCGTGAGGGAAGTTAAAAGAAAAAAAAAACAAAGCGGGCAAAATTTTAACAGCCTCATTTTTTAAATTATAAATTCTCTGGATATTTCCTAATTTTAAGATTTGAAAGTTATTTAAAACAAAGAGAAAAGTTGTTTTGAACTTTCGTTCGCCTTGTAGGATATTACTTTCGAAAAAAGATCTCTCGAGACACGATGACCTTTTGCATTTTTCGCGTCCAACTATGAAGGGCTCTTGAGAGTAAGTCCGACCGGAAGGTCTACCCTGCATAGCATCGCATTCTAGATCTCTCAAATCTATCTTCACAGGTGAGATTTGTTTAACGATAGTTTTTTTTTTTATTTCGCTATGACTTCTTTACTCTTTTCATAACATTAGCTTGATTTTGGTTAACTTACTAAAGAGTCAAGGAATTGACTATTCTGTCATCGCATCTCACTCGCCATTTTTGTGTAAGTTACTTGAAAAATGTAGATCTAGATAATTCATCTCAAGAAAAGGATTCCGCCAAGTTCTGCATAGTCGTATTCTTCGTAACTTGGAAAATGTTAATATAAATTTTCGGTTTTTCTTATTGTTCTCACAAATATTAGGATCTTCTCTCACTTAACACGATTTGACAAGAATGAAATCAAAACGGAAGCTTCCCAGTGATGTCTCAAGTTAAAATGTTTGTGTTAGTTGGGAACGTAAAATGAAACATCGGAACGGTTCATTAATATTTCCTTTTTTTTAAGTTTTCATAAAATAACATTTTTTTACTACCACTATCCAAGTGATAAAAAAAAGATTTTAAACGTCGTATTGTGTAATTTTCAGGTCATTCGTTTACTTTCGCCTTCTAAAAAGCCCTTGACATGACTGTTTATAATAATAATAATAATAATAATAATAATAATAATAATAATAATAATAATAATAATAATAATAATAATAATAATAATAATAATAATGAAGTTATTTCCTAGCGCCTCTTCCTACTTGTAGGCTCGAAGCTCTTTACAATAGTCTATTTACAAACGTTTAACATAGTGACACTAGTCTATAGTCTAAAACATAGTCCATTAACAATTCAAACAAACAGAAGAGGAAAAAATAAATAAGTTACATGTACAAAGAAAATAAGAAAAGACAATGACAATAAGACACATTTCTCAGACTAATTAAGGTCTTCATGTGCAGTAAACAAATGGGTTTTCAATAGGGTCTTAAACTGACTTATAGAACTCGTCTCCCTGATGGAAAGGGGAAGGGCATTCCAGACAACTGGTGCACACTGTTTTCGTGTCAAACTATATTTTTCCGAAAAATTATGAAAAGGTTCAGATTAAACGAAAAGTCATTTCTTTTTTAAGAAGTATAGAAATAAATATAAAACAGTTCTCCTAATCTTTTGAAATTTGTATGTAGTTTTTGAGGCAACATGTTTTGTGCATTTATTAGAGCTGGGAGATAAATTTTACAAAATTGAACAGTAATAACTTCTTTGTCAATTTGTATAAGTTTGGTAGATATAGATCTAGATCTAGTTTTAAAGAAGTAAAGGAAACCTGCATTTTTCATTTTGTTTTCTTATGAAAAGTTCTCTGAACGAAACTATGTGGCTTTTATATCTACATATGTTACAGTAGTCAAAGGTTTAAGGAGAATATGCTGACAAACTTTCCCAAGATTGCTACAGGACATTATTTTCTTTGGAACTGAATTGGGCTAAATTGAGCAAAATGAAAATAATGAATGTCTAGAATTGATCATAATGCAAAATTCATATATGACAAAACTGTATCAGTTTATGACAGGAAAGAATTTGTTTTTGACTCATTCAAGGGTTAGATTGTGAAAAAATATGAGGGGCAGGAAAATGTGCTGTCTTTTTGTGTAAGTGAACCAATTCCAAGAATAGTTAATAAATTATTATATTTTCTCTCCTGCTTCCTTTTTATAAAGTGTGCCAAAACAGCAACTTAATTTTAATGTTTAAATATTGATAACTTAAAGAAAGTTTTCAACAACCTATATCTAGATCTAGATCTAGGTGCAAACTTTCAAACGATTTGATACATACAGCACTGTTTTCATCCTCTCAGATAGCCACAATTCCTGAAAGTAGTGCAATCTCCTTTTTCTGGAAAATTAAGTTATTATTTTCAAATATTATTTCTTAAAGATTTTATTTTAGTTGTAGAAATTAAACAGTGAGAGATTTTTTATGTTTTAAGTACCGGTATTGGGAGATATTTTCTTAAGTTTCTGTAAGGAAATAAAAATGTTTGGGAGTAGTGGTGGTAATGCTTATTTCATAGTTTTGATTTCTATGGATAGAACGAATTTTTGTTATAAATTGAATAAAATCCACACACCGGATACTTTTTGTTGTAAACATTAGGCCATTCACACTGTTTAACAAGATGAAATCTATGCAGCTATCTCTTAATTATTTAATAGTAATGTTTATCACTCAGAACAACTTTTAGCAAAGTGGAAAGATAATTTGAACAATTTTTTTATACTTTTTTTTAATGTCCAGATTTCAGATGACATCAATCATGCAGCAGAGAATAATACAAACTCTTTAAAGTGGTTCCCAGTGCTGGTAAGAATTTTATTCAATTTTTTCTCTTAAATAATCATTCAGCATTTATTTTTTGTCTAGATATTATAAAGACTATTACATTTACCTTTTTTACAAAGAAAATTTTTTGTCTTTAGCACAAGTAATCAAAAGGTCAAGGATTTTTTCAGTTCCATATGTTGTTGTTAAGTGTAGCAATTATTACTGATATTTGTTAGCATCATGTATGATAGTTATCCATTTTAGAAGTTTCACAATAAAAACAGATCTACTCCACCTATAGTAAAAGCAACACAGGAAATTAAAAGGTCAACTTAGTTACTATAAAATTCCTTCATGCACACAGTTTTCCATTTCTTTTTAATAAAAAAAACAAAGAAAAAAAAGTATCACTTTGAGGAGAGATTATGTAGACTTGACTCGTCCTTTTTTGTTGTTGTTTCAGTTTCTGCTCATGTGTTATTAGTCAACAGGCTAAAAAGATTATAATCCTGATTTTCGTCTCTAGAATTGCTATTGCATGATTTTCTGTCTTTAGAATACAATTTAAGCCATTTAGAAGAGTACCTTTCAATAGTCTCTTTTTTTCTTTTTCAGTGATCAATTTTTCATGAATTTATGGCCAAAGAATAAAGAAGATTGTTAGTCCAAAGAAAACATCCAAAAGCCAAGCACCAGGCAGAATACCGTGCCAGGCTAAAGACCGATGCTAAAAAATGGGCAGACTATTCCTTGAAGCAAAAATTACTGGTAAAGAATTGTTGGGACAACTTAAAGCAGGAGCAGGAGGAGGAGCAAAAGATAAAAAGTAGTATGAGATACAAATGGTAAAAGTCAATGACTCTACTAAAGTACATATATGTGCCTGAAGCTGAAAATATTCAGCTTGAATATTATAAATCATTTACATTGTAGTTACGAAGCTGGAATTTTGATTTTATTTGTTCGGTTTTTCTTTTGTTGAATCTACAAAATATGTTTGTTGATATTATTTTCAGAAATGCATAGTATATGATTTAAATCAAGTGTGTGCCCCGATACCTGGAGAAAAGATCTTTTTCAGTTCCGTTAACATTTTTGACTTTTAATGCATATGATTTGAAGTTTTTAAAGTTGACTTATCATCAAATAGCAATTGCTACCAGCCTTCTCATTTCATCTGGGATGCAAGACATATTACATGTTTAGATTTCAATGAAAAGCTCAATTTAAACACAACTTATCAAGAACATTAACTCAATGCAAATTAGAATGATGAAAGGTCAGTTGAAATGCATCTGATGAAAAAACATTTAAGTGACCAGTTTGGTGTATGCATAGTTCAATCTCAGTTGATTTAAATAAATGTGTACTTCATAAAATCATATTTTATATAGGAGTAAAATTTTATTCTATAATCCTAGCAAATTTATGTGTTTACAAAAAGGCCCATTCTTTGCAATTTTTTTTAATAAAGGGGACATATCAAATTGGATGAAATGATTATCATTATTGTTTCTAGCTTTTTATTTCTGTATGACATACATCTCCCATTTTTTAATTTCTATGTCCACTGCTTGGAAAGTACTAATTTGAGCAAAACGCTTGGTTTTGGATAAAAGAGCAATACTGTCTACATTAAAGTATACCAATAGTTTTTTTTTATTTCCATCATGCAACATAATTTTATTAAACTTTCTTTGCATAGTTCTTTTCTTTTTCAAATCGTTGACATGATCAGAGTTATGGAATTGATTAAAGAGATGCAGTTCATTCTTTGTTTATCAGTTCTTTCCTTTGTTCATATTTGACTTGACAATTTTTGGTGAAAATTAAAACTTAAAGATATTGACCAGAAAATAGAACCTCTTACATTATTTTTTTAAAACTCATTCACAAGTCTCATTCTTAAGTAGTTGAACTTATTAGCAGAGAGTGGCGTGACTTCTTTTGTTTGCTTTTTTTTGCATATATTTTTTGTGCTTATGTAGTTTTCATAATGGTACAGTATGGTGAATAGAAAGATACAAACAATTTTGAACACATTCCCAAACAATAACCATGATGGATAGGCAATTTTAAACTAAAGAAACATTATATGTAGTACTTAAAGATATATTTATGAGTCACTGGAGTACTTCCAAATAGTAGGGGCCTGATATTTTTCATGATATACTCTTACAACATATAATCATTTAAGGAAAAATAATATTTGTTCAATAAAAAATGATTTGACTATGAGCGCTTGAAAAAGATGATTTTTTTCGTGTTATTTTACGTATCAAGGGCAATTTCTCGCTAGAATGAAGAATAAACATCTTATTTAAGCTTTTATTCTAAATTAAAAGATTATTGCAACCTTTTTTCCTTTAAGTGTATCCAACATATCATTATTTTTAGAGTAAAATATCAAAAACTCCGTTTAGATATTGAGTAATCAATCAAGGGCAATGACTCTATCAATACTGAAGTGCTTATATAAAAAATATATCATATCTTCAACAAAGGTCTATACCACAACTTTGCTTCTTTGAGTTATATAGAAATATCTATAACTTTCAAGATAATGGCATGCCATATGGGCGTAAAATCGTGAGAGATCTAAGCTATCTGTATTTGGTAACGGGTCAAATACAGATGGAGAAAGGCCTGTATTTGCACAACTGTACATTTATGACATTGACAATGAAATACAAAACAGACTGCATTGGAATCAACATTTAAAGCCTGATGTGCTTGACACAATTTCCTCTGTTATAAATAGTGTGAATCCTTTCTTGCAGTTTTATATACATGCTGCAAATCAAATTGAACAAGCAGGCGACCAAGACAAATCTATTTAAATGGTACTTCGTGCAGATGCCTCTAAAGACTCGCGTAGGTACAACCTTCCAACTGCATCCGAAGTAGCTCTCATTTAACCAGATGCACCTCAAAACTTTTTGCCGAGAGATATTTTTTATACCATAAAACCGAAGACCAGCCTCAGCAAAAGTCAGTTGTGAAGATTTCTGAAACACACCCACACTTTGATCTTTTGCAACACACCAGTGATGCTCTTACGAAATTTAAATCCATCTCAAGGACTCCTGAACGGCACACGCCTTCTGATTACAACACTAGGAAGAAGAGTCATTCAAGCCAAAATAATGACAGGAGCACATGCTGGACACATTGTATTCATTCCACGCACTGCACTAACAACAACAAAAGACTATCATCTCCCATTCACACTCACTAGGAGAAGGTTTCCAACAAAACCGTCCTATGCCATGACTATAAACAAGTCAAAGGAGTTGGAATTTATCTTCCACAATCATTTTAACTCTATGTCAAGAGTTAAAAGCTATGATGGTTTACGGTTTGCATTGGCACCGCCATCAGAGAACTCTTTGACTCTAACAAGCTACACCAATAATGTTGTCTTCAAATCAGCATGATTATTATAATGGTGAGTACAATAATTTTCTGTTAAATTTATTAATGCATGGGTAATGTTTTAAACTTTCAATTCTGCGAATTCGCTGGCTTTCAACTACTATATATATATATATATATAATATATATATATATATATATATAAAAGCGGAAAGGGGAGACTTTGACCGCGAACTGACCCACACCTTTGAAACATTCCAGACGTTTAAAGCATCAATGTGGCTAGGTTTTAATCCATGAAAAACCAGCGCAAACTGCTTCCCTCGATTTCCCTAAAATGCGTTGTTTTGTCAACATAGGCGAACTTGCGACCGCCGTTTTGTAAAATCAAAATCTATTTACCCATTTTTTAAAAACATTCATTACTAAGTAAGTTTAAGAATTATCACAAGGCAGTGCACTTTTAGGCGCTAAATGCTAAATTTAACAATTTCTATATATATAATGGAGCTGGGCGAAAAATGAGGCCATCTAACCGAGCATTTCTAGACCATCTCGGAAGGTCAAATTTGCATAAAGTTGTATATTGCCTTAAAGATTGGAGAGGTTAGATTTTTTCTGACTACTGTCTTCTGAAAAGTTGGTGCCTCAATCAGAAATGCTGCATTTTAACTCATCCGCTATTTCGGATAGCATCTCTGTCCTGCGACCACTGACAGGTGTGATCAAGGTGGATCAGGTTGAAACCAATTGTTATGTATGAGAATATATCAAGAAAGTCCTAGCCCACCGACTTGATAAAGAGATGAGAGCAAAGGTGGATGCTGATGTCAGACTTCTCACCAACTGTGAGCGGATATAAGTGCTGGAGTATAACCCGGAAATCTACCAACAAATATCCTCATGTGTCAAAGGGCTTGACAAGGGCCTGCAGAATGTTCAGAAAAATCTTTTGCAAAGCCCTGGCACAAGCCTGATCGAAAGCAGGTGACAGTAGCAGTACTTCTCCCACTCTAGAGCTATAATGGTGTTACTGGGCAAAGCGAAAAAAAAATAATGAATAGCCCATTAAAACGTCAACTGGCAGGACTAATTGGCTCACTGATAGTTACCTTTCCAGCAGTTCCTTACGGTCAGTCAATTACAAGGATATGGATATGACGAATACACCTGCCTTAAAGCATCAGGTTTATTTTCATAAATGCATCACATCAGATTGTAAGACTAAAATGTGATGGTGGCTTATTGAGAGAATCAGTTCCACAAAATCAGGGAGCATGCCTAACCTTAATTTTTGCTTCGCCACAGACTTCTGCACATTGGGGTGTGGGACACACCTAGGAAATTCAGGCACTAGTCAGGATTTTTGGTCCAACACAAACCAAAAATTTCACACCAATGCTTCAAACTCAAAGCAGTTCTCATGGGGTTGCAAAGCCTTTGTAGCCAGTTTTATAACTGCCACATTCTTGTTCATATTGACAACAAAACGGCAGTTTCTCACATAAACAACATGGGCCGTTCTCATTCTTGTTTGTGTTAAAGGATAGCTAGACACAGTTTTCTATGGGCTAAAGGAACATCGCATTTGGCTTATAGCCGCTCATATAGTGGGCAAAGATAACACTGCAGAGAACTAATGAAGTACAATTTCAAAACAGGCATTGTAATTCAAGTATATAAAAGTAGCATAACAAAATATTTCAATAACACCATATTATAATTTTAACTTTACTGTCAGATATAGGGAAGTACTCGCAACAAAACTCGCCTTTACCGGAAGAGAAGGAAACAAAAGGATTTTGTCATATTTCCTTTGATTCGTACCTCTTTCCGCCCCCCCCCCCCAAAAAAAAAAAAAAAGAAAAGAAAAAGAAAAAGAAAAAAAAAAACGACATAAAATTTACGGCTCGGCACAGCAGACATTAAGTTTGCAAAAAATTGACACAAGCACGTATCGTAATACCTAACACGACGTGCAACAAATCTAAACATGATTTTGTTGATTTATTGCTTTAACATTTTCGTAAATGTCGCCGAGTCTGTTTATTGAAACTTTACTTGTATTAAACGTAGAGATCTCATTTTTAAGAAGACATGTGCGTTTACGTTTGTATCAATTTTATCGGAATTCCAATTGTTGCACTCAGGTATCGACAGAAAGAAGAAAAGAAGCGCAAACACGGGCAAATAACTAAGTAGAGAGAGAGAGAGA
Organism: Elysia crispata; assembly: GCA_033675545.1. NCBI lineage: Eukaryota > Metazoa > Mollusca > Gastropoda > Plakobranchidae > Elysia > Elysia crispata. The sequence goes on from JAWDGP010001354.1 coordinate 39,346, forward strand.
GAGAGAGAGAGAGAGAGAGAGAAATGGAGAAAGGAGGAGAGATACAGACAATCTGGTAGGGAAATATAGCTATTGGGAAAAAGCTAGGAGTCAAGACATAAATAGCAAATGTAATTGTAACTACAACACATTCAACTAAACCTAGTATGAGAGATAGAGAGAAAGAGAAGGAAAGAAATAGGCAGACTGGCAAAAAGACAAATAGACAGAAGCAGATAGAGAGATGTAAAGTCAGAAAAATTATGAAAAATAAAAAACAAAAACACATAGACATTAAAAAAATAAAAAAAATACATAGGAAAAAGACAGTTAATCAGGTTGTCAGGTGCATAAACGCACAGTGTGAGAGTCTAGGGAAGAGAGAGAGAGAGAGAGAGAGAGAGAGAGAAAGTGAGATAGAGTGTAGGAGAGAAGAAAACGCCATGGAATGATAAATAGATATTTAGAGCGAAGTAATGTGAAGAGAGAAATAAAAAGCGAGAATAGAGACAAAAAGTGGGATGGGAAAGACAGGTGGAGAGAAGAAACAAAGAGAGATAAGTTGTTTGATACACATTTACTAAGAGATTGGTAGAAAGAGAGAGAGAGAGAGAGAGAGAAAATTACGAGTCCCAACCAAGGCTTCCCTTGCAAAAAGCAAGTTTTCGCTAAATTTACTTATTTTGTGGGTTAGTGCATGTATTCTCGCCATTAACGCTTGTGTGGGCCAATTCAAGGCGCAAGGGAACGTTGTAGCAGTAAAGGTCATTCATCCACGAGTCAAATGAATGGCTAGGCTATGTAAACCGTCTGTGATCATACATGAATGATGCGAGTGAATATTGGAACCAGACAGCTGAATATTAAAGCTCTATAACATCGCCGCCTTAGTAAGCATGTCACAATTATACCACTCAACATTTTACACTCATTGAGAACACAAGGAGGGTAGAAATTGTTTGATTCTCATTTATTATAGAGATCTAGACTTGTAGTCAGAAGATAAACAAGTAACAAATTGAAATAAAATGTATTGTTTGCTGGTCTCTAACCTTCTTCTTAACTGAAAACTCCTCTTTAGTTCTCCAGGGTGATGGAATTTATTTAACATTGTGTAAGACAGCGAATCAATCAAAATAGATGTATATATTTTTTCATCCCTATATACGATAATTGTTCGAAAGATAACTCTATATCAGTTTTCTACATCCTTCAATTTAGATACATAGATACACATACAGAGACACATTTTTAATGAAATCCAAGTACTTGACAAGCAATTTCATATAACTCTCTGTAAATTTTTGAACACTTTTCACAACAATTAATCAAGGCGGGGTTGGACTGAGCAGATTCAACTAAGCATTGTTGCATTCGCAATGTTACTTGTTTGTCCGTTACGCCTCTCAACACGATAGTCTGATTTTCATTTCCGCATATGTCAACCACCGCACGAAGTTTCCATTGTACACGCACATGCCAATATATCTATGGTTCCACCAACCACTTCTTTTAATTCTGTACAAGGGTCCATTCAGATGCATCCATCCACAATCTGAGTACCACCATCCTCCACGGTTGTCTTTAGCACAATTCAGATCACCAAGAGTATCATGGTCCTCATCCTTTGTAGTGAAGTAACATGATTTTGATCTTTCAAAGGCTTCATGCGACAGGCTTCCCCCTAGAATCATTTCATATGTCATCTGATAACTGAAAAGAAGTAATAGGATTGATTGGCTGTAGTTAAATAATGTTATTAAAGACATTTCCATAAGCAGTCTACATTCCCCAATGATTTTGAGGAATCTCATGAAAGATTTGTAAAAGATCAAAGGGGAAGCAAAAGGGAAACAAGTGGTTTTTTTTAATGGCTACCATAAAAATCCTTTCTAGTGATAACAGGAATCAATTACTTAAAGGAATAGAAAAGCAAAAAAAAATTGATTTGAGTCGACGCAGGCCTTCTAATGAATAAAGCGAGTAAAGGGGAATGAAAAAAAAGATCTATACGCTAACGAAGGGAAGTGGGTATAAAAGTATGGAAGATGTAATTCTGGAAGTTTTTTCTTTCATACAGCTTTTCGTTTGCAAGTTTTCGTTCAGATCATGAACTAGACGGGAATGTATTCACCGATCTGTTAGGGTAGAAAAATAATGGTGATATAGCCATTAAGACAAAACAGACCTCCACAAAAATATGATTAAAATTATTATAGAATAATGAAAACGTAATTAGCAGCAATTGAGACTTGAAAAAGTTCCCATCCGTTAAATACATTGTGTAAGACAAGCCACCATAATACGAGTTATCATATCAACCCCATGGTTATCACTACCAAGCATTTATTTTTACACCTGTTGTCCATGATATCACGACCCCTAACTCTTCTGTTGTCGTGCTTAATATTCATGAGGCCTCACCTGGAGGGAATGTTCTCTTCACGCATGCATCACTTTGTGCGGGACTTCTTTTATCTGATCCACGGATTACTATGCTATGTGTTTTATGCCATTTTTTGTATTTCATCTTATATTCTAGCCTTAGCATTGTGTTCACTACTGTGTTAAAGGATGTGTGAAGTTTTAGCAGTCGTCTGTCCGCTCGGCGGTCGGTTTCACCTCCAACCTTTCTTAGAACCCTCAGAAATTCATTGCCCAGATCTAACCAAAACTGCCATCCGCCGCTGATATCCCCTTCGGCCTTTGTGTTGATTTCAAAGTTGCACTGACGGACTATCTTAGTGTTTTAACTGTTGCAGGATGGTCTACAGAACGGACCTTTATTATGTTTTACAACATACCAACTCACAGAGATGATGCTAGCTTTCAGTTTGATGTTAGTGTTCTTAGCTCGAAACTGTCTTGCTTTGAAGTTCCAGGTGAGGCCTCATGAATATTGAACAGGACAACAGAATTATAAATTAATTGAAATTTACCAGTAAAATGAAGTATAATAAGAGTTATATCGTCCTGTAATATTCATAAGGCTCTGATCCTCCTTCCCCGTCATGTATTTGTGACTTTCTTACTACGGCTAATGCTGCCTCAGTTGACCCTTCTTCGCCGACATGCATTTGTGACCATGATATTACTGATAATAATACCTTAGTCTTCCCTCCTTCACCGTCATGTATTTGTGACCTTGCTGCTTTACTGAGTCTGTTTCCCGTTAATATATTTGTGACCCTGTAACTACAGCTCAAGTTGCTTTTGTCGACCCTGCTTTTCCTCCATGTGACCGTTATCCTACAGCTAATGCTGTCTTAGTCAACCCTGCTCCACTTGTTATACCTGTCCAAACACCTCAATTTTGACCGTCAGTGCTTTGTTGCAATCCCTGCCACCGACTATTGTTAGCTTGTGGTTAAATGTTTGGGAGAAAATCATGTAAATTCACTCCAAATCGATGAAAAATAGATCATTGTGGAATACTCTTGGTTTTAGTTTGGACCAAGTTATGCTCATTACAATTGTGGTAATTCCTATAATTATGCCATCAAATAAATTAAGAGAAAAAGTCATGAATCCCTTTTTACTCTTAAAAAAATTATTAAACATCTTTTTTGTGCTCAAATCTGCTACAATATTAGCATTAGGTATTTTTATAATCTGCACTATAACTAGAACGTGTTTTACACATAAATAATAATATTACTGCTCACAATACAATTCAAAGGAACAGCTTTTAATGATAGTGTCTTGAAAAAGGTCAAGCTTTCAACCAGAATAAACCAATTAAACCAAAAGCTTACTAATGCTTTGCATCTTTAACTTTGAATCCGGAAACATATAAGTCATAGTATCTGCCGTTGTCAACTACTCTGATGACTAAATCAGCGTGCCCCTGCAAATGAATAGAGCATACTTTAGTCATCTGGTGTGTGCAATGGTAAACAATGGTAAGTCCTTAAGTTTCTTTAAGATTATAACCAGTTTAAATAAAAATTACGTTAACATAATCGACAGTTATCATAAAGATTATTTAGTATTGTAACCTGAAAAGAAAGCAACTGTACACCTAAATATTTCTTAAAGTGATGATATCAGTAAATGCGATTTAATGGACAACAAATAGCGCCCCCCCCCCACACACACACAATCTCCCCCTACCCAGTAATGGCATCTCTAAAACCGTAGAGGAAGTTTCACAATAAGTCCCGAGTGGGATGTAGACATTTCTTCACAGAATGCTACAACTGGGTGCTCTAGAATAAAACGATAATTTTTCTTTGCCGCAATATATATATATATATATATATATATATATATATATATATATATATATATATATAAATGCTTAGTTTGTCTGTTTAAAGTCAGGGATTAGCAATTCCTCTAGCGAGAAAAATTTCATTAAGTTTTTTTTATGACGAAAGGTACAGTAATTATTAAGTTATGAGCAATTTCAGACCAACGCTGTTCTGGAATGGCGGATACTGTAATTTTATTCCTGTAATATTTTTCTACATCTAGAAATTAGAACTCGGTATAGATCTAGATCACAAAACATGTATTTTTTATTAAATTGAACTAATGAACATCTATTCTCATAATAACTTCACTGGATGCAGGCATTGTCCTTCTTTATGTCTTGTGTTTCTATTGATTGTAAATTGAAGATGATTGCGTTTCAGGTATCGCTCGCTTTCACCAAGGATGTTTAATTATCATATATTGCATCACGTCAAAATGGTGGGTAGATTATGGAAGCTTTAGTGAATTGATGAATGGGACCATTTTTTTTAAATTAGTGCAGAAAGAAAACAACAATAATTTCTTTTTCCTTAGCTTCATAGTCAACCGGATTAGGGAAGTATTATTACTAGACATAGCACAACGAAAATATTTCTGGACAGTTTCGTTTCGCTACGCTTTGGTTTGTGCAAATACTGCTTAGGATTCCTTATAATTTCTTGTTCGGGTCATAAACTCAGGTGTATCAGCTACACATAAAGAAAAACAACAATTATTTGGTAATATGGAAAAAAATTAACTTTTAGGTTAATCGAACACAAATAATATTTTCAAAATATCATAAACCTCTAAGAGACTAAAAAAATGACAAAACAAAGTGATCACGCTGTCATTGTACTTGCAAGAGAAATGTTCAGGTATTATAACTTACTGAATAAGTTAAATTGTGTATAGCCTCCAAGCCAAGCCAATGGTCTGCATATACATCCCCAAACCCGAACACATAACGTGACCATAATTGATAAAAGCTTTGATTCCCGTATCCTCGTCTCTGAAACGCATGACAAAAAAAATTAAACAAAGCACTTAAACCGTAACTTTGTCATATACTTATGTTGAATTGCACATTTTAAAATAATAAGGAAAAAAGGGGAGAAAACTATATCATTAGCAAACGCGCAGTACAAGGAAAAAAAAGGAATGGCTAAAACAGTGATATTTTTACATCGTTAGTCCCAATAGTTGTAGTTCTAGTAGTAGTAGTAGTAGTAGTAGTAGTAGTAGTAGTAGTAGTAGTAGTAGTAGTAGTAGTAGTAGTAGTAGTAGTACGAATAGTAGTAGTAGTAGTAGTAGTAATAAAAGTAGTTGTGTTAGAGTAATAGTAGTAGCAGTAGTTGTTGTAGTAGTAGTAGTAGTCGTAGTCGTAGTAGTAGTAGTATTAGTAGTAGTGGTAGTAGTAGTAGTAGTAGTAGTAGTAGTAGTAGTAGTAGTAGTAGTAGTAGTAGTAGTAGTAGTAGTATTAGTAGTAGTAGTAGTAGTAGTAGTAGTAGTAGTAGTAGTAGTAGTAGTAGTAGTAGTAGTAGTAGTAGTAGTAGTAGTAGTAGTAGTAGTAGTAGTAGTAGTAGTAGTAGTAGTAGTAGTAGTAGTAGTAGTAGTAGTAGTAGTAGTAGTAGTAGTACGAATAGTAGTAGTAGTAGTAATAAAAGTAGTTGTGTTAGAGTAATATTAGTAGCAGTAGTTGTTGTAGTAGTAGTAGTCGTAGTCGTAGTAGTGGTAGTAGTAGTAGTAGTAGTAGTAGTAGTAGTAGTAGTAGTAGTAGTAGTAGTAGTAGTAGTAGTAGTAGTAGTAGTTGTAGTCATTGTAGAAATACTATTATTAGAGTTGTAGTAGTAGCAGCAGCAGCAGTAGTTGTAGTAGTACTAGTAGCAGTAATAGTAGTAGTAGTAGTAGTAGTAGTAGTAGTAGTAGTAGTAGTAGTAGTAGTAGTAGTAGTAGTAATAGTGGTGGTGGTAGTAGCAGTAGTAGTAGTAGTTGTAGTAGTAGTATTAGTAGCAGCAGCAGTAGTAGAAGCAGCAGTAGTAGTTGTAGTAGTAGCAGTAGGAGTAGGAGTTGGGGTGTAGGAGTTGGTGTAGGAGTGGTAGTAATATTTGTAGTATTAGTAGTAGTGGTTGTAGTGGTAGTTGTAGTAAAAGAATATAATTGGTTTTTGCAATAAACGTGTATATACTATCTTAATCTCCTCACCTGAATGTAAATCCATCCATTTTGTGTATCACAGAGAACTTCTTTTCCAATTATGGGTTCATTCATCACTACAAGTCTGGCCTTTGTAGGATCGTAAGGCATGTTATTTCTACAAAGGGGCTGTGCACAAAAAATGAATAAAGATACTTTGTTATATCCATTTCTGTTATCTTTTTAGCTTAGGAAACGAGAAAAAGAAAGATAGATTGTTAGCAAAGCGGAAATGCAGAATTAGTTATATCAATCTACAAACAGGCATAATTATATTACGAAGGTTAATAGAAGTAGATGTCTTCTGCGTAAAGGCATAATCCAGGAAAAAAAGCGAACATAGGAGGAAACTTGGGAGACGTGGTGGTCTGGGAAAACCAGTCGCTTGTCGGAAAAGTAACTTCTGAGATATAGGGCTCTAAAGGTGGTGAGGGTGACCCCTGGTCGAAACTGAACGAGTACTGTATTTTTAAAGTTCAACTACTTTTACTTCATCTGACAGAAGATGGAGCTTTAATTTTTTCTCGGAATATTTTAAAACAATATTTTTCTGAACCCTATCGAGCGTCAAAGTCCGAAAAATCGTTAAAATTTAATGATATTTTACGTACTCTTTGCATCCGCGTAGTAAAATTTTTCACCAGTTAAAACCTATAGTGCTGCATACCGTTGTATTTGTTTTATTTCGCTCTTTTTTTGTGGTACTAAGTGCGCATGAATACATTTGTTTACATCGGCACCACATTTTCTGCGCATCTCACAAGTCGAAATCACTCTGATCCACTTCACCTCATCCACAGTTAAAGTTATTTCTTTTTGAATTTCAAAACTTTTACACCCTAAAAGCTCATTCAAAGAATAGTACAACTATTCAATTTTGCTGAAACCTTCTTCTTTCTTTGTTTTATCACGCCTACAATACTCTAAAAGTAAAAATTCCATCGCTCCAAGCAATTTTTTTTTAATGGTAACTAAAGACAACAACATGGCTGACTCAACGAATTGAGATGAAGAAAATGAGGGTATTTTCCTAATAAACTCGCTTTAAAAGACCATAATTGAAAGATAAACTTCTCATGAAATGATAAGATAAGGGTAAGAACAATATTTTAGTCATTTAATCACTTGCAAAAGCTAAATTTGGTCTGGGGAAGAGAGAAAAAGAGTCTAATGGAGACATGATCTAACATCAATGTCAGCATTAGTGCCACACCCACAACAACTCCAGGAACGGAGCTTCAGGTGAGGAAAACTAGTTTCTACCCTACGAAAACATTTTAAATTTCAGTGTATTTAACTGCCCTGAATGTTTCATGGAAAAAATAACTCAAATCTAGATCTAGATCTAGATTCGGTCTAGACGAGAGCATAAACAACAAGATAAGTTTAGGCCTACCTTGTCTAGACCTAGATCTAGATCTCTGTAGATCTTGATATCAACTGGAGAAAAGATTGTGTTTTAAAAATAGTTGTTAATTAGATAAGTGCAATCTAATCTGAATGTAGACTGGAGTAGATCGATGATAATATTGTACACGTAAATTTATGTATTGACTAATCTAGGGTCTAATCTCATTACACTACTAGATTCTAAGAAAAGACAAATTTCTCGAGTAAATTCATGTTAACCATAATTGATAACTGCTGAAATGTAAAATGAAATTAATGTGCACTACTCAAATTTGCTTTCTTTCTTTAACAAAGTTATAAAATTATCATCATATCTTCCTTTATCTCTCCGCAGAGACTTTAGAGTAGAAAACACCGGACAAGCCATATGATTTATCAGTAACAGAGTTAAACAGTGGCGATTTCAGTTCTTAAAGGTGAGAGCTCTTAATGTCATGATGAATTGCAGTATCTTAATCTCAATCTTTCCTAATACATGAGCACTATCTCTCTCTCTCTCTCTCTCTCTCTCTCTCTCTCTCTCTCTCTCTCTCTCTCTCTCTCTCTCTCTCTCTCTCTCTCTCTCTCTGTCTTTTTAACATCAGCATCAGCTGTGTCTGTTTTTATTTATGTAGGGCCAACTTTAAAAAAAAAAATTATGTTTTATAAACTGACATGCATTCTAATTTCTTTGATTTTTTTCCAGTTTTCATTTAGTCTCCTTTGATATTGTTAAATAAGACTTGTATCTATAATAGTCATCACAAGGAGTTAGACCAATTTTATTATCTTCTTATTTCTCTGAAACTCTTCTCTCAACCCATAATCCAACACAAATTTCAGATGAGCTTTTCACTGACGTGTAGGGTTGTGGATGCGTCACACTGACTGGTGAAGAAACAGCTGCATCAGTAATTGCAACGAATGGAAATTTGTTTGTTTTTGTTTTTTTTCTTGAAAAATATTCTTAGTTATTAGAAAGAATTCAAGAAAGGCAAGAAGGGCACTAAGGTGAGAAGACTTGTGTTGAAATTCATTTTTTTTTTTAAGTTTTATAACACCAGGGCTGAAGGTGAACTTAAAAACTCTTAAATGTCCCTTTGTAATTTTTCATTTAATGCTTTGGGAGAGTTTGAGATGTAGTCTATCGGATTTTTATTATTATTTACAAGGATCATGCAGGATCCCGCTAATTTGCTATCAAAAGTCATTTCAACACTAAACCAAACCAGTAGTGCAGGGGCATTTAATTTTCTTTTTATTCTTTTCATCAATATCAAATATCTATTTAATCATCCCTGACAATGTTTATCTCTTTATAATATAGACAATTAATTACATACCTCTTTTATTCTGTCTATTCTCATCTAAAAAAAAACAAAAACAAAAACAAAAAACGTTTTCTTGAATTTTTAGATAGTAATTACAGAAAACATCATCATATCCATTTTTCCTTCTTGATGAATGTAAAATTTTCAATAAAATGCGTTATATCCTGCTTTTGGGATTTTAATAACACATCAAACTTGTCTGGTTCTCTTGGTTCCTGTATTATCTTGTTTATTCGCATGTATTGTTTGCGCAACATGTTTTTTGTTTGCATGACAAAAATTGCTGTGAAATTCTTTTTACATGTTTTCTACACTCCACAAATAATAAACATTCATTTTCATAATAATTGTTTCAACTGCTTATATGGGATACAATGCAACTTTGGGCGATAAAATTACACAAAATAAGCAAAATTTAAACCACTAACTTTAAAAGCGTTTTTCTCAGTTTCAAGATTCTGGACATCGTGACATTAAAATGCCCATAACTCAGCCCCTAATTGAGATAATTTCAAAATTCAAACTGTGGCATGTTCAGCATTATCTAGTGCATCCACATGTTAAATATCTCCATATTCAAAATTTCCGACATGTGACTGGTTTTCTCAGGCCGCCATATTTTATAACATTCGTGGACAACATTGATAATTGGACAAGAGGCTCAACAGCTGATTCTTTCGACACGGCTCTAAACAGTACTCAGGCGGATTGGGACCCAACGGACGACACTCGATGAGTGAGTAAGTGAGGGTTAATAGCCAAAACGATTTATAGCCACCTTTAAAATAGAATCTAAAAGTCATTCAAAATCTGCATGTCACAATGAAGCCGATTACGTTGTCAGTTTTGTTTTTTTAATGAAAATGGAAGTCCATTTTATTACATTAAGATTAATATTCGAGTTTAAGGTTGTTTAAAAAAATAAAACTGTTGAAAGATGTGAAGAAAAGGTACGTGCGTCATTTCTTTGCAGCTCTTTCAGAAATCTTGAAATCTAAGAAATTAAAAAAAAACTGATTAAACTTTATCCGAACCCCCATCTGTATTTTCTATATAAATATCTTCTCTACTCTCTGTTTGTCTCAGTTTTCCTACCTATCTATCAACTTCTTTCTCTGTGAATCGATGTGTCGGTCACTATATCTTTCCTTATCTTCACCTCTTTCTTCCTCAGGCGTGCTCGGCCCCTCCAAATCTTCCGCATTCTCTCTTCCTTCTCCTTCCTCCTGTTCCTGTACTTTTTCTTCTTGTTCATTTTGAACTTGTTCTTCTTGTTCTTGTTGTTGTTTTTGTTCTTCTTATGCTAATTTTTCTCCTTCTTTTTCTAACATATAATTTTAAACCCATTTAATATGAAAATCTGAATGTTCATTACCAAAAAATGTTCAGATACAAAGGGCGAGGAGAATGTTTTTTTTTTAATTATTATTTTGCGTTCGGTTAGAATTCACGGAGATAGTCGAAAATGGCACGGCACAAATGTTACTTTGACAGGTATGCTTTCCCTGTGTCATGACAAAACTTTCATAGTTTGTCTTATATCTTAGTCGCTCTTATTTTAAATATACATAAGTTTAAAAAAAAACCTTGCGTCTGGTTCTTCCGGTTAGATTTTCACGGGTTCGAGTCTCTCGACGTCAGTAAATAAGTTAGGGATCTCATCTTTCCAGATCTGACCCGCCTGATTTTTTTTCTTTTTTTTTTTTTTTGGGGGGGGGAAAGGGGGGGTTGGTTTGATATGGAAAGTCAGAAATTCTGAAATCACCGCGTTGTAACCGCACTACACCAAATAAAAAAACAAATAACATTTATCTCTAAAAATTTAAAAAAATATAATTTTTTTTATCACAAGAAAAGAAACAACAAGGTCCACAATGTTACGTGAGCCTTACGGTAACATGACCTGTTAGACCAATCAGAAAGTAGTTGCTCTGTACACAAAGAATGCAAAATGGCTGGACATGGTGCTGTACCTGTTGTCACAGACAAGACTAAAAAAGAGGAAAATAAATGGAAGCAAACAAGAACAAGCTAAGAAGCGTAAGCTGTCATCTCACATTACTGGTCCAGACTGTAAATTCAAAAGATTAAAATGTTTTGAAACAGTTAAGGTAGAGAACAGAGCCTTGTTGATTGACTCATTCAACGCTCTACCAACAAAGAATGCTCAGGTGAGTGGTTTTTCTCAATGTGGTTTTTCGTTGCATTTTGGATTGTGATTCATGAAAGTAGAATGATATTGCCATACTTAAAAACTAGAACTAGAATCTAAGTCTAGGGCAACATGATTTTATTAAATCTGGATCTAGATTTTTTTTTTAAATCGCATGATTCTTTAAACTTTACAATGTTGACATATTGTTAGAAGCCGTGATCAAATCTCTTCTTGTTCATCTAGTTTTAATAAGGTTTTTTCTTTTGTAGTTCAGATCTAGTTTTCTCAAATTTGGTATCTGTTTTTGATTAATACTTTTGTTTTCGAAAACAAAATTGCTGTGATATGTAGAATAAAATGAAGGATGTAGGGCTAGGGTAACATATAAGATTGATGTCAGCTGATAGAGATGTTGCATCTAAGAATAAGATACCTATGTCCATATTAACAGTTCCAAACATCTTATCATTGAATGTAAGCAGCTCTGCATACTCAAATATTGCTTTTTAAAATTCACAGGTCTCGTATCTTGCTACATTGATCCACATTCACAATCACTGAGACCTGCCGCCGCAGACCGCGCCTTGAGGAAGCTAAAAGTGAGAACAGCAACAGCTACACTATAAAGTCTTTCTGAAGAGTACTAAAGATGTGGATCCAGATTCTTTTGTTATATCTGCTTTAAAGCCTTCCTCTCCATCTTTGGCATTAAAAAAGGGAGACTTGAAACCATCAAGAAAAGTCTTGCTACTGCAGGTAAAATGATAGCGGTATTTCTTATATTTTATTGGTTTGACGTTTTCTGGGACGAAAAGGTTGAAGGTTAAAGCTCTACCTGTCGCTTTTCTACCGCCCCCACCCAAGATCCTGCAAAGAAAGAATGATGTTGATGATTAGGTAAAACAGCACCATGTTCAAAAGTGTTCCCAGAGGAGGTCATTTAGAAAATAGAGAACTTATTGTTAAAGTTTTCGAACATTTAAAAAGCCCCGAATAATACTACAGTTTTAGGCTTTGCAAAATTTTTGCATAAATTCACAACAAAAGCATAATAACTCACATTTTCAGGCAATTTTGTTTTGCAAATTTATTTGCCTAACTTAATTATATGTTTTGTACTGTTTCCATAACCTCTAAAATTATGTCCGTTTTTGGATAATTTTGATTTTTGCTTGAAAGTAATACATCTATTTGTCATAACTGCTATACCAACTTTTGTATAAACCACTGAATCAGGACAGCATTTTTTTTTGGCAATATGATTTTACTGCACAATCTAATATCTACTTTCTTTTTCTTTATTTTTTTTTTAATATCCCAGGCCTGCCTCCTGTTGATAGACGTGGGAAGCATACCACATAAAAAACCCGATGAGCTGCGACAGGAGATAAGGGACCACATCTCTTCAATGAGGGGCAGGCAGTCTCATTACTCGCAGAAGACATGACGTGTCTATTACCCACAGGAGCTAAACATCAGCAAGATGTTTGACTTCTTTAAAGAGAAGTATCAAGAAGATACGCTTGTTTATGAATCAAATCGACTTATTTTCAGCAAAGATTTTAACATCGGCTTCGGATACCCGATGCTCCGCATGCGAACGCCTCCAAAATAAAAAGGAAGGAGAAGAAGAAGAAGAAGAAGAAGAAGAAGAAGAAGAAGAAGAAGAAGAAGAAGAAGAAGAAGAAGAAGAAGAAGAAGAAGAAGAAGAAGAAGAAGAAGAAGAAGAAGAAGAAATAGAAGAAAAAGAATAGGAAGAAGAAGAAGAAGAAGAAGAAGAAGAAGAAGAAGAAGAAGAAGAAGAAGAAGAAGAAGAAGAAGAAGAAGAAGAAGAAGAAGAAGAAAAAGAAAAGAAGAAGAAGAGGAGAAGAAGAAGGGGTAGGAGGAGGACGAGGAGAAGGGGGAGGTGGAGGAGGACGAGGAGAAGGGGGAGGTGGAGGAGGAGGAGGAGAAGGGGGAGGTGGAGGAGGACGAGGAGAAGGGGGAGGTAGAGGAGGAGGAGGAAGAGGAGGAGGAGGCGGAGGCGGAGGAGGAGGAGACGAAGAAGAAAAAGAAGAAGAAGAAGAGGCTTGAATTTTTTTTCTGGAAATTCATTGTTAACTTTGATTAGACCAATTTCAGAAACTTACTTGTTTTTTACTACGCTTGGTTATTGTTGTTGAAACCCCAACAATCAATGACAGCATCACAACGAGGAACACATAACCCCTCGCCATCTGTGGGGATCAATAGGATTTAAAATATTCATGCAGGCCATTATGTATGCTCACTTCATTGAGATATTCACGTCACTTCAAGTTTGTCGAAGATACATGAATTATAAGAAGTGTTTGTAAAAGCCTAAAAAGGAAAAAAAAGCCAGAAATGAAAGCGGACCTCTGTTACCTAAACCTTTTTTGTACAGCTGGCTCTATTTATTAGTTATATCTTTAGGCTCAATGATTATTGTGTGTGCCAATCGACAACATCGTTTGGCTTTTGGGAAATGCGATAATAATCGTCATACTTTTAACACAGTAACATTTTTTTCACCTCCAAAGGGTGCTCCTTTGCTCATTTTAGCTGTCAGGAAACAACCTTTCTTGAAAGTTGCCTTTTTTGCCTTGTGGGCCTTGTAAACACCTGTCTGTTCTAGATTGATCTCATTTCTTAATTGGCTTGAAAAACAAAGATTATTCTTTAAAATCCAGGCCCACAGGGGCGTGACTGTAGATGAGGTAAAACGGCAATTACGGAAAATATACTATCAGAATCTTATACTTGTAGCAAGGAATGTAAAGAAACAAAATCAGAGAACTTTGCTATTCAAAAGATCTTCTAATTATGGCATAGATTTGATGAATCTAAGATTCAGGTCTTAACCTATGTTTTCCATATTCTAAATATAAAAATATTATAAAATCACGAATTGCAAATATTTAATTAGGAAATTAACCTATTCAAAAGCCCCTAATGTCATGATGACAACAATGAGATAAAACTTGTGCGATAGAGCATTATTTTCATAAATAACCTTGTCGCCTCTTCATAGGACCCTGACCCATGCTTAATTTAAGTAAATGGCCCGGTTCTATGAAGCGCTCCTAGCTTTAGGACTGATCCCGACTTGCACCAGTCCCTCGGTAGTCCCTCTCTAATCTCTACTCAAAGGTACGTGCGTTCTATGAAGGAACGTGTGAACCTAAGATCAAAGTTTGTCCCTAAAATAACGCGATTTAGGTGCAAGATTTAGGAGTGGGTCTACTTTGCTTGTTCTAACTTGAGTTCGGTACACGAAAATCTTTAATTTTCGGGAAAAAGCAGGCATAGATCCAATTCTGCCGACAGCTCAATTCGAATTGAAATGGGTTTGTTTCTTTGTTCTTTTTTATGTAATTTGCTAATGAAATTAACCAAAACAAAATTTCCACGTATATAAATCTTCATCTGCACGCTTAAATAGAATGGTTTAACTGAAAACAACAAGAAGCGGACTTTTAATTAGACTGCATGGCAGAAAGATACAAGAGATATTATAAAAGTATAAAGAGCGCTAGATTAGACCTATGGTATCAAAATAAGTTTGCTTTACAGTGTCTAACATCCAATGCAAATAATAATAATAATAATAATAATAATAATAATAATAAAAATAATAATAATAATAATAATAATAATAATAATAAGTAGTAGTAGTAGTAGTAGTAGTAGTAGTAGTAGTAGTAGTAGTAGTAGTAGTAGTAGTAGTAGTAGTAGTAGTAGTAGTAGTAGTAGTAGTAGTAGTAGTAGTAGTAGTAGTAGTAGTAGTGGTAGTAGTGGTATGGTGGTAGTGGTGGTAGTGGTGGTAGTGGTGGTAGTGGTGGTAGTGGTGGTGGTAGTGGTGGTGGTAGTGGTGGTGGTAGTGGTGGTGGTAGTGGTGGTGGTGGTAGTGGTGGTGGTAGTGGTGGTGGTAGTGGTGGTGGTAGTGGTAGTGGTAGTGGTAGTGGTAGTGGTAGTGGTAGTGGTAGTGGTAGTAGTAGTAGTAGTAGTAGTAGTAGTAGAAAAAGGTAATGGGTAACACTAAAAGAAACATTTTTACTACCATAACAAACAATATTCCTAGCAGCAGTAATTTGTAATAATATAGGAACTATGTGGTTCGTGCTGAAAAAAAATCTCGTTAATTTCATCTTATTTTTTAAGAGTGCATTCCATGATGAGTCCAGTGTAATGAATGCAGGATCAAGAAACTGAGAGAGTTTTAATACGTGCACATTCTAGAAGAACAACTTAAAGGAGTATATGGAATAGACTTATGGTAAACCAGTATCATACGAAAAGTTTCATACAGTCTTTACACAAAATTTTTTTTTGTAATTTTCGCTCGTAGATTGATGAAAATAAATTTTAAATTAAATGTATGGGGCTTATGCAATTGGTCAGCATTATGGGAGCTAGTGGAACAATGAAAAGGGTGAAAAATTAATTATGATATAAATTACATAGCCTAATTATGTTAAACTACACTGCTTTACTTAAATCTTAGTCGCCAATATTAACTGTCATAAAGTGCTATAAAATATGAGCTCTTTCATAAACTTTCAAGACAATACGCATCACTGAATTTGGGCTTCATGTTAATGTGTTGCTTAGGCAGCCCTATTTATACATTTGCAAATCTTTTACTATTTTTTTACTCAGTGTTAAGTTTATATTTAGACAGGAAAAATTTCATCAGCATAAAATGGAATGTATAAATAAAAGCGAAACATAACCTGTAGATTGGTTTGAAAAGCATTGTACAATATGCAGTTTAATTTGATAAGTAGTTCTCTCAATGGGAAGCAAAGTTTTGAATGATTTTTTACATAATCAATTAATTTTTTTCTACTTTTCCACAGCTACCTAGACACAAATCCTGAGTTGTGATACTCTCCAAAATAACGTTTCTCCATGCTATTAAACTCAGCAAAGTATTCTGCACTTATCGATTTGACTGAGATTATCACAAAAGTAAATACTTCTGATACCAACTTGCCCAGAAAGAATAAAGCAAAGCCAAAAGGCATGAACAAGCCGTGACATACAAGTACGTAACTTGATTGAACATATATTGGCCAAGCATTTAAATTGAACCTGTTGCACGCTGTGTAACATCAACACATTTGAGCAGCATGATACATTGCTTAGTTTTCTAAATTTGTAATCTAACACTATTAATTTCAACCTTAACCTATAATAATTATTGATATTGTTAAGCCACCTGAGGGCAATCAACAAATTATAATTTGACCATTTAATTGGGATCTAACAGCAATGTGTGCATAAAAATATTAATATGACTTTGTACCTAACAGTGCTGGCTAGAATAATATGATATATTTAAAAAATTATGTATATTTTTATGTAATAAATGAATCATATTTTTATTTTTTCCATGAAATCAGCGATTGAATACTCTGTAATTTACACAAGCATCACAATTTTTTTTTATTGCTGAACAGGCATGAAGGCTTTTGGTTGAAATCTATGAGTAACATTCAAATTGCCCACTCTTCCTTTTCTGCTCCATATAGTTTTTGATACATATTTTCATTTTCATAATTTAATCAAATTCTGATTCAGTACCAATCATTGCACTATGTTTTTGTTCATTTCTTTTCCTCCTGACATGTGTATAAAGGAAAGGAAAGCCAGTAACCGTGAAAGGTCCGTTTGCTGCTTTCCAATCTTTTTGACTGTGTGGATTTGAATCAACAGCAAAGACCCTTTATCACACTCGAGAGGATTGGCCATAAAGTAGAAATATAAAGACATACTAAATTCACGCATTTTCTCTCTCTCTCTCTCTCTCTCTCTCTCTCTCTCTCTCTCTCTCTCTCTCTCTCTCTCTCTCTCTCTCTCTCTCTCTCTCTCTCTCTCTCTCACTTTCTCTCTCTCTTTTCTAAAGCTACTGAAAAAATTGAATAAATGTTGTTGGACGTTTTAGAATTTAAACTGACTGTCATCTTTCTCAGAAATGCAGGCCTAGATCTTGTTTATCTCAAATTTCATTTCTTTTTTTTTCTTTTTTTCTATAACATAATCTTTTTTTTAAACCACAATGAGTGTTTTTGTAGATCATAAATATGTAGATGACCTCCGAAAATGAACAGACCCTGCCCATAGTTTTTACCATTTTTGAGTTGTCTTTTTATGCAAAATAAGTGTAGGCCTATCTTTGGCTCAGTGCAAAAAGTATTTTTGCGACTTCTTTGTGGTGAAAAAATTAACGCTTTGCTTAATATGATACGCATATATGCTATGAGAATAAATGTCTCAAAGTGTTTTTACAAATTTTGTTTGTTTTTAAATGACTGTTGAGAGCTTGGCTAAAAGATAGTGTTATTTCAAACATTTAGCCCAGTGCATTTTAAATTAGGATCACACTGTTGTGGATGGGCGTTATAAAAATATTATTCTATAAAAATGTACATTTCAGCACAGTTATGAACCACTGTTACATTGGCCAGGGTTATATCTACATGTATTTAGTCTCATAGACTCATATTCTTATACCATAAACAAAAGATAAGTATTGTTTAAATAAATCTAGAGTTCCGTATCAGATTTAGATTTAACTGAATAGTGTCATTAGCTTGACAAGGGCAGTCTTCCTATACAATTTCATCGATCACATTGAAAAAAAGTGCTCCTATTCCACATATATAAAGCCTTTACCTCTGACAGCTATTAATCTCTTATTGATTTACAAAATTGACAAAGTAGGCAAAACGATTTTTAAAAGTTTATTTGTCCTTTGTCAAGGATAAATAGAGCTCTGTATGCACCGAAATGTGTATTTATTAAACAGGGCGAGTTCCACATGATAGATTACGCCAGGTACCCTCTCAACACATTCTTAAATGGTCCTTGAGCTCTGGTAGTAAATAGGTTTTACCCCGAGGCCTCATGGCATTTATCATCCTTCACTTGGCTAGTTTATTAGCAGCGCAGAAGTTCAGGATTTTATAATTGTTTACATGAAAAGAGAGCAGCATCTGTATTATGAGAGGTAGTGTGCTGATAATCGACTAGTGTCTTTATCATAAGTATTCATCTTTTTCATGGAAGAAGATTTCCTGAACGTATAATTACAAAATCTAACAATAATACAGTTTCCTTGATAAACGTAAAAATGAATTACATACAGTTTGTTTTCCTTCTGAATCCAATTTTTTTAAGTTTGCAATATAAGCTTACATTAAAAAATACACAAAAATTGTACCTGATTTGTAAAATGCCACATTGCCATACATAACTATGTGTTATATGTATAACTTAAGATCTTTAGAATGACAATAAACATTTCATGCTCTTTTTAAAAAAAATAATTGCTTCGGATGGTAAAATAGAATTATTTTAAATCAAGAACCTTGCGCAACTACAAAGCATATTATGTTATTAAACAGTACTTAAATACACGAAGAAACAGCTAAAAGAGAAGAGATGAGGGAGATAAGGGAGAGGAGGGAGGGAGAGAACGGAGATGAGGGAGGGAGAGACAGAGAGAGAAAGAGGGAGTGATAGAGAGAGAGATCCCAGATCTCTCGTCTCCAGATTGGTATGAAATATTTTACTCTCGACCATACATTAAAAATATGACTAGATTTAAGCTTAGTTCTGGATTTAGATAGGCATGATTGATAACAGGTCAACAGAAAAAAGTACCGGCTGTTATTTAGACCTATTAAGTCTATACAGCAGACTTAGAATCTAGGTCTATGTAAAATATACGGGTAGTCATTTAGTATATATCTAAATCTAAATTATTATTTAAATTTAAAGGTAGGTCTAGTTATCTAAATTAGAAATTAGAACTAGATTTATCTAGATCTAAATCTTTAGGCCTAGGCTATACTGTACACAATCTACGCTTATCTGAATCTTGCTTTAACTTCTGTAGCAAATAAAAAAATCTCCTCGCCATAAGTACAAGCCGAGGGTATTATAAAGAGCATGATCTAAGATCTGGATCTATATTCGTGCAGCTTTGACTTAGAGTTGAGAAATAATTTTAAAGATGCTTCGCCGAAATCAAATATGTGAAGGGGATGTTTACGATCAAATTAAGAAACATTTTTGAGGTCTCCGAGGTAAGTTCCGTAGCCTCAAAGTCCAAATCGGATGAAAATACTAAACAATTTCAATATGTTTTTCCATTCTCTTAAAATAAACAATTTAAAGTAATAGGCTAAAAGTTTGTAATAGCAAAATTTTTTTTTTCTCTCTTGCGTCATAGAACATCATCAAAAAGAAAAAAAGAACCACAAATTTTCTTTTCTTTTTTTTTTCTTTAATATTTAACTTGGCATACTAAAAAAATTGGTAAACAAAATTTTTGCGCAGGGAATATTTTGACGAAATACCGTGAAATTATTGAATCCTACCCTATACTACGTAAGTTCAT